>BSQZ01000060.1:2957500-3287500 GCA_033239005.1 Lamellibrachia satsuma | reverse complement strand
TTGAACTATTGGCGACACCTCCTTTTCAAGGATGTTGACATGACTTGACGGTGTGTATTTTCGAGGATAGGCATAGGAACTTTTATAAGTAAACTTAGGCTTCGTTTCCTATACATGTTTTTGTGACTTTTGCCACGAAGTAACTAAAACTAGTGTATTATTCATAATGACAGTATGCACTTAATTGTACAGAGAATATTTCAGACCTCACCTAGCGAAAGACATCGACAATCTATAGAAGGTCCAACTCAGAGCAACTACGCTAGTATCTAACATAGCCAAGATCACACACGAAGAGAGACTAAGACATCGGCTGCTACATTCGCTGTACAGCCGACTTCAGAGAGGTGATTTGATTGAAACCTTAAAGATACCAGATGGATGGGATTATGTTGAGGCCGGGACTTTCTTCCAAGAGAACAGTCAGCTTGGGTGTACCAGATGCCTTCCGTCATATCATCTAACATTGTCTGGCTAATTGCTGGATTATGCCATAAAAGTGTTAGACTTCCATAGCGAAGTCCGGTCATATTAATGCTACTTTCACACATTTTTATGATTTCGTGCAATCACGGTTAAAACTTGAAGTCTACAAAGAATGCCGTGATTTCTCCTACGGATTGCTTATTCACTAAACTCCAAGTTTTGGCATTGGTTAAAGGCATACATATTTAAATCGGGCACTTTGCCTATATCATGCAGACAGTTTTCTGGCGGGCGTTGGAAACTGACTCCAAATGAATGCTTGGACAGCGGCAAGGGTTGTACTGATTGAACTTTAACAGTCGTTCCTCTCAAATAGGCAGGCGCCATCCAAAAGGTAGCGAACTCCCGAAAGAGCTATGATTTTTCTCGAAGCATTTGATTTTTGCACGACATTGTAATTATTAACGTATTTGCGATGTGGTCTTGGTAGGTCGTCAGACAGTTGGTGTCAGTCGACAGACTCACGCCCGTCCTCAGGGTGTCGTTCGAACGAAACCCTTTGGGGGAAACCTCCGGCTGATTGTGTACTCCCGAACTTTCCTTTTGCAAACCGCGATGACGGGCCTGCGAATGTATATAAAAATGGTCCCCAGCTGGTAAATAATTAATAATATCGAATTTTCCGTACTCACGAGGTGACATGCGCTCGTCTGTTGCGCTTGTTCCCCCAAAGTTGCTCTGTATGTCGGAATGCAGGCCAATTTCACACATATCCAATGCTTTGCGTTACGAAGTAGTTCCATTCTTCGCAGTAAAATCCACCACTGCTTTGAACTGTGGCAGACAATCGCGTGTATCACTGATGATTAATTTTTGTTGTATCATAATTTATCACTGTTTAACACTTTGTTGAGATAATGTCTGGTAGATCAAGGAGCCGATGCTACAAACGACTACTACCCAAACACATGACGATTGCATGTCATATCCAGTGAAATATCAATGATAAACAGGTAATAACTATATTATTTATTACGACTATGCTCAATACGATACACATAATGTATATACTTTCACGTAATATCAACAAGCTAAGTTGCAGTCATTACAATGGTGATGAAACGGTGTTAGATACAAATTGGTAATGATAATAAATCTTGATTAAACTAAAACAAAGTTCTAACGATCATTATGACCACATTATGACTATTGTTGAAACCTTGGTTGAACATTGTCTCTTGTCATTAAACGTGACTAACGGGTGATTACACTTCAGAAAGATCAGATCCGAATATTTCAACATAATTTCGTTGTCACGACACAGGGAACTCGCCGACCGTTTGTTTGTAAAATTCTACCGAATATTATATAAAAATCCTATTATATTATTATTATTTTGCTAAGGGTTAGTTATCAGATACAAACACGACGTAATGACGGCACACCGATGGAGTGACTTTCCAGTCGCCAATTTTGACCATCGTAATGTTGTGCTTGGACTGGACGTTACCGAGGATAGACAACTAGTTTCTTGTCATAACACGAACATTATTTTCTACCTAGTGCTGGAAGAAACGAGTTAAGAAAATGGCCTTTGTCTAATTTGTTACGATTTTGAGTTCTTCTTCAGTGGACATCATATGTTCAGTAAATATATCGTTATACATGAGGCCTTACGTCGATCGTCTAATTAAGAAGTATCGTTGTTAGACTTAGCAAAACAATGTTACTAGAACGTCCTAAAGATGCCTAATTTCAAAGACTATCAAACCTTAATATCACCAATTGTAAGGTTAGCTAACCGTCATTTAACTGAAAACATACATTGTTACACAGTCGGGTCTTTCTGTCATTAAATATAATCTAGTTGGTGTTGACTTTGTTGACAACGTTTTGTTTATTATTGTACACGAATTTGCGCATTTTTTTCGGTTGTATACTTAGGATCTCGGAAACGTGAGATATCGCAAGGGGCAGGAGTGTGTGAGAAGTCTTTAGTCGGGGCAGTATGCCAATTTAATATCTATATATTATTACGCTAACGTTTGGGGCAGTCTGGCTGTATCTCCTCCCAGGCGCCGACACCCACTCGCCTCTTTCTACGTTCTTTCGCCTCCTTGCACCAGCGATGTCCGATCTACCAATTAGATATGTATTAAAAAACACAAAGGCATTTATTTAAATTCAGTTACTATAATGCTTTTCTTCATGGCAAAAAAGATGGAAACAGTAGCTGAATTGTGGCCACATAGAGTGTGAGCCACTCTCCAAATGGCATAGCCGTGACCCCACCATCTATATATTATTATTAGTATACTGGAGGGAGAAATCTGGCAGTATCTCCTACACTCGACTCTTTCTATGTTCCTTCGCCTCCTTGAACCAATGGCGATGATAAAAATTCACTCATAAATTTACTAATGACGCGCATTCGTTACTATCATAGGGACTATTTATAGTAATGGTGGACGGTAAATGTGGTATGTGGCCAACAAATGCTACAGAGTTGTTCAACACTCAAATAGCCCACTGTGTCCGTCTTTGTTCGACAGGTAGAACATAACTAAATAACTATCTTCGTGTTTGTTTAAAGAGTGATTTTTTTCGAAGTACTTTCACACCGGATAGATAGACTTTTTATTAGATGACAACGTGCCAACATTTTAAAATTATTCACCGGACTGAGACCAAATTGATGGGTATCTGCTTTCGGTGTGTTTTTCTGAAAGTTATGTCTAATTTCGTCGAATTACACACATCTTGTGCGTTAATGGAGCGTCATTATGCTGTGAAATTTTTGAAGAAAATCCAATCTATACTGATCCTTTACTAATGTTACCCCATGTACTGTAGTTCTATTATCTTTCTTGAGTGAGAAATAAATATTTCTATAGATATTTTCATACCCATTCAATATCTTAAAAAGTTAAATTTGATCTCCTCTTAACCGCCTTGTCTCTAGAGTTGTTAAACCGCATTCTTTCAGTCGTTCTTCATAAATAAGGTCTCTAAGTTCTGGAATTATTTTAGTTGCTCGCCTCTGTATTCTATCAAGAGTATCTATATCTTTCTTACGATATGGTTTCCTAGCATGTATACAGTACTCTAAATGAGCCTAACTATTGTTTGATACAGATGTATAATTAGGTTTCTCTCCTTATATGTTATTCTCCTAATCAACACAATGAATTTGATTACTCTTTGAAGCAACAATACCACTGCTTTCATATCAGCGGTTGTTGTAAGTCCTTTTCTTTTACTGTAGTACCCAGAACAGTATCTCCCATTTTATAGTTTACATCCAAGTTCCCATGTCATGTATTTACATTTCCCAAAATTTAACAACATCTGCCATTTGTCAGACCATTTTACTAATCTGTCTAGATAGTTTTGTAAATGTCGTTTATCACCATCATTGTTAACCTTTCTATACACTTTTGTGTCATCCGCACAAATCAGTACGTTGCTTGTTATATTATCGTCCAAGTCATTGACAATAAATTATATTAAGATTAATAAAGGTCCTAATACTGATCCTTGTGGTACCCCACTGAAAACTGATTTCCAGTTTGAAACCTCTCAATCTACTACAACACGCTGTGTTCTGTCAGCCAGCCATTGTTCTATTCAGTCGATTTTGCCATCCCCGATACCATGAGCTTTTAATTTAAGTAGTAATCTTTGATGTGGCACTTTGTCAAAAGCTTTCTGAAAATCTAAGTATATAATATCTACTGGTGATCCCTCGTCTAGCCACTTAATGATTTCTTCCAAAAAACATAACATATTTGTTAAGCATAACCTCGCTTTTAGGATATCAACCATGTTGATATGGATTTAGTAATTTATGCCTAACAAGGAAGTCCACTATATGGTCTATGAATAACATTTCTTCTCATTTACAAATCACTGATGTTAAACTCACTGGTCTATAATTCTCTGACTTATTTCTCGTACTATTTTAAATAATGGTATGGTGTTTGCTTCTTTCCATTCAAAAGGGACCACTCCCTCTTTCAATGACAAGTTGAACACCCCTACAAGTGGTATACTAATTTGTTCTACTCTTTCGATTAGTAGTTTTGGAGGAATATTCCATCCACTCCAGGTGATTTTGTTGTCCTTCATTGCCTTTATGGACGGGTGTAAGCTAGTAGAAATAAATATTATCCCAAAGCTAAAGGTGTCATGGCCTAAACTACGCCATTGCGTTCGGTTGCGGAAAGGGGAGAATTCAGTTTGGCTTCGTTTATGCCATTTAGACTAAGCGTTCTGGATTCTTTCACGAAGTCGATCGCGAATTTGGGAACTCTTAGATCTGCTCAAATCATGCACAAAACTAGTGCACACTTGTATGCTATAACTGCTATTAGTCTTAAGAATGTATGCTCTGTGCGCTTGACCACTGGTCAAGCATTGGCTATATGATTAAGGCGTTGTTATTACTATTATTATTATTGGGCTGCGGTGGACGCCATACAGTCATTAGAAGTATCGCATGCCATACATTTAACGACCTATGTCTGCATTCAACACACCATAATGAAGGAGTGGAGGGTTTGGCAGACATTTCGTTGATGATGACGCTGCTGGCGATGGCGACGGTGCTGGCGATGCTGACGGTGCTGGCGATGCTGACGGAGTTGACGGTGCTGATGGTGCTGGCGGTGTTGACGGTGCTGACGGCGTTGACGGTGCTGACGGTGCTGGCGGTGTTGACGGTGCTGACGGCGTTGATTGTGCTGACGGTGCTGACGGTGCTGACGGCTTTGACGGTGTTCTTGTTTGCTGTGCAAAATTACAAGGGGCACTTCGTAGTCTTGAAGGGGGGGGGGCAAAAGAACAGAATAACCATGAATGTAGTTTCAAATCATATTTCACACATGGTTACTACAATATCTGTTAATTTTCATATGCTACAATAACATAATATTGCGTTTTTCACTTTATTGCGACCGATCAGTTGCTAGAAATGTCTCCACACACATTCACCAGGATTGCCTTTAGAACATCCATTGCGTCTTATCCAGTCTACCTACCTACAAATGTGAAAGCGGTCCACTGAATTTGTCACTGAATATTTGCTCCATAATGGAAAAACAACATATTGTGTTCAAGTTTTGATTATAGCTTAAATGTACGTGCAACATATATCTAGGGAGACCGAAACAAGTTGAAACACGAGGTTTGTTAATACATTGGACACAACTCTGAGACTGTCCAACCAAAATTTAAAATTAATGTATATGTGTCCGTATATAAACTTACGTGAAACAACTGTAGCAGAATTTATTTCGTCCACCGTTAAGTCCATTCGCTCGTTTGCAGGACATAATGTTTTACTGACCACGGCTTTACGCAGACTGAATCATCTGCCAATGTTATAACTCATTATCCTATTAACAAACTAGCAGACGATGTGAATTCAATATTAAATGAACTACTTAACAATGAAATGGAAGCGGCAATTCCATTATTCTTTCTAGATTTCACCAATATACTTAACCTGTTCTATTTTCATTTGTACTCAGCCCTATTGACTATCAATACATTTATTCATTACCTTTATTTAACTTAAATAATAGTGCGCATAGACAAATGGATGTCATAATAGATTTAAGTCAAAAGTTCATTGTATCGTTAAGTGTAGCAACACGATGGCAGTCGATAACACTTGATGGTGATATGACAAGACGCCCACCGTTGAGACAATGTCTTGTCATTCATGTCGACAAAAACGCAAATACTACAGTTTCAACAACACATTATTCATATCCAACGTCTATGTGTGAGTGTAGTTTATTTGCTTGATTCGAATGTTGCAGAAGGGACGAAACTTCAGGAGTTTGGGTTTCACAATGTCTCCCCATCATCAATGAATGTCACCCAAGTGAGTGTAAATATCTCGAAATGAGCGTTCGACAAAATTAATTAAATTAGCATCTTTTCCATTTACGACAAAATTATTTACAACGTGGACCGACTGACTTTTCAATGATTTGTTGTGTTGTTCATATTTGGATTGGTTGGTTATGTTGGTTGGTTATGTTGGTTGGTTATACTGGTTTTTGGCACGATGGGAGAAAACAGACGGAATCAGTGTTAATCAGTATCTAAATCTCCTCAATGTGGTATTTGTGCCATCAATAATTAACCACAAGGGTGTTTTGAATATGAAACATTGGACATGAATATAGTTAACTTACATATATACAAAGGTTTTGGACAGCAAATGTTAGCACATGTGACTGCTTGGTATTAAATTTATTTCCAGGCAACACCCATGTTATTATAGTAGACAAATGCAATCCATGTTCTTGCAGGACCAACATAATTCAAGTTTGGTCGACGTGTTGGGAGCCACACTATTTCAAATACAACGACTCTACACAAACGTGATTGCAAAACCCAGACCGAGAGAAGGTAGGGCCACCATTGTCATAGTACTTGTGTCAGGCATGCCTACAGCATTATGATTTCACATAATTATACTTCATGGGTTTCTACTTCATCCCCTGATTTATCGTCCTCTCAAAGATTCTGATTAACACAGATGCTATTTATTGGCATATCTTATCTATAAAGATTGGGGTTATAATGTGAGCTTAGTTATTGCTGTTCGCCTTAAGGTTTCCTTAAGCCTATAATTGACATGTTGATTTTGACCACGTGTTGATCATGTGACATCACGTGGTGACGCGTGGGCAGGTTTCCTGACGATCGGCATCCCGTCCATCAAACGTCCGACCGGTCATGTGTATGTGCTCGACACGATCCAGTCGATCGTGAACACGACGTCACCGCGAGATCGCGACCAGATCGTCATCGTCGTGTTCCTCACTGACTTCGACGCCGCCTACAACGAGAACCTGACAGCGACGATCGTCGCCGTCTATGGCCGCTACATCGAGAGCGGCCTCATCCACGTCGTGCGGGTGGCGCGCGAGGCCTACCCGCCGCTCGACAACCTCAAGCTCAACTTCAACGATACAAAAGAGCGCGTCGCATGGCGCTCGAAACAGGTCATATTCTTATCAACATAATTATATAGTGCTCGTTTTTAATTGCAGCAAATACTCAAGGGTCACGGGTGCTTTGCCTACAGCTGTGTGGCACATCTCTAATATCTGCAGTGACCGGATATTTCGCTAATGCCTCAACAGATATATTTGAATGATTACAATTGTAATCTTTTGTAGTAAGTTATGTTATACTTCGGGTAGGCCTAAGCGCAAGAATACTCATTCGAGTAACAGCTCGGTTTACTAAGGTAAGGTTTAAACACGCTTTAATAATGTTCAGATTACTTTATGTCTGCCTAGGAACCGCGAAATATGTCAACGTTGGTACGCACGTCAGTACGAATTAAGATATAGACCCGTGGAGGTTGCTTACAGAATGTCAACATCCGTTCCCTTGTGTGCAGGTGGTCGACTTTGCATTGATGTTCCTGTACGCGCCGAACATTTCACGCTACTACATTCAGATCGAGGACGACGTGAGATGCGCCAACGGGTTCGTGCCGTCCATCAAGCGATTCCTCGAGCGACTGGCTGCACGCCGCCGCCAGTGGACGATCGTTGAGTTCTCGTCACTTGGCTTTATCGGCAAGCTGCTGCACTCGACCGACCTGCGCACGTTCGCACACTTCCTCTTGCTCTTCTACCAGGAGCAGCCGGTCGACTTCCTCATCAACCAGTTCCGACTGGCGATGGCGCAGGGCGAAGTGATCCTGTGTCGGCCGACTCTCTTCCAGCACGTCGGCCTAAAGTCGTCGCTGCGGCTCACTGCCAAAGACAAAGACAACACGCTGAAGGATAAGTTCTTCAATGAGGGCACTCAGCCCCATCCCAACAATCCGAGCGCGGTCGTAGTGTCGTCCATGGATGCCCAGCCCGGCTACCTTCCGCAGCAGGCGTACGACGGCGACTCGTTCTTCTGGGCGCAGACGCCGCTCAAAGGCAGCACCGTCGACGTGACATTCAGCGCCCCCGTGCGACTGAGCCGGGTAACTGTCTTTACGGGTGACAGTTTTCACCGTCTCGACATACTTCGATCTGGGGTGCTGGAGGCGTGCACGGGCCCACGCAGGACAACGGTCGGCCGGGACTGTCCCGGCAGTCAAGTCGTGCAACTAGGTCAGTTCGTCAGTGGAAGCATCGACGTCGCTTTACCGCCATCAACAATACCAGTGCATTCACTGCGCGTGCGCGTCACGCGCGCGCAGGACACGTGGATTATTTTCTGTCGTATTGCAGTGTACCAGTCGCGACGGAAGCTGGGGACAGGCATCAAAAACAACTGAAATGTAACTTCTGCTTCTAAAGACGTTGAAACAAGTTCACTCTAAAATTTTCTGTCAGGCAACACAATTTGTATTGTTGCTGCAACCTTTTAAATAATTATCTAATGTTATTAAGTGATGCATTTGCGGATACTATCTCAGTTTTGGTCATCCTTGTTTGTATCAAATGTAGATTGTTTTATGCATATCCATGTTATGATCGTTCATGTTACGTCAACCTCCCCAGAGTGTTATTGTGCTCCATTACAAGGATTGAGGATGGATTCTTTTTGAAATAATAATATGTACTATGTACACATATTGTTTGCGGAAATCTAATAATTGTTCGTGATTCAAATAGTGGGAATGTAGAATTTCGTTTTCGTAATTGTCATGTTTATCTATTTATGTAGGGAAGTCAAATATACAAATGTCCCCTTTGTGTGTGTGTGTTTTGTGTGTGTGTGTGTGTGTGTGTGTGTGTGTGTGTGTGTGTGTGTGTGTGTGTGTGTGTGTGTGTGTGTGTGTGTGTGTGTGTGTGTGTGTGTGTGTGTGTGTGTGTGTGTTTGTGCTATTTTTTGGGGCAAACGGCACTTAAAATACAGCTTTATTGGCCGTTTTCGTTCACAACTCAATTTACTTATAAGACAGCGCCTTGGCAAATGCACACCCATCACGTGCAGATTAGAAATGTTAGATGCTTAATTAATATGTAACTAATTTATGTTAATTAACATAATTACCGCACACACGCACATAAATGTTAGCAGGGGTAGAACTACCCACTAGTCCGCTAGTCCGTACACTAGTAAAGATTATGGCGGACTAGTAAACCTGCCAACCAACTAGTCCAGTCGTGTAGTAAAAATCAGCATGTTGTGTGGCGCCACCAACCATACATTCTTCACCTAATGTGAGTCGACAGTGCAACGGCGTTTTTAATTGGTTGTTGTGTGACATAAAATTCTGAAACGACAGTTTTGTTTGGTTTAGCGTATCTGGAAGAGGGGTGCGGCTAATGACTGCAATTGGCGGCCATTTTCAAATGCACGGTTTTTGAATACGGTTTACATCTGCATTACTTACTTAGTCTGCGTACGATGCATCGTTACTTAACTGGGGTCGTGAAACCAGCAGTAAAACGCAAGCCTGACAAACGTGAACGGGACACGCTGTACGACCAGCAGTAACGGCAGCGTGGCTACTTGAAACCCACCAGGCAGAGTATGGAAACATGCTTGGGCTGGTTGACGCCATACTCACTCTGCCAGCCAGCTCAGCTCATGCGGAGAAAGGCTTTAGTCAGGTGAAATTGACAAAGGGCAGCATCCGACCAGTGCTGAAGGCGGATCAGCTGACCGATCTGTTGACATCGCTGCGTTTGAGCCAACGGAGGCCGTCGAGCCGTGAAGTGCTGGTGGAGCACGGAGACTAGACACTTACCCACTTGGGCCAAAGCCCGACTGTGAGAGTGGCACTAACAGCAGTGACACTGACTGTGACAGTAATGCCTCCGACGCTGAGTGACTAACTGGGAGGCAGTGTCAACGCCAGGCCTGGATGACACTGTGTTTTTGTGTTTTCAATAAAATTGTTTCGATTGAAATATGTGTTATGTTTTTATAACAGGACTAGTAAACCTTTTGGCGGACTAGTAAACTTTTGGCTTTACTAGTCCTGCTGTCTAGTAAAATAAATAAAAGTAAAATAAAAGCTCTACCCCTGGTTAGTGTTAGGTCAAAATATAAAAAAATTAGGATATTCGCCTGACATATTTGCATACTGTTCTTCAACTATTGTTCAAGGCAAAGTCTAAGATAGTTTAAGACTATAAAAGATAGTTTAATACTATAAAAGACTTCGTTTACACGGTACACAATAGCTTAAGACTATAAAAGACTTCGTTTACACAGTACACAAGAGTTCAGCCACAATAACGTTTCTTGCGATGTTTGAAATCGGTGTTCTTCACTATGTATGTAGTGTGCGCGAACTATTTGAATTGCACTGGATTAATTATTCTGTCACAGTAAATGTAACATACTGTCGTCCATCTTACTCTGCCAGCCGACAACATCGAACTTAAGGTAACCACATCATATTTTGCAATCTTAAAAATTATTTATTTAATGATACGTTAATACACCACAAACCCGTGGCGTGTGTGGAGTAAACATACGACGGAAGGTGGCAGCACTGTGGTCGTGAGCCTTCGAAGGCACTCGCAAGGTTCGTGCATCATCACACTGTATGCCAATGAAAACATGAACATTAATGGCGGTGATTTATCATTTACATAGGCCTACAGTGATTTTCGTAAACTTCGATATAATACAGCCATGCTATATTTAAAACACATCGGCAAGTGAATCCTCTTTATCTTTAGTCGAACGATTTCTGGACATTGTCGTAGGGTGCAACGCATGGTCAGGATGGCTACTCACATATATGTACTGCGTCCTACGAGGCGGCTATTACAATGACTACACATGACAACGTTACCCCAAAGTAGGTGTGATGTCCATATGGAGTCCGTACGTATATCGATGATTACAGCTGCGCGAAACGGTACTGCATTTATTTGCTACTCTTCACATATTATTCTCGGGCCGACAGTCCAGGGTTTTGGACAGTCCAACACCTATTTTGGACAGGAAGATGTCAAAAACCTGTATAACACATGTCCAGAACACCTTTTCTACGTCAAAAATAAAAAAAACTGGCAAAATGTGTCCAACATTAGTCTGATATTTGATTTATTGATTCTTAGATGTAATTGAATGAGTTGTAGTAATTCAATAATGTAAGTATTGGTACTGATTTGGCAGTTGTTGATCAGTTTATGTTGATCGTCAGTCGACTGGACACGTCTGTAACGTCATCGGAAGTTGTCTGTCTAATAATACACTTTGTAACCTCCAGTGTGTAGAGCAGAAGAACGTTCACGTTTTTTGTCCTGTCTACCTAAATTAACTCAACCTGTTACGTCATAGATAGACAAAGATGGTAACAAAATGGTGACAGCGAGGCTCTCGAACTCGGTAAACCAGCTCGCTAAAACAGAAACGCTGAAAATGTGCCCTGTGAACGAAACTCGATTTTAAGTGTTCGCTACCGAATTATCGGCACCGCCACGGCCCGAGTGACATTGCTCGGGTGTTGTGGCAAAAGAAAGAAAGAAAGAAAAGTGTCATGCGTATGGGCAAATCTGCAGTAAGAACCATTTCTCACGGTGTTGCCCACCGGACATCTGCAGAACGGCTCATAGTGTCACAGAAGAATCGGCGCAAGCAAGTCATACGTATGATGACTATGAAGATGACTGTATCTTGTGTGTGAATGACGATGCCGTGCACGCCGTGTCGACTGGTCCACTGTACACGGAATTTCTGCTTCCTGGTGGAAAGCGATTAAGGCTGCAAATCGACAGTGGGGCTATTGTCAATGTCATGCATACAAGCATGTTGGCTCTGTTAAGTTGGCGAACTCGGACATCCAGCTAATGATGTACAATAAAGAAAAACTGAAGCCATTGGGAACATGTCGCCTTCCTTTGGTAAACCCGGTCAACCACAGCAATAATCAAGTTTCAAGTAGTCGAGGAAGACCTCACCCCTCTACTGAGCACGAAAGCTGCTGAAAAGATGAATTTAACCACCGTGAACTACCCACACTTCAAACAACTACATGCTGCCGGTAAATCGAACTGTGACGCTACCAAAGACGAATACAAAACTGTGTTCGACGAATCGCCAGTTGAACGCCTGTCAGACACTGTCAACCTGACGAGGGAGTGCAGTGTCCACCATGAAGGGTGCCAATATCGTCACAGAACAAACTGCAACAGAAATTGGAAGAACTCGTGAACACCAAGGTAATCACATCGGTTACGGGTGCTCCCAAATATCTGCACAAATCAAGGAAAGCGGCAAATTACGCATTTGCATCGACCCGATGTCACTAAATGAGGCTCTACCAAGGGAAACCTTCTAACCTCTACCCTCTACCCTCTGTCGACCATCGACGACGTACACAGTGAAGTATCGAATGTCAAAGTGTTTAGCAAAGTCAACTTAACACATGGTTACTGGTATTGCGAATTCGATTAGGCAAACAGTTATATCACGACCTTCATAATTCATCATGGAAGTTATCGATGGCTCCGTCTGCCTTTCGACACAAAGGTCAGCTCTGAAATATTTCAGAGGCAGCTAAACGAGAGTCTCGCTGGATTCAAGGGAGTTGTCTGTGTAGCAGATGACATCCTGATATATGGCAACTCGAATGAAGAACACGGGAACAATTTTAGAAACCTACTGATCAGGTGCCAAGAAAACGGCCTGAAACGGAACAAGGACAAGAGCATGTACACAACCTCAGAACTAAACTTCCTGGGCCGTGTTGTGACAGACAAAGGACTGAAACCATACATGAAGAAAGTGGAAACTATTTTGCCTAGGCCAAACCCCGCCGACGTGAAGCGGTGAACCGTCTACAAGGCGTGTTAACATATGTCGCTAAATTTCTCCCGCAACTCTCTAAAATCCGATACGACAACTAACTAGCCAGGAATGTGACTGGGAATGAGGTCAAGAACAAAACACTGCGATGACAAAACTAAAGAAACTCGTCACAACTGCACCTGTGTTGGCGTACTACGATCCAACCAAGGAACTGACCATCCAGTGTGGCGTATCAAGCACTGGCCTTGATTCAGCGCTGATGCAGGAAGGCAAACCTCTAGCATAAGCCAGCCGAGCACTCTCGGACACCGAAGTAGGTTATGCACAAATAGAAAAGGAGTGTTTGGCCACAGTTTTCTCTCTTGAACGTTTCCTCCAATATTATTTTGGTCGAGAAACAGTGGTACACACCGACCACAAGTCGCTTGAGACGATTGTCAAGAAGCCCTTGCACAAAGCACCGAAAAGGATTCAAGGGATGCTCCTTCGTCTACTTAAGTATGATATCGAAGTCACTTCCAGAGGAGGCAAGGAGGTGCACATTGCTGATGCTTTATCTCGAGCATACCTCACTGACCGCAAATATCAGACAAGGACAGTTCTTTCAAATCAACGCTATCAAATACCTGCCAATCTGACAAACAACGCTGAAAAATACATGAAGCAACTGACACAGACACCACGATGCAAACATTCAAAGAGACGATACTGAACTTTTAGCCAGAAAGCAAACCTAATGTAAGTGGACAAATCTCCCCATACTTTGCCATCAGGGACGAACTAGCAGTACATGATGGACTTATCTTCAAATTGTGCCACAAAACATGCGTAAGGAAATCAAGCAATTCGTACACCTGTCTCACCTGGGAGCAGACAGTGTGGTACGGCGTGCGCGAGAGTGCATATTCTGGCCACGGATGCCAGCTTGCATAAAATAAATCGCTGAGGATTGTGAAGCTTGCCAGAGCCTATCTAAAGCATTATCCAAAGAGACCCTCGTGCCGGTCCTTGGGAAAAGGTGAAAACTGATCTGTTGATGTGGGACGACAAAGAGTATTTGCTAATCTGCTAAGCGCTAATGGTAAAGCTGAGTCAGGTGTTAACGCCGCCAAGCACATGATGGAGATGTGCAAGAGAAGCCAAATTTACCCATTCATGGCGATGCTCGAAGTTAGCAACACAAGGAGTAGGCTGTAGCCCATCACAACGCACGAGGACATTGACCGCGACAACCGAAAATCTCCTTTGACCCAGAGGAGAAAATCACCACGAGAATGCCAAGCTGAAACTGAAGCACAGCTTAACTTTGCAGGCCTAACACTACAACAGAGGAGCTAAGGATTTGCCAGTGTTGGAGGAAGAAGACTCCGTTCGACACAAACCCTTCTGTCTAGGACATACAAAAGACGTGGCGAAAGATCGCATGGGGTAGACACACCCAAAGACACATACAAGCGCAACCGCGTGCACCTGCGGAAGTGTAGCGATCCACTCATCATTCAGATGACACCGGAGTCACCAGACTTGTATCAACACGACGAACAAAATCGTGCTCCGACGACCCAGGTGTCGCCTCAACCAGTGAGAAGTTTACCAAGCCTTGCCAAGCGTGAATACGTTAACAAAAGCCCAAACTTGCACGTGCAGAAAGCAGCTCGTGCCTCGAAATCACCAATCTACCTGTCAAGTTATGAACTCGTGAAGAAATGACTGTAAATAACGTTGAACATGGCAATTGCCTTACTCTAATAGTGACTCTGAAGAACTTTCAAATATGACACAAAGACAGTGTTAATTAACTGGAGATTTACATTTCCCAAAATTTAACAACATCTGCCATTTCTCAAACCATTTCACTAATCTGTCTAGATAGTTTTGTAATTTTTTATCACCATCAGTTTTACCCTTTCTAAACACTTTTGTGTCATCCGCAAATTTCAGTACGTTACTTGTTATATTGTATTCGTTTTTCTTATTTACTATGCTCCTTGCACTTAAACACACGCATCTACAACCTGTTTCAGATATATTTTCCGGATGATTTGTTATTGGTTTGTCTGTACTAGTGGCTTCTTATTCTGCTTGAGGCACCTCTAAGTACCCCCCCGCGCTTCTAGTTTAACCAATGTTTACTACCAAAATATTTGTTATGTTACCCATGTCACTATCTACTGCTGCTGAGCGTTCGACCGCAAATACTGCTGCCCCTTTCCACTTAGATGAAGCACATCCTTCATGTACATATCAGCCCTCCCAACAAAACTTCCCCACAAATCTACAAATCCAACTTCCTCTTCCATACATAGCTTCTGGACTAGCATGTTAATTGCCAACCCCGGCAATTTTGATATCTCTGACCCCTCCTTCCTATTACTAGTAAAATCCGTGACAGTATTACCTGCTCAATCCGCGTCTGCTTTAGTGTTCTGATCAACTGCTTGTATTTCCTAACAATCGCAGTTGTACCCTCCCTCTCTACGTTATTTGTCCCTACGGCTACTAAAACATATCCACCCTTGCCTGAACCCACGATGTTTTCTATCTACCCTCTCAGTTATCGCCTCTATTTTGGCTCCAGGCAAGCATACCACCACGTCGTCTTCCTTGTTTAAGACTCTGTCGGTCTTCCTAGCTATCGAATCCCCCACATACATCCTCGCTCTCTTCCTCACTCCCCTCTACCACTGCCACAGAATAGCTCTTCCGTTGGATCCCTTCCGTCACATTCTATCCTTCAGCCTTGTCACCTGAAAGACTGTTATCAGTTATCAGTCTACCTCTCACCCATCAACCTGTCACCTTTCCCTCCCGTCTCCTGGCTAACTTCTGCTCCTGTCGCCTTCCCTCCTGACAACTTCCCTCCCGTCTCCCTCACTCCCATCGGGTTCAATCTCGTATCCTTCCCTCCCGTCTCCTTCGCTCCTGTCTCCCCCGCTTCCCTCTACTTCGCTCCAGTTGTCTTCCCTCCCGTTTCTTTCCTTCCCGTCTCCTTTCGTCCTGTCTCCTTACGTCCCGTCTCCTAACGTCCTGTCTCCATACGACCTGTCACATTACCTTCTCTCAGCCTCCTCCCAGATGAGCTCTCCCTAGCATCTCTCTCATCGTCTTCCCCCACTTTATCATCTACTATCCCCCACCGGAACCACTGGCACAACCCAACTGTTTCCTTCCCACCATTGCCACAACGAGCAGCCTCAGCTGTTCTAACTCCACTTCTAGTTCCTTCATCTTCGGACATCCCCTACACTCAAAACTAAAACTATCAGTCTAGGACTGCTCACACCCGGACTTGACGAAGTCCACCCAGTTTCTGCAACTGCTGCATATTAAATGCCTGGTGGCCTTTACCTGCCGTTTGCACGGCGCCATCACATAATTTATTCTTAATTTGATTGCTATGTTAGCCTTGAGTAAGGCTGTTTTTGTGTTCAAAAGACCACTTTAGGTTGGGATATTTAGGATTTAATTTAATATGTCTTTTCAAGCACGCATGAGCCAAAATATGCCTGCCACCTAGCGAATACTGAGAACACTATGTAAACAAAACAATGAACTCAGTATATACCAACTTACGCTAAAATCCTGCTGTTAATTCTTTTTTATCGAGAACGTCTACTCCAACTGTGTCAGATATTGCCTTATGTATGTAATTTATGTAAATGTATCACTTTATCTCATATATACATTCAACAATGTAAACGATAGTTTGATGCACCAGTTTAATGTATCACTTTATCTCATATATACATTCAACAATGTAAACGATAGTTTGATACACCAGTTTAATTCACGACCTGTAAACAAACCCCTTTTATCACTCGTTGAATATATGTCAATAAGAGCCATGAAAAATACTACATCTGTCACCAAAAACGTTTCTTAATATATGTCTATATATATATGTTTGCGTATATATGTATATAATATATGTGTAATATTAATACTTATTCTAACCAATATTCCAGTCTTTCTGGCTATTCACTATGCTATCTCAATGGTAAACAATCGCTCGCTGACTTCCATGTCCGAGTCCGGAACTGGTGCGAACTCGGAATGCAGCTCTCCATTTCAATATCATCTTTGTAGCCAAAGTGACGCCTCGCACAGTTGGTGGTCATAACGGAGTTGCCACCGTGCGGCCAATTGTGACACTTAATCACAGCCACCTACTGTGACATACTAGTAACACAATCAGGTGTACAAACAGTTACAATTAGGTGCGCAGATCCGGGATTTCTGCCACACTTGTACAATACAATTACAACAAAGTTAACTACTATAGTACAATACATTTAGTTCTACAATACAATACAGTCGCGCTGTGCACAAGAAGACAAGTAAAGCATTGGAGAAGATTGTGTTTTGACAAAAGAAAATAAAACAGATTATATAGAAGCATGACATCGAAAAGACAAATGGACCAGACTCAATCCCAGCTAGATGCTAAACAAGATGCTCCAGAGCTGGTCAAACCGTTGACCAAATTATCCTAGCTACGCTTTAACAAGGGATTCACACCTAAGAATTGAAAGGTAGTCCATGTCATTCCCTGCCACAACAACAACAGATATGCATAACCCAAACAACTATTGATCAGTATCACTGCTCAGTATCAACAGCAAGGACTTGCAAACACAACCATCTGGAAGCATGTGTGTAGCCATAGTTTGATATCAGACAAGAAGTTTGGTTTCAGGGCCGGCCATTCTACAGACGATGTCATAAAAATGTTCAACATTTGCACGATGCCATTGACGAAAAGCAAGAAGTTAGATTGATCTGCCTTGATATCAGCAGAACATTCGATAGAGTGTGGCACAAAGGCCGGATGGTCAAACTGGAGTCCATAGGGGTACAGGCTAAATCCTGGATAAATGACTACCTGAAGGACAGAGTTCTCAAAGTTGCCCTCTTGATACTTGATGAGATATTCCCTTTACAGCTGATGACAGCTAAACTAGGAGTAGTAGTGAGTTTAGAAATCGAGATCGAGATTACCAGCTCTGTGAGGCGCACTGAGTCCACAACAGGCTTTCTCATTTCCCTGTGTGGGATCGTTTACTTCTCTATTCATGTATGTATGTATGTATGTATGCATGCATGCATGTATGCATGCATGTATATATGTACGAATGTATGGATGATCGAATCTCAGTGATAGTTTTGCTCTATACAAGACAATAAGTAAAGTAAACTATGAACATTTGGGTGCGTACCACTCTGCTAAAAACACGAGTGACAGAGGTAGGCAGTATGTAGAAGATATGTTGAAAACAATGCAACCGTTTTCTTATATTTCCTTGTATGAGATCCTGTACTTCCCTTGGCATAGACACCAGGTAGAGGAACCATTTGTTTCGAGTCTCTTCCGAAAGACATTGCCAAAGTGGGGTGAACAGAATTATCCAATTTCGAAACGGCAACAAGTTGATTCGAGAACCGTTCTCCTTGACCGACTGTCCGCCGTACTACCGCAGGGCCACCGCGTGCCACTTTACACAAGACGACAACCACATAAACATTGCTAACAATTATTATACAAGTATGAGGTAGAGCAAACCTTAGTAAAGTCATGTGCGTAGCAATGTGTCGTGTGTTACAGTAGGCCTACTCAGGGAAAATGCTATATGCATTTTGTAAAGTAGGGCAAAGATGAATAGGTGGAATAACCTGTCTAATTCACCAAAACATTCGGCTCAGAAATCGTGCATTCGTTGATGATCTTATCAGGCGTGGGTTAACGACAGCGTTATAGCTGGGGGCCTTTGTCGCGTCGCCAGCCAACCTTAAATACGCTAAATACGAATAAAACATAGTTCCCCATTATTGGTACACAAAAGCGTGACAAAATGTAATATTTTGTCCACACCTATCCTGAGCCAGAATGTCACAACAGCAACCACGGAATCTAGGAGACCTTACAGCATTTCAATTTTAGATCATCTAGTTTTGGTCTACTTTTGTTCCCAAGAGTTAGGGCAAACGTCGTAACAAGCGCTTCCTCTGGTGTCACACCAACTACACGTATGTGGAATTCGCTGTTAGGAAAAATGGAAAAAACCGCAGTCGACAGTTTTTGTGTTTGGAGCGTCTTGGTAAGGTTGATGGTCGAGCGGAAGAGGAGGCGGACGATGGCGGCGGCGGCGGCGGTGGCGGTCGAGTGGCGGTCGAGTGGCGGCGGAGGGCGGTGGCGGCGGAGGGCGGCGGTGGTGACGAAGTGAGACGAACGGTGCAGGGTTGAATGGGCGAGGAGTGGTCAGCGAAAGTGGTGGTACGTCTAATAATTCATTGTCCCAGTTTTCGGGTTCTGGAGATGGAGGGGGCGTCGATCCGTATGGAGGGGCTGTTTGTTCAAGTAATTGTTTCATGACGAAAGGCCAAACGAGAACTTTGGATGGACGTGATGAAGGCGAAGGAGGAGGTTTAGGTGCGTTGCCACTCAATATATCGAATAACTCCATCATGTGAATACGTAGCATTTTCGTCACGAGCTGATCCATAACACCAAACCATTTTTCAGCGTGCTGACTGCAAGGAAGAAACAAGCGAGTTAGAAACAACACATTACTTACACTGCAATGACGATTACGATAGTCACTGGTAAGCAAACGTACTGGCGATGATACTCTCTCAGGTACACGGCGATCAAGATGTGGCTGATTTCGTAGACGTCCAAACAATATCGGACGAAGCAATTGAAAGTCAGTTGACCAATGACTCTGACAAGTGACACCATAGTGTACACTATATGCGTGAGTGACACGTAGTATGGCAACATGATGACGCAGATGACGAGAACACAAAGAGAGAGGCAATTATAGTGTGAGAGGAAATATTGTTGACAACGACGAACTCGCCATATCAGAGAGCTGATAAATAAGACTGTCTGGCAAACGGGAAAAAATCGGGGTGACAGCACTCGTTATATAATGCAGTGAATGCATGTTTTAACGCAAGTATGAATCGTCCGATCTGTTTTAAAGGTCGTAATAGCTATTTGTCTAATTTTTATGCGTGTAGAATACGTGTGTGGGGTAGAGAATTTTATACCATCGAAAGCGCTTACCAGTGGAAGAAATGCATGCACAACAACGATCGGGATACGGCGGAAAAGATGGCAGCCACGCGCACGGGACTGCAGGCTAAATACCTGAGCAAGAGCATTCGCGAGAAGGTTCATTTACGAGAGAGCTGGAACAGACAACGCCATTCCGTGATATATGCTCTAGTAGCCGTGAAATTTCGTGATCGATACTTACGGAAACGTCTGTTAAGCACGGAAGAAAGCCAACTGATAGAATGGGTGAAAAGTAAAGAGGGTTTTTGGGGCGCTTTGACCTACGATGGTCGAACGGGTCAGAATACGCTCGGACAGTTACTTATGCAACTAAGGGAGTTCATTCGAACTCACCAGCAGGCAAAAAGCGAGTCTGATATAACGTGGATGCGAGATTGCAACCAGGCACCGGGAGAACCGGTCCAAACTCGTTTGCACCAGCGAAACCATCACGCGCCGTGCAACCCGATTCAGACATCACGCGTTGTTTCACCGGGAGAACCGGTCCAAACTCGTTTGCACCGGCGAAAACATCACGAGCCGTGCAACCCGATTCAGACATCACGCGCTGTTTCGCAATAGCGAAAACACCACGCACTGTTAACAGTCGATAAGGGGTCTATATAAAGACAGCAGTACTAGCACAGTCATTACAATTGTTTTCAAGCGACTCTACCCGAACACGAAGATGGCCGCCTCACAACAGACCTACGTCGAGATGACTTTGACGAAACTACAATGCGAGGTGAGTGCCGGCCGCTATGTGTTTGCGCAGCCTTTAACCGTAACGGCCTGCGGTGTTCAAAATAAATACGTGTTTTACAATGCTTGTCCTAAATGCTCCAAACGAGTCGCCAAGCGCGTCTGCCCGGTGCACGGCTACCAGCGTGAGCGCGCGTACAGATTCGCTCTGCGCTTACTCCTGTCAGACAGCATCGGGAGCGAGTGCTGGTGTACTTGTTTCGACGAAAAAGCGATCAAAATTCTAGGGTTCACCGCAAAGGATTACGTGAAGAAGGAGACAGCCGAGGAACGCTACGAGTCGATGTCGGCACTGCGAGGCAGTCGGGTCATGGCTGTCATTAAGAAGCGCGTGACTAAAGAGTACGTAAATTACACTGTGGAGGAGATTGATATCATAGATATTGGAGGATTCGATTCATAGATATGTAACTTTGTTGACAGAACGAAGCTGGAACCGCTGCTGCTGCTGCTGCTACCGCCGTCGATGCACCTGCAGCTGCCGCTGATGTCGACGACAAAACCAAGGTGAGGAAGTGGTTGGAAGATAATAGTTGCGACGATTTATTCTCTTCTCATTCGTCGGCGGACTCACTCGTTGTGATAACAGACGACGACGACGACGACGAACAAGATGGAGGAGAATAGACCCGATGTTATAGTAGTAAGCAGTGACGGCAGCAGCAGCGGCAGCGACGACGACGGCGACGACAGCTGTATGAAAACGGTGCGTCGGGTAGATAGGATAGCCAATCGCTCCGAAAGCATGTATAACGAACAACAATTTAATCTGGCTGTAGAGAAAGCCGCTGTGCAATACGCGTGCGATGAGATGGCTCGTATAATGAATTTAGATTCAGAGAGCGATATGCCCTCAGACAGCGCGATCTTGCATGTCTTGAGTTGGTTAAGTATAGAAGTAACCTCAACGTGCGGGAGCATGCAGTGGCGACATTACGTGAAAGATAAGGTGAGAGAGGTATTAATTAAACAATACGGTTTACGTGCACTATATAGAGCGCATATGTACTAATCTTTTTTGTTCGATGGAGAGGTTTGCAGCGCATCAAGGAGGCGTACAAGAGGACGGCGCCGAGTGACGACGACTACGACGCCGTCTTCGCAATACCGAGTTGGGTGACACCACCGTCAAAGAGATCATGCGCGAGAATGGCGGCCTATAAGAAGAGAGCGGCGATGGAGAACGATGACATGAGACGAATGGAAGCCTTCGAGAGACCGGCGGTGAAAGTACCAGTGATTACTCAGCCGGTGGTGAAAGCACCAGTGGCGACGACTTCACCGCCCTCGTTACACGTAGATTCACAACCGGAGGGATGTCCTCTGACCATGCCGGAAGACGACGACGGCTCCGATTAATCGGAGAGTGAGTCTTCAACGCCGATGCCGACGCTGTACGTCCTACCTGACGCCACCGTTATCGCATCACCTCACGACACTGTGGCCGTGTTTAGGCCACTTAACCCAGACGAGGTCATGACGCAGGATGTCTGCAATGTCATCTTCGAAGAAGTCATGCTTCGCAAGGTTACACTCGAATGTCGAAACAGTCGTTTGTCACTCGAGACGGTGACTCGCAACGTGTGCTAGGACGTTGCCGTCACTATAACATCAACGGAGTGGCAGAAGGAGGTTCGCCGACAAATTCAGTCGCGATGAACATTACCTAAAACCACTCTTGAAACGAACATTGATATAACCGCCGTAGAAACGAACATTGAATACACATAACCACCGTAGAAACGAACATTATAACCGCTGTAGAATGAACATTGAATATATATAACTGCTGTTGAAATGAATACATAACCGCTGTTGAAATGAACATTATAACCGCTGTTGAAATGAGCATTATAGCCGCTGTTGAAATGAACATTATAACCGCTGTTGAAACGAATATATAACCGCTGTTGAAATGAACATTAGCCGCTGTTGTAGAAATGAACATTCGTGAATATTGTTTTTGTTATTATGTTGTTACATACATCTCTGCGGAAAAGACTTATAATCAACATTCATCTTCATCTGCTAGCCACTGCCGTATCGATAACAGATCGTAAGCTAGGGGTCACTGTCGAGATCATAAAGATCCACAAACACAGCATGTCGTCATCATCGTCTATAAGTCGAATCGTATATGTATGATATTACAACATAAAAAAAAAATTAAACAAAAATACTGTGCGTGTTGCCAAAGAAATTCTTTGTATCACCCCCTCGTAAAGAATTATATAAAAAAAATATAGCGTGAGCTGTCAGTCCTCCGCTCTGTAGTTGTCCTTGTAGAACCTTCGTAAAGAATCCTCCAAAAGAATTATGTTTAACGAAAGGAACTCGCAGTCCGTTCGATCTCGCCTCCTCTAGGAGAAGGAACTCGCAGATAGAGCGGCATCCTCTGAACGAAGGAACTCGCAGTCCGTTCGATGTCGCCACCGTACGGTCTTGGTACCGTTTGCATAACGACCGTTCGAGGTCGCCACCGTACGGTCTTGGTGTCGTAATGAACGTTCGTCCGATCGATGTCGCCACCGTACGGTCTTGGTGCCGTTTGCATAACGAACGTTCCTTCGGATATTTAATAAATAACGAACGGTTCTGAACCGTATACATGTTATAACGAGAGTCAATGTCTGTCAGTGGTAGATACGTCGTTGGTAGCATGAAACGCCATCTATGTCGTCGCTGTGGACTCGCGCTCGATTCGTATGCGGCTCTACGATGCCACTTAGCGAGTCATCCGTCACCGTCTGCGAACGAGCATTCTTATTCGATAGCGCCCCCTGGGGTTCGTCTAGAAGACGTCTCTCAAGACAATCGTGCAAAGAAAACGAAATACTCGTGTAAATGCGAAGCGACGTTCGAAAGATGGAACGATCTGCAGCATCACGTAAGAACAACATGTCGTCTTAAAAAAAGACCAAGACATTCACGTGCGTTAAATGCGGAAGGAATGTCGTCAAACGTGACTACTTGACCAAACACGCATGTGACAAACCACCATCATCACCACCACCACCACCACCATCACCGCCTCATCACCCGCTAGTCACCGACGAAGACCCCGTTGACCCACCCGACCGTCTTCCCCTCGACGACAACCTGTCGACGGAACTGCTAAATGTTGTTCGAGCGCACTGGTCCTCCATAAGGACACGCGTGTCAAGAGGACCTCTCCAGTGTAGGTACGATTACAGATTAACCACGCTAGACACGATCAATCTAGAGACGTCTTTGAAGAAAATGTACCAGGAACAAACCAACGCCTTCAAGATTAACCTCAGTTACGCATTCGTGCTGAGGAACAAGAACACGGACCGATACAAGTACTACCATTCCTCGCGACCTGATTCCGCATGGGTGTGCGAACTTGTGACCAACGTCACCTTCTTCGTTAATCGTATCATCGATCATCCGATCGGATGCGTGAGAATGATCCCCCTTCCGGTCTACGTTAAGAAGAACAAAGCCGTCGTCGGATTGGAAGCGGATCCCAAGTGTGGCAAGAGGTACGGCAATATCCTGTGTCTCTTTCGGTGTCTGGCCCTGCATCGAGGCTGTGACTTACGTCGATTGAAACCAGCTGTGAAGACGCTGTACGAGGCTTACGTTCAAGACGGTGTACCCATGGAGGAATTTGCCGGGGTCTCGATGAAAGACCTCCATCGTGTCGAGACCACGTTCCAGACGAACGTGTGCGTGTACAGTCTCGTAAAACCGAACGAGAAGGACGAACGACCAAACGCCGAACTCGTCCGTCGATCGATATGTAAATATCCTACCGCGCTCTACCTCAACCTTCACGAGACGCATTTCTCCTTCATCAACGATGTGCACATGTACTGTCACTCGTACAGATGTCGGACATGCAACTCGTTGTGGAAACGCACATGGAACCTACGTGTGCACGAGAGCACGTGTACGGGCGCTGTGCGTCGAGTCTTTCCGGCGTGTACCATTCGACTCCGTCGATATTCGAACGACTGGACGACGAGAACATCCAAGTGGACGAATCGTTGCGGTACTACCCGTACCGGGCCACTTTGATTTCGAATGTTGGTTCAATACCGAACAACTTCCGTCTGACAGTCAGGTTCAGTGGATCGCGCGTCACGTTCCACTGAGCGTCAGCGTGGCGTCAAACGTACCAGGACACGAACGAGTGAAATGTCTCGTCACGAACGGAGACTCCAACAAGTTGGTGATCGACATGATGGCCATTCTGGTATCGATGAGCGACGCCGCGTATGACAGCATCAAAGACTCATACGAGAACGTGTTGGAACAACTCGCAGAAGCATTGACGCGATGGGACGAGCAAGAGGAGACAATGAGAGCAGCCAACGACAAGAAAAGTCAACGTACAAAAAATCCATACAAAAAGCTGATGGGACAACTGTATGGATGGATGCGCCAGTTACCCGTCGTCGGATTCAATTCGGGTCGGTACGATCTCAATGTCGTCAAACAGTTCCTCGTACCCTACTTCATATCCATTGCGAAGACAGAGGAATGAGAAGAGAGGAAGCAAGAGGAAGAAGAAGAAGAGAACGAGGGTGTCGGATCGTTTTTCGTCATCAAGCGCAACAACGCTTTCATGTATCTTTCGACGGAACAGCTGAAATTCCTAGACATGACCAACTACCTAGCTCCCGGGTTCAGTTACGCCAAGTATCTGAAAGCGTGCGGATGTGAGGTGACGAAAGGTCATTTCCCGTACGAGTACATGGATCGACTGGAGTGGCTCGACGACACCGTTCTACCGCCGAAAGAGGCCTTCTTCAGTCGACTGAAGAACGAAGGTATCTCCGACGAGGATTACGTCAGTTGTCAGGAGGCATGGCGCGACAACGGTATGACGACGTTGCGCGACTTTCTCGTCTGGTACAAAAACAGGGACGTGGTTCCCTTTCTGCAGGCCGTCGACCGACAGTTTGACTTCTATCAGCAGCGTGGAATAGACATGTTCAAACAAGGCATCAGTGTACCCGGTCTGACCTTGATGTACCTGTTAAACAACCTTCCCGAGAAGACCTACTTCACCATCTTCAACGAGAAACACAAAGATCTGCATGACCTCGTCAAAGATAACATTTGTGGTGGTCCGTCGATCATATTTCACCGCTATCAAGAGAAAGCGATCACCACGCTACGTCGAAACGAGTACGGAGAGGCGGCCCGTCCGTGTAGATCGATCGTCGGATACGATGCGAACGCGCTGTATCTATGGTCGCTCATGCAAGACATGCCTATGGGATGGTACACGCGACGACGGGATGAGAACGACTTCCGTCCCGAATCGGCTCAGCTGTACGGACATATGGCCTCGGAATGGCTGACGTGGGAATCCGAGCGCACGGGACTTTCCATACGACATCAGATCAACGGACGAGAGAAACGGATAGGTAAACATCGGGTGGATGGATGGTGCAGCGAGACGAAGACGGCTTATCAGTTCCAAGGTTGTTTCTTCCACGGTTGCCCGGGCACTCAAGCAGAGGTCAATCCCGTCAACGGGAAAACCATGGCCGAACTGCTCGCCCAGACCCGAAAGACCACCGTCTACCTACGTCACTTCGTCAAGGTCGTCGAGCTGTGGGAATGCAAGTGGAAAAAGATGAGACGAGATCCGCAGGTAAAACGGTGTCTGGACGCTGCGTTCCCACGACGTCGACGCGTTCGATGGACAAAGACTTCGCAATAGATCCTGAGCGGTGTGCGCGATGGAACCGTGTTCGGCATGATCGAGTGCGACATTTGCGTGCCGGAAGAACTGCGCGATCACTTCGCCGAGATGCAGCCCGTGTTCAAGAACATCAGTCTGATGCGCGAGGATCTCGGTCCGTTCATGCGTCGATATGCCGAAGAACACAGCATCATGACGACTCCGAGACGCATGCTCGTGGTTGTTATTACGGCGATAATATACTGCTCGCTACGTCTCTGTTGCGATGGTATCTGGGCCACGGTCTCGAGGTGTTACACGTCTATCAGGTCATCGAATACGATCCGATTCCGTGCTTCCGACGGTTTGGCGATGCGGTGTCCGAGGCCAGACGCGGGGGAGACGTCCACCGAGACAGAACCATCATCGCGGATACCATGAAGATGCTGGGGAACTCGGGCTACGGAAAGACCATCACCAACGTGGACCGGCATCGTGACGTCAACTACTGCACGGAGAAGGCGGCATCGCGCCTGATCAACGATCGTCGATTCCGGCAACTCGACGTCATCGTCGACGACGCGTACGAGATAGAGATGAGCAAGAAAACAGTGACGTATGCCTTGCCTATACACGTGGGATTCTTCGTTCTGCACTACACCAAGATGCGTATGTTGCAGTTCTATTACGACATCATCGACAGATACGTGGAGCGTCCTCTGTTCCAGTACTGCGAGATGGATACGGACAGTGCCTATTTGGCCTTGGCCGATGAGTCACTCGATGCCCTCGTGACCCCCGCACTGCGAGAACATTATTTTCGACATCGATTCGAATGGCTCCCGTCAGAATGTTGCGACGAGCATCGGGTCGAGTACGCGCGCTGTCGACTCGCCGACAGACAGTGGGTCGGAGACGGAGAGTGCTGCAAGGCGCGACGAGCGTTCGACAAGAGGACTCCGGGACTGTTCAAGGTAGAATGGTCGGGCGACGGGTTCGTGGGGTTGTGTAGCAAGACGTACTATTGTTTCGGATCCACCGACAAGTACAGCACCAAAGGTCTGAGCAAACGTCACAACACCATCAACAAGGAGGCGTTCCTGGAGGTGCTCACTAGTCGTCGGAGCGGAAGCGGAAAGAACCTCGGGTTCCGGGTGTATAAATCGGCCGTGATGACGTACGTGCAGGAACGAGCAGCTCTCACATACTTCTACGCCAAACGCGTGGTGCACGAGGACGGATTGAGCACGGGTCCGACGGACGTGTAGATAAGGCGACGCGATTCGGTAGTCTGTCATAACAGATCATGGACGCTCGATGGAAACATCCCTTCACGTGCGTCGTCGCTGGACCGACGGGATGTGGCAAGAGCACGTTCGTGACGCGTCGGTTGCATCACGCCACCGCGATGATCGATCCACCTCCCGAAAAGATCACGTGGTGTTACGGAGAATGGCAAGAGGCTTACGCGACAACGGACTTGACTCACGTGCGATTCGAGGAAGGGTTACCAACGGAGTCCATGCTCGAATCGACAACGAGGAACCTCATCGTCATAGACGATCTCATGGCGGAAACGGACGAGCGAGTCATGACCTTGTTTACTAAAAAAAGTCACCACAGGAACACGTCCGTGCTGTATCTCGTGCAGAACCTGTTCCCTAAAACCAAAGAGAGTCGTACCATCAGTCTTAACACTCACTACATGGTGGTGTTCAAGAATCCACGCGACGCAACGCAGATGTCGCACTTGGCTCGACAGATGTATCCGGGACGCGCGAAATTCGTACAGGAGGCGTTTAAAGACGCATCGACGGTGTCGTATGATTATCTATTGGTCGATCTCGAACAGGACACGCCCGAGGACATGCGTCTGCGCACGGCCATCTTTCCAGACGACGACTTGCAGTACGTGTACTTGCGGAAGGTATAAAAGACCGAGCGCGTGAATCGCCTCCTCATTCGCACCATGTCTGCTCTGGTGAGGAAACACATTTTGTGCATCCAGACTCTGGCCAGTTACAAGAACAACAAAGTGAAAAAGGCCATCATCGCCAACGCCGACGCCGATCTGCTATGCGCACTAGCCGAGTGTGCTTACGACATACTAACGAAGAACATTCCATTGACCGCTTTACAGAGGCGATGATTTGGTAAATACAGGACGAAGTTACGCGAGTTGCCTCAGAGAAAAACGACCGCTGCCAGAAGAAGACTTTTGCTGCAACCCCAGGTCGGTGAGGGACAGAGCGGAGGTTTCCTATCGGCCTTCCTAGCACCGTTGGCGAGTTCGGTCTTGCTACCCTTGCTTCGCCAGGTGCTGACCAAGAATTAGACGCATGGATCATGCACGAAAGATGGCTTTGGTAGACCCTCGATTGTTGGACGCGCTTCGATCGCAACCTCCTCCTTCTCCTCCAACGGATACCGTAGGCAAGATAGTGCGAGCCCTCGACAAAGAGATGAAGACCATCTTTGATAGAAAGGACCTCGACGATGGGACCAAAGTAACGCTGTATAATCAGGTGTTGCAACGGCACAACGGTCTGGTTGATAAACTCGTCAAGGAACCGATACGCGTGATCACGGTGAACGAATCGATAGAAGGGTCAAAGGAGAAGGAGGAGGATGCTCCTATTAGAGGGCTGGAGGCCACCGTCTTGGACACCGTTCCCAAGAGTCTGCGGGGCAAAGCCAGACGATTGATGGAACATCTCAAAAGAAACGTTGCGTGGAACGATCGCAGCGAACTCGTGCACGAGGGTGTTCCCACTGCGGGAAGTAACGCTGTGGATCTCGTTCACGATCTGTTGCGTAAGAGAAAGACCGACGCTCCAACGGGTTGGCGGTCGCTCGCGAAGCAACTCCGCGCCGTCAACATATCCATGGAGTTGATCGGTAACGCCGCCAGGAGAACCTACATAGAAACGGACTCTCTCTCTCTCTCTCGACGATCTGCCGCTACCCCACGTGCTGTTGGTAGTGCGCGAAAATCTCTACGTTGGACACCCCTCGCTCGTCCACGACATTCCACACCCACGCCACCCCGCTGGGTCGACTTATAAGGAGACTACGTCGTAATCGTAACCCACTCATGTCGTCGGATCCGCAGGATGCGTACCATTCCGTCGTCGCTTCGATATTGTTTAGCGGACTTACCTTGCTCGGTAACGTTGTAGCCGCAATTTTATACAACATGTGTTATTCGATTTATTCAGGCTATGGTTTCGTTGCCAGACTGTTGTTCAGTCGCTACCGTTGCGGGAGCGATAACGTGCGTCCTATTATACGTCAGCGCACTCCTCGTCTTTCGTCAGTACTCGGGAGTCGTCAACGTCACCGTCGTCAACGCGTCAGACCTTCTGATTTATTGGCGCCGAAGAGACTGAAGAAGGTATATTTCGATCCGAGTCAGGTAGGCAGTTACGGCGGAGTCGATGCCTTGCGACGCGTCACGCATGCACCGCGGAAAATAGTCGCGCTATGGTTGTCGGAACAGGACGCCTACAGCTTACACAAGCCGGCGAGACGTCGTTTCAAGAGACGATGCGTCATCGTGGGCGGTGTGAATCAACAGTGGCAGGCCGATCTCGTCGACCTGACGACGTTGAAAGACGACAACGATGGTATGGTGTTTCTCCTCACGACGATCGATGTCTTTTCGAAACGAGCTCGATGCATTGGTCGCCGCTCTGCGAATCGCGTTCGCGGACGACCTGCCGCAGACGTTACAGACGGATCGTGGAATGGAATTTCTGAATAAATCCGTTCAGACGCTCTTACGAAAACGAGGCGTCCACCACTTCTCCACGCACAACGCGGAGACGAAGGCGAGCGTCGTGGAACGATTCAACAGGACTTTGAAGTCTCGCATGTGGCGCTATTTCACGAAAGTTCAGACGTGGCTTTACATCGACATCCTTCGGGATCTGGTGCGAACGTACAACGACACCCGTCACCGCAGCCTCCGTATGGCTCCGTCACAGGTGACTGTAAAGAATCAAGAAAAGGTGTGGCAACGTCTGTACGGACACGATGGTAAGGGTGTGCCCAAGTTGAACGTGTCGGATCGCGTGCGCGTCAGCAAGTACAAAGGCACGTTCGAAAAGGGCTACGAGACGAACTGGAGCGAAGAGGTGTTCACCGTGTACGAAGTTCATCCCTCCGAACCGCCCGTGTACCGCCTGCGGGACGATCTCGGCGACGTGCTGGAAGGTACCTTCTACGAACTGGAGCTGCAGAAAGTGGTGATAGCGGCCGATAAAGTGTTCCGAGTGGAAGCGGTGTTGGAACGTCGTAAGGGCGGCGCTCGAACGACTGCTTTGGTGAAATGGTTCGGATATCCGTCCAAATTCAACAGCTGGATCGATGCCAAGTCACTCGTCTATAAAGAATAAACGACGTGAGACGGATTGTCATTATGGATCAAGACACGGCACCGCACACTGTCGTCGTAGAGGAGGAGGAGGAGGAGGAGAGGAGGAGGAGGAGGATTGTACCGACGCGTCGAACGACAGTACTCCTTGGCATCTGTTCGGCATCAAGTGTCCCAAAGAGGAGTTAGTGTTTCTGTGTCAGGTCGTCATCTTGTACACGGTCATCGTGATAAGCATCTACAACCTGACTGTCGGTCACGGTGATTCTAATCTGTGGACGGCTCTGTTGAGTAGTTCGTTGGGTTATCTACTACCCAATCCCACGTTGAGACGCAATGACGACTGATTTCTACATGACGCTGCCTAGCAACGCTTCTATGAAGACGCACATCGACAACACCTTGACCCATTACGTCAGTGTGGGTTGACAGAGATGCAGTATTCGCACACTTGGTACAACGTCACGGAGAATGATGTCTGGTTATTCCTCAACGAGGTCGATGTTCCCGACGACATGTCTTGGCGTGCGAAATTGTCGTGTGGGTATTACGACGACCCGTTAACATTGATGTACCACGTCAACAAAGGACTGTACAGTCTGATGACAGCGAAGACACGGGCTCAAATGAGCTATAGTTCCGTCACTCAAAAAATGACGTTACACATAACGGAGAACACCAAATTCACCATACCGTACCACAGCTCGACTGCTTCCATGTTAGGATTCCACGAGTCCGTAGTCACCGGAGCGGAGACGACTACTACTACTACTACTCCCACGTCATCACTCGTCTCCGACTCTCCCGACTCCTCGTACCCCTTTCACATCGAGGCTGACGACGTGGTGGACATGACGCAGGGGTTCAACACCCTATACGTCTACACGGACGTCGTGGAGTCTCGTGTAGTGGGTGACACTCTTGCGCCGCTGTTACGATCCATTCCGATTAGCGGACGTCACGGTGACAGGGTGTCCGAGCGTTTCACTAACGTTCACTACATACCTCTGTTGCGCTCGAACTTCCACTTGATCGAAGTGGATATAAGAGACGACATGGGTCGACGCGCGCCATTCGAATACGGCCGAGTGAAGGTGACGCTTCATTTTCGTCGAATCAAGACCGGACTGTTCCAATGAACTACAACGATTATTACGCGCGCCAGGCTGGTGGTGCGCTGCCCTACTTCGCCGGTGCGCAATACCAGCGAGGTCACGGACTGGGCAGTCTGTTCAGCGGTCAGTTGCGCAGCGCCATGCCGCTCATCAAGAGAGGTGCCGTGGCTTTGGGTAAGGGGGCGTTGAAGACCGGCGTTCGTATAGCCGACGATGTCTTATCGGGCCAGAACATAAAAACGGCTGCCAAACGACGCGTCACCGATGCCTTGCTGACAGGTCTTCGATCTCCCCCTGGTAAACGTATAAAACCACCGTCCGTAAATTGGACAATCACTGCAGTAAAGAGACGACGCAAGAGACGGACGTCCAAGAAACGAGAGATCGACATATTCGACAATGGCGTTCGTGCATAAACAGTCGTGCGAGGGAGTCAAGAGCGAGCTGGATCTCTTTACCGTGCCTCCCACTCAGAACTGCATCATCACCAGTCACATGGTGGAACATCAACCCACGGCCTCTCTGGACTCTGGAGGACCGATAGAATTCCTCATCCCTGGTTCAGGAGACGATTACATAGATCTCGCCAACACGATGATACACGTGCAGGTGAAGGTGACGCAAGCCAACGAAAACGATCTCGACGCGGACGCACCCTTGGGACCGGCGAACAACTGGCTGCATTCGCTGTTGAGTCAGGTCGACGTCTCCATGAACGGTACGCTCGTGACCCAGTCGTCCGACACGTACCGCGTATCGAGCCTACCTGGAGACGCTGTTGACTTACGGACTCGGTGCCAAGTCGACGCAACTGACAAATCAGCTGTGGTACAAGGACAAGGCTAGTCGCATGAACGCCGTCGAGCTGGCGGACGGGCCTGATCCTAACCCCGGGTTCACGACTCGACGGGAGTACATAGCAGGCAGTCGCGTGGTCGACATGATGGGTCGTCTCCACGTGGATATGTTTCTGCAAAATAAATTCCTGATCAACGGAGTCGACGTCAAGATACGACTGCTGCGTAGTAAGCCGTCGTTTGCGTTGATGTCCGGAGGAGTAGGCCCTGATTACAAGATAACGTTCGTCAATGCAACCTTGTTCGTCAAGAAGGCCACCCTCAACCCAGTTATGCAGATGGCTCACATCAAAGCACTCGAGAAGAACACGGTCAAGTATCCGTTACAACCCGTCAGCGTCAAGGTGTACTCCATTCCCGCGGGAGCTCGGTCGCACACGCACGAGAACCTGTTCCTCGGTACACTGCCGAAACGTCTCGTACTGTGCTGCATTGACAACGACGCCTAGAACGGCGCGTACGATAAAAACCCGTTTCACGCCAAGAACAACGCCATAGTCTTCCACTCGGTGTACGTGGACGGACGTCAGATACCCTCCAAGCCCATCCAGCCCAACTTCGAGGAAAACCTCTTCGTCAGGAGCTACACGAGCCTGTTCACCTCGACCGGCAAGATCTGGCAGGACGAGGGGAACGGTCTGACTCGCGACGACTACCGAGACGGTTACACCTTCTTCTGTTTCGACCTGACCCCCGACCAGTGCGACGGTCCCTGCTTCAATTTGGTGCAAAAGGGCAACATGCGCATCGAATTTCATTTCCGAGAAGCGCTTCGCACCACCGTGAACGTCATCGCCTACGCCGAATTCGAGTCATCTACGACTACTGAGATGGACACCCTGCAGATCGCTCGTCTACTGGCGATGGATCCGAACACCGCGTCCGTCTTTGGCGGCGTTGTACCCAAAGACGGACTGCCTAGAACAGTAGACGCTTTGCCGATCGCATTCGTGTGCAACACCGACGACGGCGACGAACCGGGCGAGCATTGGATAGCGCTGTACCTATCCTCCGACGGACGCGGCGAATATTTCTGTTCGTACGGTCTGCCGCCCCTTCACGCTGCGTTCAGCACCTTCTTGAACAAACACTGTTCTGAGTGGACTCATAATAGCAAGAGACTTCAGAGTCCACTGTCTAACGTTTGCGGACAATATTGTGTAGCTTATATAATGTTTCGTTGTAACGGTTCTCCTATGAGAACTTTCGTAAACGCTTTCCGAACCGATCTGGTCGCTAACGATTGTCGCGTGTTCGATTGGCTTAACCTACTAAAAAGGGTATACCGTACTATCGCACATCGTACTGAGCCTCTGGCGCTTTGTTGTATGTCGTTACGATTGTCTCGCTTGTATTAACTACCGCTTTGTTGTATTCAATAAAAATACGTGTGCACCGTACACTTCGTCTTCTTACTAGGTTACAACACAACTCCCATCAGTCGCTAGATGACACTACGATCGCTCTCCGATTAGTTACTCTCCGTTAGGAGGCTCGTCGAAGGCTGCGCGCGCAACCGGATGTAGAAGTAGACCATGGGTGGATATTTTTGGGGGTGTCAAAAGCTAATAGGTACTACTTAGGCTACTTATCTTTTTGTCTTTTTGTGTAGTTTTTATTGTATTGTATTTGTATTGTAACAGGCAAAGTTAACATCAGACATTTTTGGCGGAACAAATAGCGTATCTCGTCTTGAGTTCACCCGAACACCCAAAGTTAAATTCGGGATCAGCCCCTGTTACCATGATTGACAATTAACTCTTGAATACGTACAACTATTCTTGTGTGTGATGTATTCACACAACCGGACATCTTTTTCTCTTCATGATATATATGCACAGAAGGCCGTAGTAATCTGTCACACATTGGTAGGGCCGAGAGGATATTAGTGTTGGTTAGCAGCGAAATGCTTCGCCAGAAGAAAGAATTTTTCAAAGAAAATCATTGGTATGGCTGAGCGCTAGCTACGTCCTTGAAACACCTATTATTGTTATAAAGTAATAAAATATATGTAGTCAAACGCATTTCATAATGAAATAGTTGGCCTAAATGAAATTAGTCAAACGTTGGCAGGAACATAAGTTCTAATATAGCTTATGCCCTCGAGTGTGAGCATCGATCCATTCACAACTCATACACCTATTTCAACAAAACAAATTAATTAACGCATCAAAAAATAATATAACAAGTTTACCAAGTCTGACAGATTCTATTTAGTTTTGTATTAAGCATGCCTTTTAACGCCTATTCATTGTGTTTGCATTCCATTTTAGGTGTTGTGATTAAAGGTAAATATATTCTTGTGACATATTTGATATGTATGTGAAAAATAAAACACTACTGCCTTTATTCACTTTCATAAAGGTTAACATAAGCCTACATGCCATATATGCATGGCAATTAACCCTGTGGTTATTTGAAGAGTGATAATGACAACAGACTATATGCAAAACATAGTTTTATTTTGTGCTACTATAATTAATGTGTACAATGTTTCAAAGTACCGACATAAAAAAATCAATTCATGAAGAAATATAGTATGAACAACTAAGTAACCCAGTAGCGAGAAAGCAAAATGTCTGCATTGGCATTAAAGTAGAGATAGCATATAAACAAATATGTAACATATATACAGAACAATTTAAACGATATGATATTCAACTGTTGTGCAGTAACTATTGCTTTAAGAGTTATGCTGAACATTAAGTTGTAAACACATACACTGATCTTGTAAACACATACACCTTGTGACGCAAGACACTAGTGTGCCGTGGTGTGGTTGCTCTGACAAACAGTTCCATCCTGTCAACCAGCGACCACTCAATGTTGTTGGTGATATGGGTCGCATAATTCGGGAATTTCGCAGAGATGGCATCTGCAATTGCCAGTCCACACCTTGTTTGACGACTGTCTACACTGTCTGCATAGAGCATGTCTTCGAACATATGCAGCAAATATGGGCGGTTATCTTTGGGGATTTGGTGTTTGGCGTCCCACAACCACCACCACAACGCTTGCAGCAAGTGGATGAAGCAGAGGAGCAGTCTCGCTGCCGGCCACACTGTGTGGAGGGCTCCTCTCAGTGATGCACAGTCGTCTGTAAGGAATACTTGTGCTCTTGAAAAAAGTCCCAGGCGGTAGACCGGTCTTGAGGAGGGTGAAGGTTGTGGCTAGAGTCGTCTCTGTCTCGTTCGATGTGATCACTACACCGAGGGGCAGAGCTTCGGCTAGGCTGTATGACAGAAGTACACGACAATTCTGTCTGTCCATGCTTCCTGATGAATCGACAAACACCATCTCCTTGCTGAAGTGCCACATCGCATGTACATGCTTCATGAGTGGAGTGCACACCACTACGATCACATGTCCATCACGTTTCACCTCAATCTTTGTGGACTCGTCCCCACTGGTAGCATTATATGCTGCGAGTTTGCCACGGAGCGAATCCGTCCTAGACTGACCACCAATCTCGCCGTAGTGGGTGCTGAGTAGAACAACATAAAAAGATCATCGTTGCCTTAATATATGTAATAAGAACACTACAGTATGAATGCATTCAGTACCTCGTAACAATATGCCATTGATTTTAAGTACCAGCTAATGTCACTGTCAAAGCTAACACTAACATTATTCAATTTAAGACAGTTTCTGCTTATAAAATAATAATAATAACTTCATCACAGCATTTATATGTACCACCAATATGGGCGATTTGGTCATTCAAACGTGCATCAGAATATTAAAACATTAAACATCTATATATATATATATATATATATATATATATATATATATATATATATATATATATATATATATATATATATATATATATACAGATTCTAGATAATAAAATAGTTATTATAACAATTAGTTACAACGTTTTTATCGTAAACTCATGGTGTATTGTATCAGCTAAATGTATTCAGAAATATTAACTGCTTAAATATGTTTTTAATGAATTTTAATGAATAATTTTTAAAAACACAATTTGACCATTATCTATGTATGAATAGCGACCTTGTCATTAACCCTGGCCTGTCTATCAGACTGCCCTGGTCTGCCTATAAGGCTGCCCACATTCAACATGCCATATGTAAACATGCGATTTAACTTGACTGGTTTTTACCATACATCATGAGTTTATGATAAAAACAATCAGACTTTGCACATTTAAAACATTAAAATAACATTGACTCAATCTTCTTCTGTCTCTATCCTATAGCTAACAAGGTGATAGTGATGTAATGATGATCCTAGTCTACAGTGTATAATATAGAATACTAACAGTACAAAAAACATTTGGCCTAAGTGTCATTATTGTTGATGAACTTCTACAATTACTAACCTATAACAATACTGAAGATGAGGGCACTGAGCGTGATCTGCTGACACAAGAGTGTAGTCGTCGCCATGCTCCACCTGTAGGTCATACTTCAGGACGTCGAGTGTAGTCGTCGCTGTGCTCCACCTGTAGGTCATACTTCAGGGTGTCGAGTGTAGTCGTCGCCGTGCTCCACCTGTAGGTCATACTTCAGGGTGTCGAGTGTAGTCGTCGCCGTGCCCCACCTGTAGGTCATACTTCAGGGTGTCGAGTGTAGTCTTCGGCGTGCTCCACCTGTAGGTCATACTTCAGGGTGTCGAGTGTAGTCGTCGCCGTGCTCCACCTGTAGGTCATACTTCAGGGTGTCGAGTGTAGTCGTCGCCGTGCTCCACCTGTAGGTCATACTTCATGGTGTCGAGTGTGATCGTCGCCGTGCTCCACCTGTAGGTCATACTTCAGAGTGTCGAGTGTAGTCTTCGGCGTGCTCCACCTGTAGGTCATACTTCAGGGTGTCGAGTGTAGACATCGCCATGCTCCACCTGTAGGTCATACTTCAGGGTATCGAGTGTAGACATCGCCGTGCTCCACCTGTAGGTCACACTTCAGGGCGTCGAGTGTAGTCTTCGCCGTGCTCCAACTGTAGGTCATACTTCAGGGTGTCGAGTGGAGTCGTCGCCATGCTCCACCTGTAGGTCACACTTCAGGGTGTCGAGTGTTGTCGTTGCTGTGCTCCACCTGTAGGACATACTTCAGGGTGTCGAGTTTAGTCGTTGCTGTGCTCTACCTGTAGGTCACAATTCAGGGTGTCGAGTGTATACATCGCCGTGCTGCACCAGTAGGTCACACGTCAGGATGTCGAGTGTAGTCGTCGCCGTGCTCCACCTGTAGGTCACTCTTCAGGGTGTCGAGTGTAGTCGTCGCCATGCTCCATCTGTAGGTGATACTTCAGGGTGTCGAGTGTAGTCGTCTCCGTGCTCCAACTGTAGGTCATACTTCAGGGTGTCGAGTGGAGTCGTCGCCGTGCTCCACCTGTAGGTGATACTTCAGGGTGTCAAGTGTAGTCGTCGCCGTGCTCCACCTGTAGGTCATACTTCAGGGTGTCGAGTGTAGTCGTCGCCGTGCTCCACCTGTAGGTCATACTTCAGGGTGTCGAGTGTAGTCGTCGCCGTGCTCCACCTGTAGGTCATACTTCATGGTGTCGAGTGTGATCGTCGCCGTGCTCCACCTGTAGGTCATACTTCAGAGTGTCGAGTGTAGTCTTCGCCGTGCTCCACCTGTAGGTCATACTTCAGGGTGTCGAGTGTAGTCGTCGCCGTGCTACACCTGTAGGTCATTCTTCAGGGTGTCGAGTGTAGTCGTCGCCGTGCTCCACCTGTAGGTCATACTTCAGGGTGTCGAGTGTAGTCTTCGGCGTGCTCCACCTGTAGGTGATACTTCAGGGTGTCGAGTGTAGTCGTCGCCGTGCTCCACCTGTAGGTCATACTTCAGGGTGTCGAGTGTAGTCGTCGCCGTGCTCCACCTGTAGGTCATACTTCATGGTGTCGAGTGTGATCGTCGCCGTGCTCCACCTGTAGGTCATACTTCAGAGTGTCGAGTGTAGTCTTCGGCGTGCTCCACCTGTAGGTCATACTTCAGGGTGTCGAGTGTAGACATCGCCATGCTCCACCTGTAGGTCATACTTCAGGGTATCGAGTGTAGACATCGCCGTGCTCCACCTGTAGGTCACACTTCAGGGCGTCGAGTGTAGTCGTCGCCATGCTCCACCTGTAGGTCACACTTCAGGGTGTCGAGTGTTGTCGTTGCTGTGCTCCACTTGTAGGACATACTTCAGGGTGTCGAGTTTAGTCGTTGCTGTGCTCTACCTGTAGGTCACAATTCAGGGTGTCGAGTGTATACATCGCCGTGCTGCACCAGTAGGTCACACTTCAGGATGTCGAGTGTAGTCGTCGCCGTGCTCCACCTGTAGGTCACTCTTCAGGGTGTCGAGTGTAGTCGTCGCCATGCTCCATCTGTAGGTGATACTTCAGGGTGTCGAGTGTAGTCGTCTCCGTGCTCCAACTGTAGGTCATTCTTCAGGGTGTCGAGTGGAGTCGTCGCCGTGCTCCACCTGTAGGTGATACTTCAGGGTGTCAGTGTAGTCGTCGCCGTGCTCCACCTGTAGGTCATACTTCAGGGTGTCGAGTGTAGTCGTCGCCGTGCTCCACCTGTAGGTCATACTTCAGGGTGTCGAGTGTAGTCGTCGCCGTGCTCCACCTGTAGGTCATACTTCATGGTGTCGAGTGTGATCGTCGCCGTGCTCCACCTGTAGGTCATACTTCAGAGTGTCGAGTGTAGTCTTCGCCGTGCTCCACCTGTAGGTCATACTTCAGGGTGTCGAGTGTAGTCGTCGCCGTGCTACACCTGTAGGTCATTCTTCAGGGTGTCGAGTGTAGTCGTCGCCGTGCTCCACCTGTAGGTCATACTTCAGGGTGTCGAGTGTAGTCGTCGCCGTGCTCCACCTGTAGGTCATACTTCAGGGTGTCGAGTGTAGTCGTCGCCGTGCTCCACCTGTAGGTCATTCTTCAGGGTGTCGAGTGTAGTCGTCGCCGTGCTCCACCTGTAGGAGATACTTCAGGGTGTCGAGTGAAGTCGTCGCCGTGCTCCACCTGTAGGCCATACTTCAGGGTGTCGAGTGTAGTCGTCGCCGTGCTCCACCTGTAGGTGATACTTCAGGGTGTCGAGTGTAGTCGTCGCCGTGCTCCACCTGTAGGTCATACTTCAGGGTGTCGAGTGTAGTCGTCGCCGTGCTCCACCTGTAGGTCATACTTCAGGGTGTCGAGTGTAGTCGTCGCCGTGCTCCACCTGTAGGTCATACTTCAGGGTGTCGAGTGTAGTCGTCGCCATGCTCCACCTGTAGGTGATACTTCAGGGTGTCGAGTGTAGTCGTCGCCGTGCTCCACCTTCAGGGTGTCGAGTGTAGTCGTCGCCGTGCTCCACCTGTAGGTGATACTTCAGGGTGTCGAGTGTAGTCGTCGCCGTGCTCCACCTGTAAGTGATACTTCAGGGTGTCGAGTGTAGTCGTCGCCGTGCTGTTGTTGCATACTGAGCTGGCCTCCGAACAGTGCAATTTATAATGAAAGATTCGTGAGAATCCACTCTGGGAGTGCATGGGTGCTGACACTAGACCCCAAAGATTGTTTAGTCGCAGTCGTTCCACCTTCCGTTAGCCTTCATTTAATTTCCATTGAAGTGAAGTACTGACTAACACGAAAGTTCCACGCGTTGACGGGCGTTACAGCATCGGTGACCCATAGGTGACAACTTATGCCATATAAGGGCAAGGGTGTTTGTCGTTCCCTCATTGGCTAGACTATACGTGACGAAAACGATTCCGAACACGCCAATTAGGCTACTGGAGGGGCGTACCATTCCACTTGCGGCTCGTTTAACTTGTAGACAAGACCGCTGAGCCCTTATCAGTTTACACATCATAAAGCGATGCAGGCATGGACCAGTGACATTCATGCTGCTGCACGGCAAGAACCCACTGGAGGCCCAGTGTTTATACTGTACAGCACCCAGTCTTCATCATATATCTATAGATATACAGTACTAATAAGATATTATTACTATATAGCTATATATACATAATACCTTATTACGTGCACAATCTATCCATGCACCTTGTATATCAAATATCATAACATAGTAACTATGACAGTAGCACCACTAAACATGATCGAAACTGAACTTTCTGAAGTGCTCTATACATGTATCAGCTAATGACTGCAAGTGGTTAAAATAGATTCTTTTCTAAGGTCCCCCAAATATTATTTCCCATCTTCCAACACATTCCCCAGTTGCTCCATCACAACCATTTCCACCTGCAGATTAAGATCTTTCTCGAATGTGATCTGGCCAACTTGCCCAAATGCATAGAATGCAATGAATGTTGCAATGTGTACAGACTGAGTTACGTGATAATGGTACAACTATAAAAAGGCAAACGACGACCATAAAGGGGATAATAAAGAAAAAAAATCTTATTAATGATCTGACATCTAGTAGAGTTTTAACAAAGAGTTATCAAATATGAATACACGCACGCACACCTTATTTATAAAACTGAATCCTACCCCTATGACATTTTATGTTCTACCCAATCAATGTGACTACTGGGAAACATTGAATGTGCGCTACCCCCAAGAAAAACGAACGTTTCTGTAATATAAATATTATTGATATTTCAGAACATTTTCGAAACAGTTACACTCATTCACACATACACTAACACCTCACAAACATTTGCAACATAAATTACCTGAAAATGACGAGATATTAGATCCTGTCTTCTGTCGATTCGTACAGCTCTAAGCCATACAGGAAATAACCATATTCGTTGTCCCACAACTTTCTCCAGCAAGCCTCCAAAATGTTTGTCTTGGAGAGTTTAAAATTAATGCAAGATGTTTACTCCAATATGAACAACCCAACTGCCCACACTTATAAAACAACTGCTGGGACCACCCTCACCCAAATTATTAATCAGTCTGGTGGCCATGCCCCATTAAGAACAAATGACAATGACAAATCTTCAAGATAATTAGTTCCTGGTGTCATCGTCACTTCTCTGGTAGCCACCTCATCTTCATTGCTTTTGTTTGCCTTATATTGTACATGATGATGGTGAGGAGGAAATAAATTTACTTACTTACTTACTTACTTACTTACTTACATATGTCCGTGTAGTGAATATTTAGAGTTTGCAATTTTAACAACATATACTACAGAGTGCAGCGTCAGAGAAGACTCGTGTAATTAGGCAACATTCAGGTGCACATGATAGCTAAGTTAACGCACGACTCGTGTTTTTCTACTTCTTGTCGCAAGCAGGCTCGCCTTTCGATATATAGCTTTCCCTACTGGTACTGTGGCTTTCGAGTCTGCCTAGTCGTGCCTTCACTCGAGGCGAGGTGTTGCCATTTTGTCATGGCTACGTCGTCCAATGTGCACGGATCGTCCAACAGATGAGATGAAACATTGTCTGCATGGTCTTTTCCGCAGTCACGTTTCGCCACGCCAATTCTTCGTGGTTGTCTGTGCATTTCAATGCGCTCGTGTTTACCAGCTACCAGTGGAGAATAGTAAGTAATATCCGCAGTCGGTTTAATAGTCGCAGCCGCGATCACATGACAACGTTATGTCATTTCACCAAGGCGAAATTCGTAAGTTTTCAGCGTTTCCATTTCACTTCAATAAAAGCTGGATCAAGCATTAAATAATGTAATAGTTTGTCTGACGATTTCACAATGCCGACATATAAAAGTTGCACAATGTGCTAGCATATCATAGTGGATACTACGAAGGTTTGAATTGTCGCAAAATGAATTTGAAATGAGACTAGCAAATACTCGAATTGAGGAGGCATCTTTAAAAGGCAGCCCCAACAATCTTGTAGACGGGGGTTCCTCCTATTTTTGTAAACCCCCTTTCTCAAAACTGTGAACTCCTAAAACATAATGTTGGTTGCAGTTTATTCCCACTGTAAGAACCAATGTCTGGTAATGAGTTGGTAACAGCCAGGGACCAGTAGAAGGATAATGGCTAAGCCGTTATTCAGAAAATGCATACTCAATTGAAACGATACAGAGTTAGCGACCCAATTACTGTCTTATGTTGTGATGACGTACTACATGGTTTCCATACATTCACAACACACACACACGCACACGCACACGCACACGCGCACGCGCATACGCACGCACACACAGAGAGAATAGTGCATACAACGGTATGTATATGTCCAACATGCACTACGTTCGTCTTAACACGATGTTCACAAAACACAATACAATACCCATTTTTTATTATATGACCCGCCCGAATAATAATATAATAGTGTCACCATTTAAGTTTTGACTCACATCTTTATGTAGCGAGTTGCACCAGTTTTACTATTGGTGAAATATTACGTCAAACAGCATATACAAGTTTCACAAACCATCAGTTTCGTTTCGCTGGGCGTTCGAGAGAGGTATTCGACAGATGGCAGCATCATCTTGCACCTGGTTTACCTACGTCTGTCGCGTTTCGCTGGTCGTTCGAGAGAGGTATTCGACAGATGGCAGCACCATCTTGCACCTGGTTTATTTACATCTGTCTCGTTTCGCTCATCGTTCGAGAGAGGTATTCGACAGATGGCAGCATCATCTTACACCTGGTTTACTTACGTCTGTCTCGTTTCGCTGGGCGTTCGAGAGAGGTATTCGACAGATGGCAGCATCATCTTGCACCTGGTTTACTCACGTCTGTCTCGTTTCACTGGGCGTTAGAGAGTGGTATTCGACAGATGGCAGCATCATCTTGCACCTGGTTTACTTACGTCTGTCTCGTTTCGCTGGTCTTTCGAGAGAGGTATTCGACAGATAGCAGCATCATCTTGCACCTGGTTTACTCACGTCTGTCTCGTTTCGCTGGGCGTTCGAGAGAGGTATTCGACAGATGGCAGCATCATCTTGCACCTGGTTTACTTACGTCTGTCTCGTTTCGCTGGTCGTTCGAGAGAGGTATTCGACAGATGGCAGCATCGTCTTGCACCTGGTTTACTTACGTCTGTCTCGTTTCGCTGGTCGTTCGAGAGAGGTATTCGACAGATGGCAGCAGCATCTTGCACTTGGTTTACTTACGTCTGTCTCGTTTCGCTGGGCGTTCGAGAGAGGTATTCGACAGCTAGCAGCATCATCTTGCACCTGGTTTACTTACGTCTGTCTCGTTTCGCTGGTCTTTCGAGAGAGGTATTCGACAGATGGCAGCACCATCTTGCACCTGGTTTACTGACGTCTGTCTCGTTTCGCTGGTCGTTCGAGAGAGGTATTCGACAGATGGCAGCATCATCTTGCACCTGGTTTACTTACGTCTGTCTCGTTTCGCTGGTCTTTCGAGAGAGGTATTCGACAGATATCAGCATCATCTAGCACCTGGTTTACTCACGTCTGTCTCGTTTCGCTGGGCGTTCGAGAGAGGCATTCGACAGATGGAAGCATCATCTTGCACCTGGTTTACTTACGTCTGTCTCGTTTCGCTGGTCGTTGGAGAGAGGTATTCGACAGATGGCAGCATCGTCTTGCACCTGGTTTACTTACGTCTGTCTCGTTTAGCTGGTCGTTCGAGAGAGGTATTCGACATATGGCAGCACCATCTTGCACCTGGTTTATTTACGTCTGTCTCGTTTAGCTGGTCGTTCGAGAGAGGTATTCGACATATGGCAGCACCATCTTGCACCTGGTTTACTTACGTCTGTCTCGTTTCGCTTGTCGTTCGAGAGAGGTATTCGACAGCTAGCAGCACCATCTTGCACCTGGTTTACTTACGTCTGTCTCGTTTAGCTGGTCGTTCGAGAGAGGTATTCGACATATGGCAGCACCATCTTGCACCTGGTTTACTTACGTCTGTCTCGTTTCGCTGGTCGTTGGAGAGAGGTATTCGACAGATGGCAGCATCGTCTTGCACGTGGTTTACTTACGTCTGTCTCGTTTCGCTGGTCGTTCGAGAGAGGTATTCGACAGATGGCAGCATCATCTTGCACCTGGTTTACTGACGTCTGTCTCGTTTCGCTGGTCGTTCGAGAGAGGTATTCGACAGATAGCAGCATCATCTTGCACATGGTTTACTTACGTCTGTCTCCTTTCGCTGGTCGTTCGAGAGAGGTATTCGGCAGATAGCAGCATCATCTTGCACATGGTTTACTTATGTCTGTCTCGTTTCGCTGGTCGTTCGAGAGAGGTATTCGATAGATGGCAGCATCGTCTTGCACCTGGTTTACTTACGTCTGTCTCGTTTAGCTGGTCGTTCGAGAGAGGTATTCGACAGATGGCAGCACCATCTTGCACCTGGTTTACTGACGTCTGTCTCGTTTCGCTGGGCGTTCGAGAGAGGTATTCGACAGATGGCAGCATCATCTTGCACCTGGTTTGGGCACATTCTAAATTGTTATTTTGCGTACGTGATGGGGGTGGCGTGTTATCCCAAGGGTCCGTGCTGTCTACCCTATATGTTGGCCTTTGTTGCACGTCATATTTGCCGTCACTGTGAAACAACTAGCATTACGTAACTCATTCTTGTTCGGCTTAGATTAGTCGGTCGGAACGACCTGACGATTGGCGTAGACGAGTTGGCACCATTCAGGCGTCGGCGGTCCAACGGCGTCGAGCATGACGTCGCACTACTCCAGACAGTGAGAGGAGACCACGACAACGCAATGTCTCGGAGGGGCTTTCGTTTGACGGCCGTCTGCGTCGCGTGTGCCCTTGTGATGTCCCTGAACGCGTGGATAATGTTGGACTTGACGACCAGGTCTGATATCCCCACAGGTAAGTGTAACAGAGTTCTGCACCACCGGCTTGAACTATTGGCGACACCTCCTTTTCAAAGATGTTGACATGACTTTACGGTGTGTATTTTCGAGGATAGGCATAGGAACTTTTATAAATAAACATAAGCTTCGTTTCCTATACATGATTTTGTGACTTTTGTCATGAAGTAACTACAAGTAGTGTATTACTCATAATGACAGCAATCACTTAATTGTACAGATAATAGTTTAGACCTCATCTAGCTAAAGACATCGACAGTCTAGAGAAGGTCCAACTTGTGTATTGAGGGTGTAGTGACCATGTATTCTAGCTGTTTACTGGGTAGGGGGTGCAGTGACTGATTATTATGCATGAGTACTGGGAGTGCTGTAACTATCTGTTCTAGCTATGATATGTTTTTACAGTGACAATATATTCTAATTGTCTAACTGACCATGTAGTCTAGCTGGGTAGTGGAGGTGCAATGACTGTATTCTGCATGTGTACTGCGAGTGTAGTTACTATGCATTCTAATTGTTTACTGGAGTTGTAGGGACTATGCGTTCTAGCTGTGTACTGAGGATGTAGTTACTATGCATTCTAGCTGTGTCCTGGGGTACAGTGACTTTGTAGTCTGACTGTGTATTGAGGATGCAATAACTATGAATCCTAACCATGTACTAGAGGTGTAGCGACTATTTGTTTTAACCCTGTACTGGGGTTACAGCGACTGTATTCTAAGAGTGACTATTTTGTGTTCTAGCTGTATACTGAGGGTGTAATGTGGGTGCAGTGACTATGTAGTCTAGCTGTGTACTGAGAAATACAACTAAAAGTGCAGTTGTAGGTATGGTAAGAATTAGAGTTAGGGGAATGTTGAGAATTACAGTTAACGGTATGGTGATAATTAATGGTAAGTATACAGTTAGGTGTAATGTGATAATTACATTTGAGGGTACAGTAACACGCTCCTGTTTATACCCGCTCTGTGCAACAGTCACGTTGTTGCGCCCCCCACTAACAGGGCTGCCTACCGACGCTGTCTCCAATCGAACGTGTCTCGACATGTCCGAATAGAACGGTTAACTCCTAAACGCCAGTTATTTTAATAGTGCCGTCATCGCCTTATCATTTAAAATCAGCAATATCATCACTAATATACTTGCGTAACTTAGAGAATTAGCAATACTAGCAATATTTTCACTTCATAGTGGTATATATTCATTTACCTTTAAGATTTAGCGTCATTGATAGGTTGCTATGTAATGTTATACTAATAAAGCATGATGAATACACCGCTTACAGGTCGCTGGGTCCACCCGATAAGCAGTCTCGTATGAACGCGTGGCCTAGTCATAAAAAGTACGTCTACTGTTAAAAAAAATAATAGAAAGTTCTGGCAGTAAAATACGTGTGCACTCGTAGAATAGCGTGTTTTGTTCCTTTATCGTTTCCTCATCAGGCTTTTGTCCCCTGTTATTGAGTAATATTCGCCGCCGTCGCCGCCGCTGCTCCCTTACGTCGGATGATCTCTGACCCCTATTGCAGGACTCCTTGACCACTCCTTGACCAGTACTTTCGTCGCTAGGTAGCGCTACTGATGTCCTTCGTATAGTACTACAGCCGACAGGGGCGCTAATGACCTGTGAGCGATATTATACCTCTTTCCCTATACTCTCACACTGGGCATATCATCCGGGTTTCCCCCAAAATCTGTTTTAGTAGCCTTCGAAACATGGTTTCTATCCTTGCTTGTTCCACAAAATTTGCTCTGTATTTTGGAATGCACGCAAATTTCCCACATCTCCAATGCTTTACGTTACGAAATAGTTCAATTCTTCGCAGTTAAAATCCACCACTGCTTTGAATTGTGGCAGGCAATCGCGTATAATTTTTACCACTGATGATTTTTTTGTATCATATTACTGTTCAACACTTTGTTGAGATTATGTCTGGTAGATCAAGGAGTCGATGCTACAAACGACTACTACGTAAAGGGCTCAACATATCATGGTCATAGCACATGACAAATATATAATTATACATGGAAATACCATATATCTCAGAGAAATCAGACGGAGGCGGGCCCAATTTGAATGTCACTGTTCCAGAAATAAAGACGTGGTGAGAGAGCAGATTACTTATCAACCAAAAACTTGACAAGTGTGGACAGATAAGACCAGGGAGACCATGCGTAACTTATAAAAAATAATTGAGTCTGAATTCGGGATAACAGTTATACTGAACTTGACAAAAGCTATACAGGAAAGACACCCATGGTGAAGTATCATGAACAACTGGAATGGGACATTTCCTCCAGACGATAAGATGAGATGAAATAGTCAATGCACTCCGCTTTGATTTTACCAGATTTGTTGTCAAATCACAAACTGGCAAGTCAAGTCACAAGTCAATGACCTCCAAGTCAAGTTTCGAATCATCTCTCTTAAGAAAATAGCCTTCGTGTAATTTGTTAAGATGTTGAGTTCTTCTTCAGTGGACATCATATGTTCAATAAATATATTGTTATAAATACGACCTTACGTCGATCTTCTATTTAACAAGCATCGTTGTTAGACTTAGCAAAACAATGTTATTAGAACTTCCTATATATGCCTAATTTCAAAGACTATCAAACCTTAATGCCACCAATTGTAAGGTTAGCTAACCGACATTTGACTGACATCGTATGTTGTCATACAGTCGGGTCTTTCTGTCAATAAAATATAATCTACTTGGTGTTGACTTTGTTGACAACGTGTTGACAACGTGTTGCACACGAATTTGCACATTCTTTCAATGGTGTACTTAGGATTTCGGAAACATGAGATCTCGGAAGGGGGCAGGAGTGAGTAAGAAGTTTTTAGTCGGGGCAATATATCAATTTAGTATCTATATATTATTACGCTAACTTTGGGGCAGTCTGGCAGTATGTCCTCCCTGGCGCTGACACCCACGCGCCTCTTTCTATGTTCCTTCGCCTCCTTGAACCAGCTCCCTCCGATCTACAAATTAGAGATATATTAAAAAACACAAAGGCAGTAATTTAGAGTTAGTTACTATAATGCTTTTCTTCCGGGCGGACAAAGATGGTTCTACACTCAAATATCCCTATGTGGCCGTCTTTGTCTCACATGTAGAAAACAACTGTAAATAACTATATTCGTTGTTGTGTCAAAAATATTTTTTTCCGAGTACTTTCACACTGGATACGTTGGTAGAGTTAATGTTTTTTACTATTTCATTATATCTTTAATTCAATGACAACGTACCAACATTTCTAATAATTCACCGGACTGGGCCAAAATTACGGTGTATCTGCTTTGGGTGTGTTTTTCTTAAAGTTATGTGTGATTTCGTCGAACTACACACAGCATGTGTGTTAATGAAGCATCAATCTGCTGTGAAATGTTGAAGAAAATAAAATCGTAGGAAACAATTTGCAGGAATCCTAAGAAACGTTATAATGACAGTCTATTTTAAAATCAAATGTGATTTCACCCGTTTTGTTACATGGACGGGTGTAAGCTAGTAGCAACAAATATTTTCCCAAAACCAAAGTAGTCATGGTCCAAAATACGCCATTGCGTTCGGTTACGGAAAGGGGAGAATTCAGTTTGGCTTCGGATATACCATTTCGACTAAGCATTCTGGATTCGTTCACGAAGTCTATCGATCTTGATCGATCGAGAGTTTGGGAACTCTTAAATCTGCTCAAATTCATGAACAAAACTAGTGCATATTTGTATGCTATAGCTGTTATTAATTTTAAGAATGTCCGCTCCGTGCGCTTGGCCACTGGTCAAACATTGGCTATATGATTAAGGCGTTGTCATTACTATTATTATTATTATTGGGCTGCGATGGACGCCATACAGTCATTAGAAGTAAACATAGACCATACATTTAACGACTTCTGTCTACACCCATTGCGCCTTATCCAGTCTACCTACCTACAAATGTGAAAGTGGTACACTGAATATGTGTTCCATAGTAGAAGAAAAACATTTTGTGTTCATGTTTCGATTATGGCTTAAATATACGTGCAACATAATTATATCTAGGGGAGACCGACGCTAGTTGATACATCACGAGGTTTGTTAATACATTGGACACAATTCGGAGACTGTCCCGTCAAAATCTGGTATGAATGTCCACGTGCCTCTATATAAATTTACGTGAAATAACTGTATCATAATTGATATCGTCCAACGTTAAGTTCATTCGCTCGTTTGTAGGACATAATGTTTTTCTGACAAAAGATTTATGCAGACCGAATCATCTGACAATGTTATAACTCATTATCCTATCAAAACAATAGCAGACGGTGTGAAATTCCATAATAAATTAATCCTCAACATTGAATTGGAAGCGGCAATTCCATCGCCATTTCTTAATTCCACCAATATACTTAACCTGTTGTATTTTCATTTGTACCCAACCCTATTGATTGCACCATTGTGTACAAAATTAATGTAAAATGTTCAGTCTCTATTGTGAGCAAACAATCCACGAGCAAATATCCTATTAACAAACATTGTCAATCTTACTTCCTACGTTTTTACCAACACATGTATGCATGATCCTTGTTTAGCTTACATAATAGTGCACATAGCCAAGTGGAAATCACAATATATTTAACTCAAAAGTTCATTATATCGTTAAGTGTAGCAACAAGATGGCAGTCAATAACACTTGATGGTGATATGACAAGACGCCCACCGTTGAGACAATGTTATGCTCAGGCAGACTATTTGGGTATTCCTTGTCATTCATGTCGAAAAAAACGCAAATACTACAGTTTCAACAACACATTATTACACATTCACATTCAACGTCCACGAGTGAGTGTGGTTTGTTGATACGATTGTTGCAGAAGGGACGAGACTACAGGAGTTTGGGCTTCACAATGTCTCCCCATCATCACAGAATGTCACCCACGTGAGTACATGAACGGTCGACAAAATTGCACTAAATTGACACGTTTCCAACTTACTACAAAATGATTTACAACGTGGCCCGACTGACTATTAACTGGTTTTGTATTGTTGATATTTAGATTGGTTGGTTATATTGGTGTCTAGTTTTTGGGACGATGGGAGAAAACAGACGGAATCAGTGTTAATCAGTATCTAAATCTCCTCAATGTGGTATTTTTGTGCCATCAATAGTTAACCAGAAGTGTGTTTTGAATATGAAACATTGGAAATGAACATAGCTAACTTACATTTATACAAAGCGCTTATACAAAAATTATCTTATACGTTTTAGTGCTAATGTGTACACACTTGACTACCTGGTAATAAATTTATTTCCAGGCAAAGTCCATATTATAATAGTAGACAAATGCGATCCATGTTCTTGTAGAACCAACAAAATTCAAGTTTGGTCGACGTTTTGGGAGCCACACTATTTCAAATACAACGACCCTACACAAACGTGATCGCAAAACCCCGACCGAGAGAAGGTAGAGCCACCATCGTCATAGTACTTGTGTCAGGCTTGTGAAATGTTGATACACCTGAATTAAGGTTTCATGTTGCACAGAATAGTTCGTGCGTGCGTGCGCGCGCGCGTGCGTGTGTGTGTGTGTGTGTGTGTGTGTGTGGTGTGTGTGCGTGTGTGGTGTGTGTGCGTGTGCGTATTTGTATATTATATATATATATATATATATATATATATATATATATATATATATACACATATATATATTGTATGTATGTATGTATATATGTATGTTTGTATATATATATATATATATATATATATATATATATATATATATATATATATATATATATATATGAACATACAAACATACATGTATACATACGTCATGCAGTTACAACAGCTGGTATTTTTGACATCGGCCACTCGAACGCGGGGTCGTTGCAAAGAGAATTCGTGTAAGAATTGTTTATTTATAAATTTAATCGGGACGCAACATTGCATTTATCTTGATGTAATATTGGAGTAAAACTCGTTAGGCATGCCTACAGAATTGTGATTTCACATAATTATACTTCAAGGATTTCTACATTGTTATCGGTTTGCCACGAACCAGTAGAACCCACTTCATCCCCTGATTTATCTTCCTTTCAAAGATTCTGATTAACACAGATAATATTTATTGGCACTGTGACATGTCTTATCTATAAAGGTTGAGGTTGTAATGTGAGTTTAGTTATTGCTGCTCGCCTTAATGTTTCCTTAAGTCTATACTTCACGTGTTGATTTTGAACACGTGTTGATCATGTGACATCACGTGGTGATGCGTGCGCAGGTTTCCTGACGATCGGCATCCCGTCCATCAAGCGTCCGACCGGTCATGTGTACGTGCTCGACACGATCCAGTCGATCGTGAACACGACGTCACCGCGAGACCGCGACCAGATCGTCATCGTCGTGTTCCTCACTGACTTCGACTCCGCCTACAACGAGAAGCTGACAGCGACGATCGTCGCCGTCTATGGCCGCTACATCGAGAGCGGCCTCATCCACCTCGTGAGGGTGGCGCGCGAGGCCTACCCGCCGCTCGACAACCTCAAGCGCAACTTCAACGATACCAAAGAGCGCGTCAAATGGCGCTCCAAACAGGTCACCTTTTCTCATCAATATAACTACTCAGTGCAAGTTTTTAATTACAGCAAATACAACTGTGCTGTGTGACACATCTTTTGTATCTGCAGTGACCGGAGATTTCGCTAATGCCTCAACAGAAACAATTGAATGATTACAATTATAATTGTATGTAGTAAATTATGTTGTCCTTAGGGTAGGCCTAAGCGGAAGAACACCCATACGAGTAACAACTCAGTTTACTAAGGTAAGGCTTAAGCTCGCTATAATAATGTTCAGATTATTTTACTTAACCGCGAAATATGTCAACGTTGGTACGCACGTCAGTACGAATTAATATATAGACCCGTGGAGGTTGCTTACAGAATGTCAGCATCCGTTCTCTTGTGTGCAGGTGGTCGACTTTGCATTGATGTTCCTGTACGCGCCGAACATTTCGCGCTACTACATTCAGATCGAGGACGACGTGAGATGCGCCAACGGGTTCGTGCCGTCCATCAAGCGATTCCTCGAGCGACTGGCTGCACGCCGCCGCCAGTGGACGATCGTCGAGTTCTCGTCACTTGGCTTTATCGGCAAGCTGCTGCACTCGACCGACCTGCGCACGTTCGCACACTTTCTCTTGCTCTTCTACCAGGAGCAGCCGGTCGACTTCCTCATCAATCAGTTCCGACTGGCGATGGCGCAGGGAGAAGTGATCTTGTGTCGGCCGACTCTCTTCCAGCACGTTGGACTAAAGTCGTCGCTGCGACTCACGGCCAAAATCAAAGACAACACGTTGAAGGATAAGTTCTTCGACGACGGCACACAGCCCCACAATCCGAGCGCGGTGGTAGTGTCGTCCATGGACGCCCAGTCAAGCTACCTTCCGCAGCAGGCGTACGACGGCGACAAGTACTTCTGGGCGAAGACACCGCTCAATGGCAGCACCGTCGATGTGACTTTCAACGCCCCCGTGCGACTGAGCCGGGTATCTGTCTCTACGGGTGACAGTTTGCACCGTTTTGACATACTACGGTCTGGCGTGCTGGAGGCGTGCACGGGCCCACGCAGGACATCGGCCGGCCGGGACTGTCCCGGCAGTCAGGTCGTGCAACTAGGCCAGTTCGTCAATGGAAGCATCGACGTCACTGTGCCGCCATCAACGATACCAGTGCATTCACTGCGCGTGCGCGTCACGCGCGCGCAGGACACGTGGATTATTTTCCGTCGTATTTCAGTGTACCAGTTGCGAGCGAAGCTGGGGACAGGCATCAAAAACAACTGAAATGTAAATTCAGCTTCTAAAGACGTTGAAACAAGTTCACCCAAAAATGCTCTGTCAGGCAACATAATTTGTATTTTTGCTGCAACCTTTTAAATAAATATCTAATACTATTAAGTGAACCATTTACTGATACGGAGCTTATACATCAATGCTAAACCATCTGAGCCAGTTAAGCGAGGCGCTGACGCTGCAGTAAACTGGAAGCTGTGGAAACAGTTGTGAAGCAGTTACGCCGTTGTCGCAGATCTACAAAATGACAGTATCGACGATATCACCAGAAAGATGGATGCTCACTTCTTGGAGCAAACCAACGAAACAAACCCAACACCAGAGCACAACATAGAGAATAATCTACCGACACGTATGTTGCTGAGTAGAAGAATCTGATGAAAGCTTTCTGTGAGTGCCTAAAGGATAGCCTACTAAAGGATCGGATTGTTTTCGGGGTAAAAGACGGGAATATTAGGAAACATCTACTGCAGGACCGAAACATTGATCTGAAGAAGTGCATAGATATATGTCGCATATATGAAACCACTGCATCACAACTGAATGTGATGTCTGGCAGTAATGAAGACGTTCACAAAGTCGAAAGGAAGACTATGCGACCAAAGAAGCAAATTGGGACATTCCGAACTTCCAAGAGACGGGAAAGCGGACCAGCACCCAAACCTATAAGGCAACAGCTTCGTTCACGAATACTAATGTTCTGCCATCTTCGTGAAAGTATGCACAAGCCGTGGTTGTTCATTCCTTGCTGCAGCTTCTCTTGCTCCATGAGCATCCACCCCCTTCCTGTGCTTCTCACTTTTGTCATGTGTTATCAGAGACTGGTGTCGGAATGTCTTCGTCCCATTCACAAAGGAGGACGCGCTATCAGACAAATCCGGAAATTGTCTGCACTGTTGGAAAAAACATTGTCCCCGCATTGTTCGTCTGCTCCATGTTGGACCCACGGTAGCTCGCCTTTCTATTTGTCCTGGAACAGGCGCTTTCGTTTCCTCTGCTCATAGATACTCCCTACAACAGCTTCTCCATCCGCTGGTCTGCGTTCTGCTGGTCTGGCAGGTAAATGACTAGGCTTCTGGCCGGCGCTAGAAACATCGCAGTTAGCAAACGAACACATACCGACGAAACATTCAAACGCAAGTTCTGTTTTCTGCGCGCTTTATAGTGCTGCGAAGGCGGAGTACTGCCAACGCTACCATATGGCTTAATAGTCATTATACATTATGCGAAATCTGCGTCGTCGTATTAGCGGCAGAGTTTTTATTTACCGCATTTTTATGCATTATAATAAACTACGATTAAGCATGCAGCGAGTCAAACTTCTGTAAAGTTGCTACGTTTGATTGAGCAAGTACTACAACGACTTTGCTTGCCCATGTGTAAATTCCACTAGCCCGTCCGGGCAAGTGGCGGCCTATGCTTGGTTGCCCGACCGTATATTTTACTTGCCCCTGGCAATCGGGTAACCGTTAATGTCAAGCCATGGAGGAGCTAAATATCTGCCAGTGTTGGAGGAAGAAGACACCGTCCGACTCAAACTCTTCCGTCTAGGACAAAACACGTGGCATAGAGGAACCGTTGTGTCAAGACCGGACGAAAGATTGTACAAGGTAAACACCGGCACCTGCAGACCGAACCGTGTGCACCTGCGGAAGTGTAACGATCCACTCATCATTCAGACACCGGAGCCACCCGACTTGTTTCAACCCGACGAACAAAACGTGCTCCGACGCCCCAGGTGACGTCTCGACCAGTGAGAACTTTATCAAGCCCTGCCAAATGAGAATACGTTAACAAAAGCCCAAACAGAAATCAGCTCGTGCTTCAAAACCAACAATCTATCTGTCAGATTATGAACTCGTGAAGAAATGACTGTAAATGATGTTGAGAACTTTTAGCATAGCAATTGCCTTACTCTAATAGTGATTCTGAAGAACTCTCAAATATGACAGTGACAACACAAAGACAGTGTTAATGAACTGGAGAGATTTTATTTGTAACTATGCGATATATACTCAACTTAATATCAAGTGTTGTTGAAGAACTGTGCACTGTTGCTAAAACATGTGAAGAAAATTCGGACTCTAATAACAGTCATTTACAGTGTTGATTATGCGAACTTTATGTTATTCACTGTATTGTTTTATCCTCAAAGAAGAGGGGATGTTAATAACGCTGATCAGTTTATGTTGATCGCCATTCGATTGGACACGCTTGTAACGTCAACTCCAGTACATAGCCAGAAATATATATATATATATATATATATATATATATATATATATATATATATATATATATATATATATATATATATATATATATATATATATATATATATATATATATATAGACAAAGATGGTAGCAAACAGTAGTAGAATAGTAAACTGTAGTAGAATAGTAAACAGTAGTAGAATAGTAAACTGTAGTAGAATAGTAAACTGTAGTAGAATAGTAAACAGTAGTAGAATAGTAAACTGTAGTAGAATAGTAAACTGTAGTAGAATAGTAAACTGTAGTAGAATAGTAAACTGTAGTAGAATAGTAAACAGTAGTAGAATAGTAAACAGTAGTAGAATAGTAAGCTGTAGTAGAATAGTAAACTGTAGTAGAATAGTAAACTGTAGTAGAATAGTAAACAGTAGTAGAATAGTAAACAGTAGTAGAATAGTAAGCTGTATTACTATCAGATGATTGCCTCAGATGTCTCTTGATTTAAAGTTCTTACACAACTTTCAACACTTTCTGGCACTATGATTTATACTATGATTTATACTAGTATAATTACTCACTACTGAGTTTTTGGGTAACATTGTGGCATAGGTTGATTGTTGTCTTACTCTAATATGTGTATACTTAGACAATGTTGGGGAACAATTCTGTATAAGGCCAGTAGAACTGGTGTGCTCGTTTAATAGCAACAGTTATGAGCCTGGAAGGAAGTTACAGCTTGCAGTATAAGGCTCAACTAGTAGTCAACATCAAATAAAATGTCCGTCCAGTTCCAGTGGCAGTGCCACGCGTTAGACATCCAAGACATATTTCTTGCACTTGGATTAAACACAACCAAACAGCAAGTATCAAAGAAAGCTTCCAATTACGTCCAGGCCATTGGTTCAACGGTCCCAATTCCTCAAGCAAGTGAACAAGCTGAACTGAAGTGAGCTGCATGATTATTATGTGAGAGGACTGGAGTAAGCTTTTGTTAGCTATACCATATGAAGTGCTAGTTTCATAGCCTATTGTATACACACAGTCACACGCACGCATGCACCCACGCACACATATGATTTAGTTCCTTATATTGCTAGTTAATTCAAGGACAAATATTTGACGTAGAAAATGTGGTATAGCTGAGAACATCCTTATTAACTGTGTAACCGTCTTTGTGTGTGTGATTGTGCGCGCGTTGTGTGTGATTGTGCGTGTGTTGTGTGTGATTGTGCGTGTGTAAAGGAAAAAACACCAGTAACTAGCTGATGACTGAAATAGTATTCAAACACGATGATATGGACAAGAAAATATTGTAAAAAACAACAAGTGACTAGCTATGCCAATAACGAAAATGCAAACTATGAGGCTACACTACATACATCTCATAGGGTGTATTTACTACTCCTATGCGGGATGCAAACATCTAACCTGAAGATTACGTGACAAATGCAATAGAGACTTTGGCTTGAAATACAGATATGCACAATGCATGTAGTATGTCATATATATATATATATATATATATATATATATATATATATATATATATATATATGTCTGTGATACATCTCTGTAAGTTTTTGTGCATATAATTTGGTGTTCTAATGTTGCTACTTTGTCTAATCAAAGACAACACGTGTTCGCTTGAATAAATATTGTTTATTTTCCTGTGCCCCTTAACCTACTTACGATTTCTGCCATTTTGGAAAAGAAATTATATGTTAAATTGATTACACATAGTATTGACACCAAAAAGGGAGTGTCATGACGAAATACCAATTAGTTCAATGATGCCGGACACCCAAATGGTACTATCGACATCTGATGATAATGCTTGGTCACCGATACTGTGGACTGCTATTTGAGAAGCCGTGCATGAACATAACGGCGGCTGATGTAGTTGTGAAATAGTATGTTGACAAACTGAAATCATAACTAAAATCTGGAAATAGTGACTTACTTGCAGCACTATTTACCCAAATACAGCGTCCACCTATTTTTAATCAAACTATTGTTTCCATCACGAAGACCAAAGTCCTGAAGAACTTTATCTATGAAGTTTATATTTCCTATACAGTCACGTCTCGTTTATCCGCACACTTTTGGCTGGATTAATGAGGCGTGCGGATTGGTGAAACATCCTGTTATCGTCCATGGCATAACTGTTCGTAATACACTTGTATATTACAACGACATTTTTTACTGCTTCATTATGTTATTGTCCTTTGACAGGAAGAACAATAGGTGTAGCTGTGTTGTAAAGGCAATCAACGAGACCACTAATTGTCTGATTTAGTGCGTCTGACGTCTGGCGTACTCACATTATCTATTCTACATAATTAATCTCTTCCAACAACGTGGTCAGTATTGTAGTAAATGCTCGAACGACCTACTTTGAGATCCCTGTTTTTTTTGGGGGGTATTTGATTAATTTTGGGCCAGACTTGAGTCAAGTCATCATGAAATTATTTATCGAGTTGGACTCAATTTGAATAACATTTTGAAGGACGAAACGTTAATCTCGTTGGCAGATATGTAGTAAAGTTGAATTACCCGGCGTTGCCCGGGGAGAAAGGCAGCCATTGCTTTGTCTAGCAATAGCTGTAACTGGTACCCAACAATACTTTCGTGAAGAGTTTTCCGACGCCATCTTGGTCATCGCAGCATTGGGTCACGAAGCTAGAACCTCGTGACCCACTACACTCCGGGTCTTCTTCCCCGGTGCCAGAGTGGTGAGGTTCTTGGCTTGGCCAACTCGCACTTTTTGGGGGCCAACCTCCCATCTCCCACCTTTTTTGAAGGCCTCATCTCATATCAATCTTATAGGTCCACCTCCCACTAATTTGTTTTTCAACCTTCATCCTCCCACACACAATATCTAAGTTGCGGTCATAATATAATATAATGTGACGAAACGGTGTTAGTTGCAAAATGGTAATGATGGAAAATCTTGTCTAAGTTAAAACAAAGTTCTAACGATCGTTATGATCATATCATGATTATTTATAATACCTAAAATTGAACTTTTTATCTTGCCATAAAACGTTTCTTTGGAAATGTCATAGTTCACACATCTAACAACTGGCTTGTGCAATTACGTTTCTGATAGGTAACACTTACTCAGTCATCAAGTCAGCAGACCGGAATGATTACTTCAGAAAGACCACATCTGAATATTTCAACATAAGTTTGTTGTCACGACACTATAAACTCGCCGAACGTTTGTTTGCAAAATTATACCTATATATTTTGTTGCTAATTGTTAACTGTCAAATACGAACACGATTTAATAACGCATACCGATGGGATGGAGCGACGTTACAGTTGCCAATTATGATGATCGTGATGTTGTGCTTGGACTGGTGGTTACCGAGGATAGACGATTAGTTCCTTGTCTTAACAAGAACATTATTTTTTACCTAGTGCTGGATGAAACGATATAAGAAAATGGTTCTCGCCAAATGTGTTAAGATTTTGAGTTCTTCTTCAGTGGACATCATGTTTTCAGCTAATGCATCGATCTTCTAGTTGTCAAGCAGGCATCGTTGTTAGACTTAGCAAGACAATGTTACTAGAACTTCCTAAATATACCTCCGTTCAAAGACTATCACAATTTAATGCCACCAATTGTAAGTTTAACCAAAGGGCATCTAAATGAAATCATATGTTATAAAACAGTCGGGTCTTTCTGTCAACGGAATATAATATGGTTGCTGTTGACTTTGACAAGTTGACACGAATTTGCACATTCTTCCAGTGGTGTATTGAGGATCTTGGACACGAGGGACCATATCTCGGAAGGGGGCCAAGAGTTTGTGAAGAGTCTAGTCGGGCAGTATGCCAATTTAGTACAGCAACAAATCTTATCCGAAAGCTAAAGCGGGTAATGGCTCAACATGCGCCATTGCGTTCGGTTACGGAAAGAAGAGAATTAAGTTTAACGAATAAGCGTTCTGAATTCTTTCACGAAGTTTCCAAACTGTCGATCGATCAAGATCAAGAGTTCGGGTATTCTTAAATCTGCTAAAATCATACACAAAACTAGTGCATATATGTATGCTATCGCTGTTATTAACAACGCGCGCTCTGTGCGTTTGGCCACGGGTCTAGCATTGGCTATATGGTTAAGGCATTAGTATTACTAATATTATTATTGGGCTGCGATGGACGCCATACAGTCATTAGAAGTAAATACATGCAATATACTTGACAACGTAAATCTCTATTCAGCATACGATAATGAAGGGTTTATCAAACACTTAGTTGTTGTACATTTATCAACATAAATATATCTTCCTGTATGTTTGTCTGTCAAATACATTAATTCATTACACTTTGACGTCGTGTTATTGGTGTTTGGTGATAGTGAAATATTAGTTGACTAGCCTACTTTCTGATAACATGACTATTATGGACTACATAGACGGTGTTGACGCTGCCGACGGTGTTGACGGTGCCGACGGTGTTGACGGTGCCGACAGTGTTGACGGTGCCGACGGTGTTGACGGTGCCACTGGTGTTGACTGTGTTGATGGCGCCGACGGTGTTGACGGTGCCGACGGTGTTGACGGTATTGACGGTGCCGACGGTGTTGACGGTGTTGACGGTGCCGACGGTGTTGACTGTGTTGACGGCGCCGACCGTGTTGACGATGTTGACGGTGCCGATGTGTTGATAGTGCCGACGGTGTTGACGGTGCCGACGGTGTTGACGGTGTTGACTGTGTTGACGGTGTTGACGGTGCCGACGGTGTTGACGGTGTTGACGGTGTTGACAGTGTTGACGGTGTTGACGGCGCTGACTGTGTTGACGGTGCCGACGGTGCCGCCTGCGTTGACTGTGCTGACGGTGCTGAAGGCTTTGACGGTGCTGATTGCGTTGACTGTGCTGACTGTGTTGACTGTGCTCATGGTGTTGACGGCGTTGACGGTGTTGTTGTTTCGGATGTTATTGTTTTGAGCCTGGGGTGACCGGTGTCCTCCGTTGCTGTACGTGCTGTCAGAAATGGTTTTACAAAGCACTTATGGGCTATTGCAGGGGACATATCACAAGCTGAAAGAGAGCCCCAAATCTACGAAGGGGCATTTCAGGGCAAAAGAGCAGTACGACCATGAATCTAATCTCAAGCCATATTACTACCTGGTTCCTAAAGTGGCTGTTAATTTCCATACGCTACAATAACATAATATTGATTTTGTCAACTTTATTGCGACCGATCAGTTGCTAGAAATGTCTCCCCACGCATTCACCATGATTGTCTCTAAAGCATAATTATGGACATCAGAGCGGACATCAATTGAGTCTAATCCAGATTACCCACCTACAAATGTGAAAGTAGAACACCGAATTTATCACTGAATATTTGTTCCATGCTGAAAGTACAACATTTTCGTTCGTGTTATGATTAGAGCTTAACGATACGTGCAACCTATATCTAGGGGAGACAGGAGGCTATTTGAAACACGAGGTTTCTTAGCAAATTGGACACACCTCTGAGACTGTCCCAACAAAAATCTGAAATGAATGTCCACGTGCCTGTGTCTGAATTTACGTGAAATAACTGTTTCGTGTGCCTTAGTAGTTAACTCCCGGTGTATTTGTGCTTACTTTGAATGCGGACCCGGCCATGCAGCCTGTTCTCTGTTTTGTGAATACATCATCTACTGGTAATTGAAAGTGATAATGGGAATACATTTGATAGCTCGAAGAGAGATGTTGATCGTGTGGCACAGCGAAGAAAGTGATTTGAAAACTTTAGACCCGCCCACTATCTGCAAATTTTCCCAGCATGCACCGCTGGCCCTTAATATAATATATAAATAGCATATACAACTACTTCAATTTCACTAAAATCCCCAGCTCGACAGCGCACCAAAACAAAATGGGTGAAAGCACTTCATAGTAGTTCAGCACTTCCAGTTGTAAACATTAGATTAGTACGCTGGGAAGCTATGGGGGATAAGCAAGTTTAAGCAGTGCCGGATATGGGGAAATAACCAATCAACGATCGTGAAATTGAACCGGAAGTGCATGTCGGGATACAAAATGGTGGATTTCTGGTTCCGGTCACGTGCTTTCACGTGATTGGTCAATTCGGGATCCGGAAGTCACGTGCTTTCGCGTGAATGTGTCAATCCCGGTCACGTGACCGGAACCGGAAGTCACGTGACCGGAAACAAAATGGTCGACTATGGGCCCTCCGGAAGATAACCAACATGCACACCTGTACTAGTGACGACCATCAGTTTCTGCTTCTAACACAGGATTGTTTCTTTACTCAACATGTCTTGGAACTGTCACAGTTTGGCTGGATTATATGCGGCGAGTCAGTGTCAGTATTCGTGCAATTATGACAATTCAACAACAAAGGTAAAGGGTAAAATATGTCCCGTTTAATAAGACACAATAGAACAACTAGTATAATTTCAAACCCAAACCGTGCTCGGCGAGTGCTGTCTTGCGTACGGCGTGTTCGGCGAGTGCTGTCTTGCGTACGGCGTGCTCGGCGAGTGCTGTCTTGCGTACGGCGTGCCCGGCGAGTGCTGTCTTGCGTACGGCGTGCTCGGCGAGTGCTGTCTTGCGTACGGCGTGCTCGGCGATGGCTATCTTGCGTACGGCGTGTTCGGCGATTGCTGTCTTGCGTACGGCGTGCCCGGCGAGTGCTGTCTTGCGTACGGCGTTTTCGGCGACTGCTGTCTTTCGAACGGCGCGCTCGACGAGGGCTGTCTTGCGTATGGCGTGCTCGGCGAGTGCTGTCTTCCGAATGGCGTGCTCCGCGAATGCTCGACGAGTGCTGTCTTGCATATGGCGTGTTCGGCGAGTGTTGTGTTGCGTAAGATGTGCTCGGCGAGTGCTGTCTTGCGTACGGCGTGCTCGGCGAGTGCTGTCTTGCGTACGGTGTGCTCGGCAAGTGCTGTCTTGCGTACGGCGTGCTCGGCGAGTGCTGTCTTGTGTACGGCGTGCTCGGCGAGTGCTGTCTTGCGTACGGCGTGCCCCGGCGATGTTTGTCTTGCGTACGGCTTGCTTGGCGAGTGCTGTCTTGCATACGGCGTGATCGGCGATAGCTGTCTTGTGTTCGGCGTGCTGAGCGAGGGCTGACTCGTGTTCGGCGTGCTCGGCGATGGCTGTCTTGTGTTCGGCGTGCTGGGCGAGCGCTGTCTTGTGTTCGGCGTGCTCGGCGATGGCTGACTTGTGTTCGGCGTGCTGGGCGAGTGCTGTCTTGTGTTCGGCGTGCTCGGCGATGGCTGTCTTGTGTTCGGCGTGCTGGGCGAGGGCTGACTTGTGTCGAATGTCGCGGGAGGACGTTATTTGAGATAAACCAGTAGCAATACGTTTTTAATCAGCCCAACCAAGCGCCCCCTGTCGCATCGTAAGACAACTTACAAAAACACCAGGGTACAGATCACTATTATAAATACGTTATACAACATCTCCACTTTTTTAGTAAAGTTATGAAATGTCCTTGTAAATTAGAGTCAAATGTTCATTTAAACGAAATAGTTCTTTTCACGTTCAGACATAGGCGCAAGTCACATTCTAACATAAAAATTTTCCAATTACACATAAATGTTCATTTCACATTTTGTAAGAGTATATGCGCACTTAACACTCTTCTATAGATCTGGTCGGTTTCCTCGTTGCTCTGCCAGACTTCCTAGACACAGGTTGTTCTGGCACCGACTTTTCGTCATAATGTCCGATCACAGGAGAATGTTCATGGTCATGATCATTCGCCGGTTACGTCGTACACGGCTTCTCTTTGTCTCGATAAGCACTGATCGAGGTTGCTGAAGATGTCGAACCACTTTGCCATGTGTCTTCAGATCGTGGATCCATACTTGGTCTTCGGGTGCTGTCATGTCCCGATACTGTCTCTCCCTTTTTCGAACGATTGTGGAGTCCGGCACTTTCGGAATTAATTCGTCTGGATGGATTGGCTCTGGTTTTTAACTTCCGTGCCATGTTCAGTTGTGCTGGAGAATATCAGTGAAGAATATTGTGAAGCGGAGTGTTCCTGTTTGTTAGGAGATACTCATCATCACATGTATTCAGAATAGTTTTTATCGTTTGGACTGCGCGTTCGACTTCACCGTTTGACTAAGGATATTTCAGGGACGATGTGACATGCTCGAATCCCCAGGAATTCGAAAAGTCTTTGAATTCTTATGAATCGAACTGTGGCCCATTGTCCGAAAAGAGAATATCCGGTATTCCCTGACGACTGAACACTTTTTTGTTCAGTTTGGACAGAGTTTCTCCAGTGTTAACATTTGTTGACACAATGCAGATTTCGACATCTCGCGAATAGTAGTCAATAGTCAGTAGGTATATGTGACCTTTGTGTGCGAAAAAGTCTACACCTACGCTGGACTAATGTCTGTGAGGGAATTAAGTTCCCTTCGTCGGCTCAATGCGATCTTTACGGTATTGTTCGCATATGGCACAGTTTTTGACCATCTTCTCGATATCTCGCGATATCCCTGGCCGCCACATGGATGACGCTACGTTCTCACGAGGTTTCGTGATTCCCTGGGGGCAGTCATGAAGATATCCGAGAATGTAAATTCTCAGACTAGGCGGCACGACTAGTTGTTGTCCACGCATCCTTCATTGACTGACAGGTTGCCTCTTTCATGCCAGTATTTCAAGATATGTCCTTGCATTTTTCGCTTGTCTTCTGGCCATCCATTTTGGACGTAATGGAGGACGAATTTTAGTGTGTTTCACGGGGGCACGTGACAGTGCATCAGAAGTGTACATGTGTTTCCCTGGAACGTGGTCGATGCTGAACGTATACCTCTTCAGGCGCATCCTGAAACGTTCAATACGTACAGGAAGTTCGTGCAGAAGCTTCGTGGAGAGTAGAGGAACTCTAGTGGTTTATGGCCCATCTCCAACTTGAATTTCATGAGAAGGTCACACCAGTGTTCGAGTGCCCATGTGGTTGCTAATGCCTCTTTTTCGATTTGTGCGTAACGACATTCGGCCTCGATCATTGACCAGCTTGCAAATGCAACGGGCCGAATCTAACTTGAAGACTGTCGTTGTAGTAACACAGCTCCAAGACCGAAGCTGCTGTCGTCCGCCGAGACAACTGTTTCTTTCACGGTGTCATACATGGCAACTCTTTCAGACCACAAGGATCAGTATTAGGACCTTTATTATTCTTAGTATATATCGATAACTTGGACGACAACATAACTAGCAACGTACTGAAATTTTGCGGATGACACAAAAGTGTTTAGAAAGGTCAAGGTTAAGAGGAAATCAGACTGACGTTTCCAAAATATTGAAAGGGTACGAACATATTGATAGAAATATGTTTTTCTCACTCAAGACAGATAGTAAAACTAGAGGACATGAGGTAAAATTAGTAAAGGATCAGCGTAGATTGGATATCATGAAGTACTCGTTCTCACACAGGACAATCAATGAATGATACACATTGTCTACGGACTGTGTAATTGCTAGCAGTGTGAATGTGTTTAAAAACAAGGTTGACACATATCTCAGGAGGGCGGGTTACACGTAGATGAATATTGTTGGACTCTCGATAAGCCAATGGCTTCCTTGTCCACTTGCAATCTGGGCCTTTGGCTTGGCTGGCAAATCTTGTTAAAACTAACAGCTAACATGATGCCATACATGTCTTGTCGTTGAGATTATTTTAGTTGTGCATAATTAGCCGTAATTTATGCGTTTAAGCAACTATACACCAGCCATCACTAATAAGCCAACATTAACACAGACGAAAACATACATTTATATACTGGCGGGTTTACTGTTGTTGCGTGTTGAGACTTATACAAAGAAATGTTGTATTGGTGGCAGTTGATACTGGCGGGAATAATACGTTATTTGTATAAAGCATTAGTATATAGTTAAGAGGACGATAACGTCTGGCCTACATCTCGCAGTTCCCGCACCTGCGTTCAAACAGCAGTAGTACTGTATACTGTGTCATCTAAAGGTGTTGGCCGAAAGTGTGAAGGGATAGCATTAAGCGAAGTCCGCACGTTCGGGCACACATTTAGATTACATTTAGTATCCAAAGCTGAAATTCTATAGTCTTTGTTTAGTGTCGAGCACCAACTGTCTTTCAAATATCTGACCATGGGATAGCATTATTCGAAGTTCGCACATGAACGTTTTTGAAATGTGCCCTAGACTGGGCATGCCGTTTCAAATGTTTAATCCAACCAGAACTGATTAATAAAGATTTATCATACAGTGCACATAATGCAATCTGCGCCCCCTTTGATGATTAGTTGCCCCACTCCCCCACGTCATTACGCCATTCAGATCTATATTTTTTACAATACCCTCACGTTTCATTACCCTTCACCTTCACACATTTCGGTGTGTGTGTGTGTGTGTGTGTGTGTGTGTGTGTGTGTGTGTGTGTGTGTGTGTGTGTGTGTGTGTGTGTGTGTGTGTGTGTGTGTGTGTGTGTGTGTGTGTGTGTGTGTGTGTGTGTGTGTGTGTGTGTGTGTGTGTGTGTGTGTGTGTGTGTGTGTGTGTGTGTGTGTGTGTTCCCTCTCTGTACGGAGTGCACCAGCAAGGGCTACATCACATGCTGCATGGGGTCATGGACTATGTAAACTTTGTGGCATTCCTTAAAATCTACTTTTATTGACCAAATCTACAAAGTGAAATGTCACTTATTCACATAATATTAGGAATGTGCATAACCACAACCATCTTAACCAGATAATCGTAGAAAAAGTGATGGTGTGGTTTTTACGGGAAGTCCCATGGCGAGTGAGTTCAACGGATTCGGTGCAGTCCACAGTAAGCTGCGTATTTCGTGTTAAGCGCGAGAGTGCTTTTGCATTGAAGAAATGTGCAAAGGTAATGTGTTTTTTATCGTACAACATTAGAACGTTAATATTCAAGTGTTGATAGTGGATAGTCACTGATTGCTTGTTTATGGACGCATTGGCTATTTGGATGAACGAAACACCACTTCTAAATCAGTGATTTTAGGTAGACTGAAATAGATGGGTATCGGGTTTGAGTTGATTCGTTATTTATGTATGAAGATCGCGGTATATTATTTCAAACATTTTACACAAGTGGTCAGTTAACTGATGCTCAATGTGCAGACCTGGATGATTGAAGAAGAGTTATGCACCACTAGTTGCAACATAGAACATGTGGTAGAACACTGCTCGGGTTTCACAATATTGGCTTGCGATCTACCTAGCTATATATATATATATATATATATATATATATATATATATATATATATATATATATATATATATATATATATATATATATATATATATATATATATATATATATATATATATATATATATATATATATATATGTATGTATATGTATGTATATATATATATATATATATATATATATATATATATATATATATATATATATATATATATATATATATATATATATTATGTATATATATGTATGTATATATATATATATATATATATATATATATATATATATATATATATATATATATATATATATATGAAATATATATGTTACAGTCAATCTACCTAATCAGTAATTTCGCGAAAAACAGTCATTACGCGAAATGACTGGAAAAGATGTGCAATCATTTTGCTTAATGACTGAAATAGTATTTCCCCTGGTTAATGACAAGTGATGTCGGCAAACTTGTTGTTTTTCATCTAAATAGCCTTATATTTTCAGAAGCTGCCATCTAGCAGCTATCTATTTCTCGTACTGAAAAATATTTGTGTATTTGTTTATATTGTGATGAAATTATGATTTAAAAGTATTGTTCAGGTTCACTTTGGGTCGTATGGAACACCAGGAATTAAAATTATTCCACATGGTTGAAAACACTTATCATCAAATTAATGCTTTTATTACGAGGTGCAATGCCCCAGTCCCCCAGGTGCACTGTGTGCCATTATACCCAGAGCAAACACAGTGAAGTATCAATTACAATTTATCTTCTATTGTGTATCTTAAATTAAATGTTGGAAATGTTACAAACATGCATACTTGAGACACAAAACACTGTCTTATTGAACAACATATAACTTTATTATGATTCTACAATTTGTAATAGTTTACTGTATCATTGAAAATTATATCAATGTGCAAAATTTCCACAACATATGTCAAACAAATTATACAATATGCCATTCTCATAATTATTTGTATGGATATGGATGAGAGCATATACCCCGAGATAGTTGTTTTAAGCCAAGAATGTTAAATTCATAATATTACTAAATAATTATTATACTCACTAGTTATCATGAAAGACACGTGAAGCATACTAGTAGGTGTACTTGTCACTAAGAGAGATCATACTAGTAGGTGTACTTGCCACTGAGAGAGATCATACTAGTAGGTGTACTTGCCACTAAGAGAGATCATACTAGTAGGTGTACTTGCCACTGAGAGAGATCATACTAGTAGGTGTACTTGCCACTGAGAGAGATCATACTAGTAGGTGTACTTGCCACTGAGAGAGATCATACTAGTAGCTGTACTTGTCACTAAGAGAGATCATACTAGTAGGTGTACTTGCCACTGAGAGAGATCATACTAGTAGGTGTACTTGCCACTAAGAGAGATCATACTAGTAGGCGTACTTGTCACTAAGAGAGATCATACTAGTAGGTGTACTTGCCACTGAGAGAGATCATACTAGTAGGTGTACTTGCCACTAAGAGAGATCATACTAGTAGGTGTACTTGCCACTGAGAGAGATCATACTAGTAGGTGTACTTGCCACTGAGAGAGATCATACTAGTAGGTGTACTTGCCACTGAGAGAGATCATACTAGTAGCTGTACTTGTCACTAAGAGAGATCATACTAGTAGGTGTACTTGCCACTGAGAGAGATCATACTAGTAGGTGTACTTGCCACTAAGAGAGATCATACTAGTAGGTGTACTTGTCACTAAGAGAGATCATACTAGTAGGTGTACTTGCCACTGAGAGAGATCATACTAGTAGGTGTACTTGCCACTAAGAGAGATCATACTAGTAGGTGTACTTGTCACTAAGAGAGATCATACTAGTAGGTGTACTTGCCACTAAGAGAAATCATACACATTACCCAGAAGATATTTATAAAAGACAACAAATCAAATCATGCCTGGTCTTAGAGGGAGAATGGACTTTACTAACAACTTGATTATTAGTTTTTAGCATGTCATTGTTCGTTCTCACTTGTTCGGGCAGCTCAGACTGTTTGACACCGGCTGTTACACATTCGTTTTGCTTTGTAGCACTTGCACCTGTTGCTAGTATGTATGTATGTATGTATGTATGTATATATATATATATAATATATATATATATATATATATATATATATATATATATACAATATATATATATACATATATATATATACATATATATATATATATGCATATATATATATATATATATATATATATATATATATATATATATATATATATATATATATATATATATATATATATATATATATATATATATATATATATATATATATATATATATATATATATATACATTATATATATATATATATATATATATATATATATATTTTATATATATATATATATATATATATATACACCCAATAAAGCGTCCCATTGCTCACACAATCAGCCACTGATCTGGTGCATAACAAGCCACAGGGTACCTGATGGTTTCAACAATTTATGTTCAACTGCCTCACAGAAGCTTTGCATTTCTTTAATTTTTTTTTCAGATTGTTGATAAGATTTTTTTGAAGAAATGAAATATCTCAACTTGATGCACACAATGGCAGATGCACCATACAGAATACAATGAACCTAGTAGCTCTCGGAGTCTAGTATACATTATTGACACTCTCCCCAACAGAGTGGCTGCACCATCTTTACCCAGAGCCATCGTGTTTCCTATGGGGATGATATTCTTAGCAAATGCATCTGTGATAGCTGAAAATATTTATTCACTAGTTGCTTGAGAGAGATGTAATACCTTGTAAAAGCTGACTTTAACAAAACCAGTAGTGTTGTCAAAATACTTGACCAGCAAGCAACGTTGTTGTTGGTTTCTGTTCCCTGAGGTATCATCTGTCAGCAGAGAAAATGGGCCTGATTGAATAGCAGAAACATTGGAATTTTTCAACTCATCTGCAGTAACATTGCCTTTGTTTTTGTTCGCCCACACAAACATTTTGCAGCAATTTGTGAGTCTGGAAACATTTTTGCAAACAATTTAGTAGCATGGTCGTCCTATCAAGAGAGCCTATCTAAATTGTTGTTGCATTTTAAACTACTCTGTATAAATTGCACCATTCGATTCATCGTCTCAATTTGAATAGGGAGACATTTTGTTAAAAGTAGTAGTAGTACCATATAACAACTGCGAGTGCAAACTGGTATATTAAAACGTTTCCTGATACCTTTGCGCCATGTAAATTAAAACATAGCATAGATATATATGTAAATATTACACAGTGCAAACTGGTAGATTAGTCTCAATTTGGGACGTCAAAAAAAAAAACAACTGAGGTGGGCTTGGCGATGAAGTTCTGAAAATTCTAACTAGTTGAATGAGTCCTCTAAAGACCTTCACATTCTAACCACAATATAATAATAAAGACTATAGTCAGTTAATAGAACGTTGCCGGGGGCTGGAAACAACTAGCAAGGCTTCGTGTAATTTTATTTCTAATGTATTCGGCTACTATACCAATCACTTCATTATTGATGATTCTTGATGTATACTGCGCATTCTTCATTCCAGTCTTAATATGTTCTCGGAATGTGTCGTCGCGTTTGGCCATCATCTCCAGAATTGCCCAGTGGTTTTCCCTGTTGGACGATGTACTTATCACTTATCCAATCACTCCTGTGGCCTCTAAGTGGCAAGTTTTGTTTTCCACGAAATACAACTGTTTCGATAATGCTCTTCGGGAAGCGAACGTTTTCTTGTACACATTCTGGTTGGACTGGTTTATCAAGTAGGACAGGGAATGTTCTGGTGTCTTTTGATGTTGAACCATCAATAAGTCAAGTTGTACCGCATCTTTATGATATTGGAGGTTCTGGTGATTTTCTATAATCCCATATTTCCATAATAATAATAATTCCGTTTCTTAATATAGCGCTTTTTAGCTAACTAAATACCAATCAAAGCGCTTCACATTAATATGATGTGTTGACTAAATCTAAAATATAAATTCACCAGTAGCTTTAACTAAATTGTTGAATGTTTTGCTAACAAGTGCACCAGCATATTTCCGTTTGTCCTTTTTTGAAGCGAACATGATGCAGTGTTTGCAGAGACCGGGGCTGTAAACCAGCCAGTCGTACCTATGTAGCCAAGAGTGCTGGAAGACCAGGACCTTCGTTTGTTTCGTCTTCCCACCGACACTTGTCAGAGTGACAAATGATTTGAAATTTCTTGTCTGCATCAAGTGTGGTAGTGGGTAGTTCTGCTTGTCACCTCCGATTTCAGCTTTCACCGCTGGCTTTCAACGGAGAGGACACTCTGCTTCTTCATGATTCACAGGACAAAATACAAGACGGGAGATGGTAGAGTCCGGTTCTAAGTCAACCGCTCGATTGGTGTAGAGCACATTCATCAGCCTGTCCATATTCATCAGCCCATATTCACCAGCCTGTCCATATTCACCAGCCTGTCCATATTCACCAGCCTGTCCATATTCACCAGCCTGTCCATATTCACCAGCCTGTCCATATTCATCAGCCTGTCCGTATTCATACGTTGTAATGAAGAAAAACAATTGAAGTATCATTATTACAAAGAATTGGCTGTGATTTTGTTGACCATGTAGCCTTGTTTTGTGCTCTGCTCCTGGCTGGTCACTATATGTAAATGACGTCCCAACATTCTGACCATTCCTTGGACGGCAGCCGCATCAATCCAAGTGTCCCTCTTACTCATTGCAACAGGTATTCCGGGGTGCAAAACTCGAAATGAGGGTCACCAATATAAGGAACAAATTTGCAATTTATATCAGAGATGGAAGTACACTTTTATTTGCTCCAGGTCAGCGAAATGCCTCCAAATTTGTCGGAGGTGTTCTATTTATTTAGTTTCCACTTTGTTGCTCCTTGACTCTTGATAGGTTTCCGTCCTCTTTGAAAACAATTAACGGCATAGTTTACTGGTAGACGAGTCTCTCACTAAATCTATGATATAATTAGTTTAGTTCCTTTCAACAATAGATACTAATGATCTGTTTCTCTTAAAGATATGTTTTGGGCATATGTTATCGCCAATCCGTTCTTTCGGTCACTTACCAAGTTTTGAAGGCTGTATACAAGGTGAGACCGAAGCACACCCAAATAACATCAGTAGATTCATGTTTTGATTTTTATTTAAGAATAGCCGACAATATGTTATTTTCTTCCAAGGTTTTTTTGAAAGTAAAATGAAATCTTGTTGACTGTGTTTACTATAATATTTAGTATAATAACCACCTTGTAGTGATTTATACATATATCCCCGTTTCAGCTCGGGGTTTATGTACAATTTGTAACAGTGGTCTTGCAGTGCTAGACAATTCACTACCTTCATTGGGGTTCCTTTTCGGTGTCTTTGTTATGTCAAATGCCATGAGCGTTTTGACAGGTGGCGCATTGTGCCTTTGTTGGTGCCATGCCATGCCATGCCATGCCATGCCATGCCATGCCATGCCATGCCATGCCATGCCATGCCATGCATGCCATGCCATGCCGTAAGAACAACAACAATAAAGTGAATTCCTACATGAGTGAGCCTACAGTTTTGCTTTTACAGGAACCCTAGTGAATTACGCTCATAGGGCTTGGATAAATATAGCGTAAGTCCTCTTCTTTTTGCGCATGATTCAAGGTGGTCAATAACGTGTCGCATTTTAGGTCCCGAAGTCAGGCGCGTGCTGGCTGTCCAGCCTGACCAGGTGCCCATAAATCTGGCTTAAACGGATGACGTAGACAGGTAATCTTTAAGACAAATCTGGCTTAAATGAAATATTTAGTAGGGGATACTGCCATAATACCAACCAGACAGCACAGATACTAGAAATACGGCCGACAGGCCATTTTAAAAATAGCTAAGCCTTATCATGTCTTTAAAAAAATACTCCTCTTGGTTCTTTGCTAAAATTAGCTCACTGACAGCGAAATGTGATATTTTAAAACGTGTATTACTTGTTATAATGATTAAGATATTCAAAAACGTTGATGATACGATAGGATTGTTAAATTGGTAAATTAATTTTTTCCCTGTAAAAATGCCAATTGTTATCTTGAAAGTCCGCTCCGAAGGACTGATGCAGACGATTTTCAGCAAACGACCAGCGCGTTTTTGCTGGATCTGCGCAATCTGCAGATGGGTGAGCAATCCGCAGATCTTCGAGTATCCGATGATTGCGCAGCGCAATCGAGCAACTGCGCCCAACACGTCTGTGAGCGTCAAGCATTCCCATAATATGTTCATTCTTTCGCGGGGAGACAAGAGGCGGGCGTGTGCGTATACGCGTGCGTGTGGTGTGCGTATGCAATAGGGCCGGAACAATAACCTACTTCACGTTACGATACGTATCGTGATACAGAGGTCACGTTACGATACATATCGCGATACAGACTACACTTACTAGAATGATACAACAACAGTGAAACACACGTTTATGTATAACGTGGACAAGGCAACGATACAGCTGACGTCAAGTCGTCACTCATATCAGGTCCAAATTGCAGGCGCGCATTGATAAAATAATAGTATAAAGATTTTACATAGGTTGTAGTTAGATATACATGTGGAAAACGTACTACATGTCGTACTTCGCTATTTTATCGACACACAGGCAGGTGTGGTTCGCGTTGAACGTTTATTGCTTCACAAAGGTGACGCGAATTTTGCCTACCGCTATTGCATATCGTAGTGTACCGCGATACGGATATTGTGTATCGTGTACCGTACCGTGCGGTGTGTATCGCAATACACCGGTGCACCGGTGTATCGTTCCGGCCCTAGCGCTATGCAGTGAACGACGTCACTGATAATGCCAAGAATAACTTTGGGGATCCACTGGACGCTATTTATTATATCCTGTGCTAGATCAGTGTCTGAAAACGTCGGAATGCTACTAAAGAATGTGTACGTAGTAAGCGATAATTTTGACCTTGTGTTGTTTTTTGACAATGCCTTTTTTCCCCCGTTGACATGCAATTGCAATGGATTTTTTGGTATTAAAAAAGGGGGTCCGGACCCTCTGGACCCCCCGGATCCGCCTATGCTGCTGTTTAACACTCGAGATCCATGGTTTTGCCGCTGACCAATTGTTTAGCCACCGCCCAAAACGGCAAGCTACGAAAATGGAAATGGTGTACCACGCTAAACTAACAACTGTTAAGCCAGTAACCGTTACAACGGTATAGTGACTTCGCCCGACGGCCAAAACGACCTCTACAGGATTTATTCCGGTGATTTTTTTTTAATCCGTAGGATCGACTAAAATATTTTTTGTCCGTAGGAAAAAATAAGTGCTAAAAATCCGTAGAAAACCGATTTTCCCGTGGATTGGGCATCCCTGAATTTATTATATTAATATACATTAGTATTATCAAGGGACGGTAGAAATTTTACGCCGATGGGTATATGTTGGCTTCTGTTTACATCACACTTACGTTACTGTGAAACAACCAGCATTGGGGTAACTCATCCTTGTTCGGCTTAGATTAGTCGGGCGGAACATGTCAACGACCTGACGATTAGCGTAGGCGAGCTGAACATACGTCACCGGCCACGCGACACGTCCGGAGGAGCAGCCACTGAGCGAGTTGGCTCCATTCCCGTGTCGGCGGTCCAACGGTGTCGAGCATAACGTCGAACTACTTCAGACAGTGAGACCACGGCAACGCAATGTCTCGGAGCGGCGTTGGTTGGACCTTCTGTGTCGCGTGTGCCCTTGTGGTGTGCCTGAACGCATGGATAATGTTGGACTTGACGACCAGGCCCAATATCTATACAGGTAAATGGTACCGGAGTTATTCACCACTGGCTTGAACTATTGGCGACTCCTCCTTTTCGATGGTGTTGCCATGATTTGACGGTGTGTATTTTTGAGGATAGGCATAGGAGCTTTTATAACTAAATATAGGCTTCATTTCCTATACATACTTTTTTTGCATTAATCCTAATCACAACATACACTTAATTGTACAGAGTATATACCAGATTTCACATTGCGTTATGTGTGCAGGCATGGATCCGTCTAGAGAAGGTCCAACACAAAGTCACTAAGCTAGTGTTGGACACATTGGCCACCACTATGAGACTATCCCAACAAAATATGAAATGTCCACATCCCTGTGTATGAATTTACTTAAACAAAAGTGTATCAGCATGCATTTATTTTAATAAAACTGTATCAGCACGTATTTAGTTCATCCACCATTAAGACTATTCGCTCGATTCCAGGATGTTTCATTGACCACAGCTTTACGCAGAACGAATCATCTGCCAATCTTATAACTCGTGATTCTATCAATAAACTAGCAGACAGTGATAAATACTCAGCGTTGAAATGGAAGCGGTAATTACATCAACTCAATTTGTCATTAGCGCTCTTTCTAGATTCCACCAACATACATTTGCACTAAATTGTATTGATTGCACGACCACTGTGTGCAAATGTAATATTTCCAGTTTTTATTGTGAGCAAACAATCCATGAACAAATATCCTATTAGCAAATAACGTTAATCTTACATCCTGCGTGTTTATCAATACATTTATTCATGATCTTTATTTAGCTTACATAATAGTGTGCATAGCCAAATGGATATCATAACAGGTATAAGTCAAACGTCCATGGTATCGTTAAGTGTAGCAACACGACTGCAGTCAATAACACTTGGTGGTGATAGGATAAGACGTCCACCATTGAGGCAATGTCATGCTCAGGCAATGTCATGCTCAGGCAGACCCTTTTAGTATTCCTTGTTAATCATGTCGACAAAACGCAAATACGACAGTTTCAACAATACATTTTTCGCATCCAACGTTCTTATGTGATTGTGGTTTATCTGCATGATTTGAACGTTGCAGAAGGCACGAGACTGCAGGAGTTTGGACTTCACAATGTCTCCCCTTCACCACAGAAACACGTGAGTGTACAATATCTGGACATGAACAATCGAAAAAAATTGCACAAAACTGACACCTTTTCCACCTTACAACAAAATGATTTACAACGTGGACCGACTGACTATTCACTGATTTATTGTATTGTTGACATTTGAACTGGTTGGCTATATCGGTGTCTATTTTTGTCATGATGGGTGAAAGCAGACGGAATCAGTGCTTAGCAGTATCTAAGTCACCTCAGTGTTGTTTCTGTGTCACCTATACTTAACAAAAAGTGTGTTTTAAATAGGAAACATTGAACATGAACATAGTTAAGTTACATATTTACAAAGGGCTTGGACAGCAAATAACCAGAATACGTTTTAGTGTTAGTGTGTGCACACTTGGCTGCTTGGTAGTAAATGTATTTCCAGTCAACGTCCCTGATACTATAATAGACAAACGCGGTCCATGTTCTTGTAGGACCAACAGAATTCAAGTTTGGTCGATGTATTGGGAGCCTCACTATTTCAAATACAACGTCGCTACACAAACGTGATTGCAAAACCCCGACCGAGAGCAGGTGTGTGTGTGTGTGTGTGTGTGTGTGTGTGTGTGTGTGTGTGCGTGTGCGTGTGCGTACGCGTGCGTGCATATATATATATATATATATATATATATATATATATATATATATATATATATATATATATATATATATATATATATATATATATATATGGGACGCAAATCCTTCGTGTTGATCTTCCTGCGGATTAGTTCCAGCACCATGATAAACAGTAAAGGGCTAAGGGCACTATCTTGCCTCAAACCGATGTTAAAAGGAAACTATTCCGACAACCCATATCCAACCACAACTCTTCCTTTTGTTCTCTCATACATTGCTTCCACCATCCTGGCGTCTGCTTCTGGCACTCCCATCCATCTCACTGTTGCCATCACCATCTCTCTAGGGACTGTGTCATAGGCCTTCTCCAGGTCCACAAGTCCCACTGCCATTCTCCCTTGCATCTCCAACAGCTTCTCTACCAGCTGTCGTAATACAAACATCCCATCAGTCACCCCTCCGCCCTTTCTGAATCCCTGCTGTCCTTCACGTAATTCTTGCTCTATTCTCTTTCGGATCCTCCCATCCAGGATCCTCTCTAGCAGCTTAATGATGTGACGGGATGTCACGATATTTCCCTGGGCCTTCCTCTTCCATATTTGGGCAAATAGACCTGTCTGCCACTCCTCTGGTACTTTACCTTGCCTCATGCTTGTATTCAGTATCCTCTTTGTCCAGCTGATTCACTCTTCCCTTCTTTATCCCTTCTTTATCCCTTTCATCCCGGATTGCATCTCTGTATCCGTAATACCAGTTAACTCCACTTTCCCCTCTACCTACGATGGTAATACCAGATCGTTGTTAATTCCTTCCTGGATCAGTAGCTCACTGGAGTAGCTTTCACACACCTTCAGCACTGCCTCTTGTTCTGTTACTAACTTGCCATTTCTATCATTGATCATCGTCCCACCTTTCACGTCCTTACTATTTTCATCCCTGTCTCGGACCATTTCCACCATATATATATATATATATATATATATATATATATATATATATATATATATATATATATACACACACATATATATATATATACACATTGCATTTATTTTACTATAATATTGGCTTAAAACTCGTTAGGCATGCCTACAGCATTATGATTTTACATAGTTATAATTCAAGGGTTTCTACATTGCTATCGGTTTGCCACGAACCAGTAGAAACCACTCCGTCCCCTGATTTATCTTCCTCTCAACGATTGTTATTAACACAGATAATATATACTGGCACTGTGACATGTCTTACCTATTTTGGTTGGGGTTGTAGTGTGAGTATAGTTATTGCTGCTCGCCTTAATGTTTCCTTAAGTCTATACTTCACGTGTTGATTTTGAACACGTGTTGATCATGCGACATCACGTGGTGACGCGTGCGCAGGTTTCCTGACGATCGGCATACCGTCCATCAAGCGTCCGGCCGGGCATGTGTACGTGCTCGACACGATCCAGTCGATCGTGAACACGACGTCACCGCGAGACCGCGACCAGATCGTCATCGTCGTGTTCCTCACTGACTTCGACGCCGCCTACAACGAGAACCTGACAGCGACGATCGTCGCCGTCTATGGCCGCTACATCGAGAGCGGCCTCATCCACGTCGTGCAGGTGGCGCGCGAGGCCTACCCGCCACTCGACAACCTCAAGCGCAACTTCAACGATGCCAAGGAACGTGTCACATGGCGCTCCAAACAGGTCACCTTTTCTAATCAACATAATTATGCAGTGCTCGTTTTTAATTGCACCAAATACTTGGGGGTCAAGGGTGCTGTGTGGCACATCTTTAGCATCTGCAATGACCTGCGATTTCGCTAATGCCTCAACAGAAATATTTGAATGATTACAATTATAATTCTGATGTAGTAAGTTTTGTTGTCCTTCGGGTAGCCCTCAACGCAAGAATGCTCATTCGAGTAACAACTAACTTAAGGTTTAAACACGCTCTAATAATGTTCAGATTATTTTACGTCTGCCTAGGAACCGCGAAATATGTCAACGTTGGTACGCACGTCAGTATGAATTAAGATATAGACCCCGTGGAGGTTGCTTACAGAATGTCAACATCCGTTCTCTTGTGTGCAGGTGGTCGACTTTGCATTGATGTTCCTGTACGCGCCGAACATTTCGCGCTACTACATTCAGATCGAGGACGACGTGAGATGCGCCAACGGGTTCGTGCCGTCCATCCAGCGATTCCTCGAGCGACTGGCTGAACGCCGCCGCCAGTGGACGATCGTCGAGTTCTCGTCTCTCGGCTTCATCGGCAAGCTGCTGCGCTCGACCGACCTGCGCACGTTCGCACATTTCCTCTTGCTCTTCTACCAGGAGCAGCCAGTCGACTTCCTCATCAACCAGTTCCGACTGGCGATGGCGCAGGGCGAAGTGATCTTGTGTAAGCCGACTCTCTTCCAGCACATCGGACTCAGGTCGTCGCTGCGGCTGAAAAACAAAGACATCACACTGAAGGATAAGTTCTTCAATGACGGCACACAACCCCAAGCCAACACAATGAGCGCGGTCGTAGTGTCGTCCATGGGCGCCCAGTCCGGCTACCTTCCGCAGCAGGCGTACGACGGCGACACGTTCTTCTGGGCGAAGACACCGCTCAATGGCAGCACCGTCGACGTGACATTCAGCGCCCCCGTGCGACTGAGCCGGGTATCTGTCTCTACGGGTGACAGTTTGCACCGTTTCGACATACTTCGGTCTGGCGTGCTGGAGGCGTACACGGGCCCACGCAGGACATCGGCCGGCCAGGACTGTCCCAGCAGTCAGGTCGTGCAACTCGGCCAGTTCGTCAGTGGAAGCATCGACGTTACTGTGCCGCCATCAACGATGCCAGTGCATTCACTGCGCGTGCGCGTCACGCGCGCGCAGGACACGTGGATTATTTTCCGTCGTATTTCAGTGTACCAGTCGCGAGCGAAGCCCGGGACAGGCATCAAAAACAACTGAAATGTAACGTTTTTCTCACTCAAGAAAGATAGCAGAACTAGAGGACATGAGGTAAAATTAGTAAAGGATCAATGTAGATTGGACATCAGGGAGCACTCATTCTCACAGAGGACAATAAATGAATGGAACAAATTGTCTACAGATTGTGTAACTGCTAGCAGCGTGAATATGTTTAAAAACAAGGTTGACACATATCTCAGGAGGGCGGGTTATAAGTAGATGAACATTGTTGGACTCTCGATAAGCCAATGGCTTCCTTGTCCACTTGCCATCTGGGCCTTTGGTTTGGATGTTAAATCTTGTTAATGTAAGGACTTTATGATATATTAATACACCCAATGGCGTGTAAGGAGTAAACATGCGACGGAAGGTGACAGCACTGTAGCCGTGCGCCTTCGACGGGACTCGCAAGTTACTACCAAACCTGAACCACAGAAAAGCTGCAGGACCAGATGGTATTCCATGTCGTCTTCTCCAATCTGTAGCTAAACAGAGCGCACCCGCCTTGATCCTCGTCTTCAACAGATCCTCACAACAGGCAAGTCCCGCAATCATGGAAACACGCACACGTCCCACCCATCTTCAAAAGGGAGACAAGAGTGACAGAGCAAACTACCGGGCCATCTCCATGACGAGTACATGTTGCAAGCTTGTGAAATCGATAAAGGTGGTCAGACAAACATGATCCTCTTGGATCTGTCTAAAACCTTCGACAGAGTACCACATCAGAGACTCGTCCTCAAACTAGAATCAAACGGTATCACATGCAACATCAAAATATGGATACAGGACTTCCTCACAAACACAATTCAACAAGTGGTTGTTGAAGGTCAACACTCACACACGGGCGCAGTCACACCAGGAGTTGCCCGTGGCTGTGTCCTTGGACTTACACTCTTCCTCACATTTACTAATGACCTTGGTGACGGTATCAAGTCTAAAATACATCTCTTCGCAGACGATTCTGTACTTCACAACACCTGCAAGAGTGCCACTGACCTCACCAAACTACACGATAACACCAAGACACTCGTGTCCTGGAAAGGAAGATGGCAGATGGCCTTCAGTGAAACGAAATGTCACCAACTAACTGTCACTAAGAAAAAAAATAAGATCTACACCAATTATACGTTGGACGACCAAACCCCATATAAAATAACAAACCCCAAATAGCCCCACCAGCAACATCTTAAATCCTCACTGGAGATGGGGCAACGACGCTCAGCTCGCCGCATCCTTCACGACTTCAGCTCTACGTCTAGTGCCTCTGCATTGGTTGCAAAGCTCCAACTTGAGAACCTGTAGTCCAGGAGAACATCGTACAGAGTCAACATGATGTACACAATCATAAAGGGACTTGTCGATGTGAACCCTGCTTCACTTCTTGAACCCAGCAACCACAGCTCTAGAGGACATCAACCTAAGCTCGAAATCCCCCTTTCTCAAACTGACACATGTCTACACTCCTTCTTCCCATCATCAATCCTACTTTGGAACAGTGTACCTGTAAATGCATAATCAGCTACATCCCTACCTTCATTCAGGTCTTCACTGGAGGGATGGATGGGGCACAACATTGAATCATCAAACAGATCATTGACATTGTCTTTTATCAGTTTGATTTTTTCATAATGATTATGGTTTTTTTATTTTGTTTTTAACTTTTAATCTACGTCTACATTAACATAAAGAAAGAAAGAAAGAAAGGTTCATACTCAAACAGCATTTGGGTCCGTGCATCATTACGTACAGACACTGTACAGACACTATACTGAGTTAACCTGTACGACTCGAGTCAACAAATATTTCTTGGTGAGGGTATTGTGGTAATTTGCCAATGTACTCTTGGTTAGTGCAGGTATAATTCTTTGAGTCGATGCGTGTTACTCTTCAACGGACTACAACACAAGTGTGGACTCAAAACACAGCTCTACATTTCAGTGTCATGTCAGTAGCCAAAGTTGCACGTCGCTCTGTTGGTGATCATAGAGGAGTCGCCACCATGCGGCCAATTGTGACACTTAGTCAGCGCCACCTACAGTGACATACTAGTAACACAATCAGGTGTACAAACAGTTACAATTAGGTGTGCAGATGCGGGAGTCCTGCCACACTGGTAGAATACAATTACAATCAAGGTAACTACTATAATACTATACATTTAGTTCCGCAATACAATACAGTCGCGCTGTGCACAGGAAGACATGTCAAGCATTGGAGAAAATTGTGTTTTGACTAAAGAAAGTAAAACAGATTCTATAGACGCTTGACAGTGAAAAGGCAAATTTGACCAGACTCAATCCCAGCTAGAGTCTTGAAACAATCTGCTCCAGAACCGGCAAAACCGTTGGCCAAATTATTCCTGCTACGCTTTAACAAGGGAATCACACCTAAGCAACGGAAGGTAATGTAATATTCTGTAATACGCTGTCAACACATCCATTCTGTCCATGCCCGAGTGTCCTACTCCAATAGTCGTCCCGGTAATATTTATTGAAACCTTACTATAGGTGGCAGCACCTGACGGTCACGATATTACATCCACCCCTTAATTAGAATTAAACTTCAACTAAAATATAATGGCGCTCTAAGCTAATATGACGCTCTAAGCTAATATGGCACTCTAAGCTAAGAGTCCAAACTTAAACGAGTTTATAGTCGCGTTCGTTGACTTCATCGCGGCTACATCTGCTCGACCAGGCGACCAGGAGGCTTCGAGACACGTGACGATCTTCTCGGACCGGCCGTCTCGACAGGTCGCTGCTGAGTCGGCTCGTCGTTGAGCGGTACGACTGGAGCCGTGTCGGGAGCCGCCGTCTCCATCTCGCTGTCGGTGTCTTCTTCGACAGGCGGAAGATCTCTCTTTGATGCGTACGGCAGGTGGCGAAACATGGACACGTTGCGCGTCACTTTCGACCCGCACGAACGCCTCGCTGTGAGCATAGAGGCCTTGCGCTCGACCACCACTAGCGGACGTGGGTCGAACGGAGTGGAGAGCTTGTTGGTTCTCCGCTGCCTCACGAGGACAATGTCCCCTTTGCCGATCGTCGACTCGACTCGTACTCTCTTCTCGGCCTGTGCCTTCATGCGCAGCTTTGCGACTGCGTCGTTCTGCCGCACGATCTTCTCCTCGGCAGAGTGATGTCGCTTGACTTCTGGCAGCTTGGTTCGAGGATCTCGTGCGAAGAGCAGACGGTGTGGCGTGAACGCTGTCGTCACATGAGGTGTACAGCGATAGGCTCTTAGAAACTGTCGCATCTCTTTCCTCCAAGCTTTGCCACTGATGTTTGCTGATTTCAGAGCTTTCATTAGCGGTTTGTTGAATGCTTCTGCTTGAGCATTCGCCTGTGGCCAAAGTGGCGTTATCTTGCGATGTCTGACGTTGTTCTCTTGCATGTACGACTGCCATACGTGGCCGCTGAATGGCGGACCGTTGTCGGACTTCACTACTTCGGGGTAGCCCAACAGGCTAAAGACGCCGTCGACCACCGGGATCAATGTCTCTGCTGACGTGCTTCTCACCACCTCAACCACCGGGAAGCGTGAGAACTCATCGACCATCACGAGTAGGTACTCTCCCGTTGGAAGTGGACCGCAGAAGTCGATGCTAATCTCCAACCACGGACCTCTTGGTAACGCCGACATCGTCAGTGGCTGAGTGTCTCGACGTGTGCTGTTTGCTTGACATGGGATGCAGCTCCTCACCGCCTCTTCTACCGCCACGTCGACACCGGGGAACCACACCTTCGAGCGTAAAAGTGCCTTCGTCTTGGACATCCCCTGATGTCCGTCGTGTCAAGCTCGACGACGCGTTTCTGTAGATTAGTGGGGATGACGATCTGGTAGTCTTTCATGACGAGATCGGAACTCTCGTTGACGGTTAAGACATCTTTCACTCTGTTGAAGCTGCAGAGAGTCGTAGTCGACGCCTAGACCACCATACTGCGTCACGTCATGCCACTTGTTCTTCTGGATCAATTTGATTACAGCCTGCAGTGTTTCGTCTTTGGCTGTTTCTCGTTTCACCTCTTCAACAGACATTGCCATCGGTGTCGCGACCGATGCGAGGGCGTTCACGTAGTGTTCCGCCATCTGCTGTTCACGGCTCCGTTTGATGTTCAACCTGGCCGGGTGACGAGACATGTAGTCGGCAGGATTACTGGTACCTGGCCGATACTTGACGATCATGTTGTATGGTTGCAGACGTAGTCCCCATCGCTCGATCCGCAGAGGAGGTCTTGCCTTCTGCCAGATGGACTCCAATGGCTTGTGATCGCTGATGACCGTGAAGCGAGGTGCACCCTTGATGAATCGATTGAAGTGCTCACACGCCCAGACCACTGCTAGCGCCTCGCGTTCAGTCTGACTGTAGCGTGCCTCGACACCTGTCAGAGCTCTGCTGGCGTATGTGACAACACGTTCTTCTTGCACCAGCAGTGCCGCCAAGCCGACTGGACTTGCATCCACCACGATCTCTACGTCCTTCTTCATGTCGAAGTACGCGTTTGTTGCAGACTCCTCGAGACTAGCTTTCACCTTTTGGAAGGATGCAGCCTCCTTCGCACCCCACCTCCACTCAGATGTTTGCTTCGTGAGATACCGCAATGGTTCGGTGATTGTTGCGAAGTTCTCGATGAATCTGGCACTGTATTGAGCCATGCCCAGGAATGAGCGAACTTCAGATGGATTCTGTGGCTCGTTGGCTGCGTGAAGGTCAGCTACCTTTTTCGGATCAGGCGAGACTCCCTCACTGGAGAACACGAGTCCAAAGAACTCGATTTTCTTCTTTGCAAACTCGCACTTCTCGAGATTAGCCGTCAGCCCAGCGTTCTGAAGTCTCTCGAGCACGCTCTTCAATGCTTCGTCGTGAGACGCCTTGTCGACTCCAAAGATTGCGATGTCATCGCTGATGTTGATGGCGCCTGAGACTCCTTGGATGACCGTCTGGATTTCATGTTGGAATACCTCGGCAGCTGCGTTTATTCCGAACGACAGCCTCTTGTACTGGTACAGTCCAACGTGCGTAGATAATGTCGTGATGTAACGACTGGATGGGTGTAGGACCAGCTGATGATAGCCGGATCGCAGATCAATCTTACTGAAGATCGTTGCGCCGTTGAATTGTGTGATCAGCTCATCGAGGGTTGGCGTGACGTGTCGCGTGCGCAGAATGGCCTTGTTAGCCGCTCTCATGTCGACACACAGCCTGATTTCGTCCGGCTTCTTCGGCTTTGGTGGCGTGACGATTCTGGACACCCACTCCGTTGGACCCGACACCTTCTCTATTATATCTGCGGCTTCAAGCTTGTTGATTTCTTTCGCGACTTTCTGCTGTTGGTGGAACGGAACACGATTGTGCCGCACTGCGACAGGTGGCACTGACTTGTCAATGTGAAGTTTCACTTGCACACCCTTCAAACGACCAATGCCTGTCCACAGTTTCGGAAACTGATCGATTACCTTCTGGCCATAGTCATCGGAGCTGATGGCACGATTGACTCCGATTTGCAGAAGACCCAGCGACTCTGATGTGGCTTTGCCTAGCAGTGGAGTTGCTTCTCCCTCGACGATCAGGAACTCGCTGCGAGCTGTTCGCCCGTCATCTAGAGTGATGTCAGCCTTGACGGACTGTCGGACGTTAATTGGTGGTGAACTGTATGGATGAATCTTTCGACGACATTGGATTAGTCTGACACCCTGTTGCACCAGCTGTTCTTTGCAGGTTGAGTTTATGATGTCGCACGTCGATCCAGAATCGATTATCATCGTTGTCTTCACACCACCGATTGTCACCTCTACTGTCTCACCACGCGCAGTTGAGAACGTGTATTCATCTTCGTACTCCCCCTCAGAGCCACTCGCCGACTCACTGACGTGTCTGACAGCATGCTTCTGTGTACGACTCTCGTGACGTTGCGGTGCACGTGACTGTGCGTTATTGTTTCGGCAGACTTTGCTGAAATGCCCGATTCTTCCACACTTGAAACACTTTGCATTTGCAGTACATCGACAGGACTCAGCTGCGTGCCCACGTCGACCACACTTTGTACAGTTCTGTTGCTGAGATCTGTTGTCCGAGTGCACTGGTGGACGTCTCGTCTCCTTCTGCTGCATGTGTAGCTTGGGCCTGTTGCCCCTTCTCGGCTCCACAATCATGTAGGAACGTTCACCCCCTTCGGACATCTGTGCTGCTTGCCGCTCTGAGGCCTCCATTGCAGCTGCGAGGTCAAGGACGCGCTCTAGTTTCAAGTCTCTTTCTGCCAGCAACTTCGTCCGTAGACGCTTTGATTTGCAGTTGTCGATGACTTGATCTCGTATGAAGTCGTGAATCTGATCACCGAACTCGCACAGACTGGCCAGTTGACGCAATCGCGTTACGAATTGTCCTACGCTTTCACTGTCGCTTTGTACGGCCTTGCGGAACATATGACGGTTGTACGACGTGTTTTTGCGAGGCGTAAAATAATCTGTTACTTTAGCCTTAGCTGTTTCGTACGTTGTGCCGGTTTCTGACAGCGTATAGAAGATGTCTTGAACCCCTTCACCAGCGCAGTGTAGCAATAGCTGCCGTTTTTGGTTGTCATCTTGAACACCCGACGCGCCTACATACAATTCGAATGAACGAATCCAACGCTCCCAACGCTGACACAAACTGTTTGCGTCACCGTGTGCATCGAACGGTTGTACTGCACTTACGTTTAGTGACACTGCCATTGTTTGACCAGTGTTTTGTTCGTTTTTTTTACTCGTCGCCAATGTAATATTCTGTATTACGCTGTCAACACATCCATTCTGTCCATGCCCGAGTGTCCTATTCCAATAGTCGTCCCGGTAATATTTATTGAAACCTTACTATAGGTGGCAGCACCTGACGGTCACGATATTACAGGTAACCCGTGTCATTCCCTGCCACAACAACAACAAAATATATGCATGTCCCGAACAACTATTGATCAGTATCACTGCTCAGCATCAACAACAAGGACTTTTAAACTCAGCCATCTGGAAGCATGTGTGTAGCCATAGTCTGACATCAGACAAGCAGTTTGATTTCAGGGCCGGCCATTCTACAAGCTATGTCTTAACATAAAATATTCAACATATGCACGATGTCATTGACGAAAAGCAATAAGTTAGATTGATCTGCCTTGACATCACCATAGAGCATTCGATAAAGTGTGGCACGAAGGCTTGACGGTCAAACTTGGAGTCCATATTGACACAGGCTAAACCCTAAATGACTATCTGAAGGACAGATTTCTCAAAGTTGCCGTCTGGATGCTTGATATATATACTCCCTTCACAGCTGATGACAGCTAAACTGGGAGTAGCATAGTGAGTTTATCAATAGAGATCGAGATTACCAGAGGCGCACTGAGTCCACAACACGCTTTTCCCATTTCCCTGTGCGGGATATTTTACTTCCCTTGGCATAGACACCAGATAGAAGTCACCAAAGGCGTTTACTGTTTTACCACTTTACTGTCTCTTCCGAAAGACACAGGCAACGTGGGATGAACGAAATTTCCAAAGCTTCGAACCCCGGTCCCTTCGACCGAAAGCCCGACGCTTTACCACTCGACCACAGCCCACACTGCCGCCTATCAATAGAAGATGCTCTGGTGCCAAGTCCATGAACGCATGGATTTCCCAAGGATCCATTCTAGGACCCCTCCTGTTCATTACATTCATCGATGATATGACAGACAAAATACAGAACCACGTCATCTTTATGCCGACGACAAATCAGTCTTTAGCACAGTCAAGGATAAACCACTTCTGGCAAGTGTGGCATGCCCATTTAACGATGCGGCACATTCAAACATGGGCAGATGGAAGTACCCAAGAAGTACCCAAGAAGGATGCTTTTTATTAATCCTCTGAGCGTCCATTGAACGTCTACTGAATGGTGCACACTGACCATACATGTATACTTACAATACACTAATACATTAACGGGGGGAGGGTGAAGCACTCGGACAACCATAGCCCAAACATAATAACATACCATTTACAATATATATCACCCTTATATGATGGGCGCAACGCCACGGTAATTTTGTAATATCCTTTTTAACTTTGCCATTATCTTCGCTGGGCGGCGCCATATTGCTCTGCGGGGGGCTCAGCGACTGAGTGGTTTGAGTACGAGCTCCTGGCACCGCGTTCACACAGTAAAAACCTCTCGGAAAAACGGCCGAAACGCATGGAAAATCGAATAAAAAGAAAACTGGTGTGCACTGGATGGCTCCTGGATATATCAACTAGTACTACAAATGCAAGGAAAAAACTTTTGATCGACTTCCGAGGAAGAATTTGCAGCGGAAAAGGTGGCATATCAAATGCGGAAATTGCCGTGTCCGCCAGTCGCAGGCTCTGCGAGTGACCACTTTTCCGATGCAGATTACAAGACAAAAGACTATGTGATGAGCATGGACAGACGGTGAGCATCAAGTTGTCATTCTTGGTCAAAGACACCGTTCCATCTTGGATCTTTTTTTCGCATATGACCATGCATCTACAGACTATTCTGCGACATGGAAACGTCAGATATCAGAGGGCAGAGCGATGCGTAGGAAGCGACGAGCCGAAACCAGGTTAGTAAATTGGATTACCGTTACCATTGTGACTTATCACTACGATTACAATATAATTACACCCCAATAAGCACAGCTGTGCTTCAACGTCAGCATATATATGACCCACAGTAAATCGAAATGTATGAATACAATAAAGTGCGAGTAAGTGTTAATAGTTTGATATAATTACGAGTGTTTTCCAATCCTCGATTTATTTTCGACGTGATCAGACGTACCGTCAATACGTGGCCGTTCTCAAAACAATAACAATAAGTAACTCAGTAAGTGCTACAGGATAGACTGCAACCTTATAACATGGGCCATGGCGTATGTACTAGGCAAAATTATTCAAGAAAATAATTTGATATTATTTATTGACAGTCATAATAAGTCTCATACTCCTGTGTTCTAAATGCCTACCCAGCAGGCAAAATGACGTTGAAAATACGTTGTTTCAACGTCAGGTACCACGTTGTAGCAATGTCGGAAACTAGTTGGATTTGAAAGTTGTATCTACGTCGGGTTTCAACGATGTATCGACGTCGGGTTTCCACGTTGTACCAATATTGAAAACTAGTTGGATTTGAAAGTTGCATTGACGTCGGGTTTCCACGTTGTATCAACGTCGGGTATCGACGTCGTAACAATGTTGAAAGCTAGTTGGATTTGAAAGTTGTATCTACGTCAGGTTTCAACGATGTATCGACGTCGCAACAATGTTGAAAACTAGTTGGATTTGAAAGTTGTATCTACGTCAGGCTTCAACGATGTATCGATGTCGGGTTTCCACGTTGTACCAATGTTGAAAACTAGTTGGATTTGAAAGTTGGATCGACGTCGAGTGACAACGTAGCATCGACGTTGGGTTTCAACGTTGTTGCAATGTTGAAAAGTAGTTGGATCGACGTCAGGTTTCAACGTTGCAACAATGTAGAAAATTTATTGGATTTCAACGTTGAGTCAACATTATATCGTTACTGTTTTCTGATAACCAACTAAAATTGTTTACAGGTGTTACTATGAAAATTTAGTTCCCCTTCGTCAATGCTATGTATGTCGGTGTCTACACGTGGGTCTGTAGCGTAAATCGTGTACTAGAAGAGCCTGACTCACCGGTGTTGCACTTTTTCCGTCGAAACAGTCAATTAACATGATCATTAAATACGTTTTGAACAAAACAAAGACAGATATTCACCTTCTTCAGATACATGAGACATTTTATTTAACAATGTGTATATCAATGAACCCATGGAATACAATGTAGACCATTACATCACTCTTGTTTGCCCAATTTGCTGTATTCAGTATCATGCAGACATTGAAAAGAGCACAAGGAGATCACTAATCACCAAGTTGACATTTTTTTTTCAAAACTGTCATTAAATATTATGTTTTGATAATAAAACAAACATTAACAAAATAAAGATATTCACTGTGTTCTGATACAAATATGGTTTCATTTGGCAATGTGTACATTCCTGAACCAGTGGAATACATTCAATGTAGATTAATTCCTCTAGTAACCAGTATTCAGCAGCAGACATAATTATTATGTGCTTTGGTATTGTTAATTGTAACAGCACACAACAGCTGTCATAAATATGGGGGTCAACTCTATTTCGGAATGTATTTTCAAGAGCAGATCGGAATTGGAATCTTTTTTGGATTTGCTTCATTGAATGCAGGCTAGTCTATTAATTTCCTGTACAATCACTACAAATGTGCAAACAAATCAGATTTGTTTGGTTCTATTTCAGTTGATAGAATGTTACCCTACATGTCTGGTAACAGCCAGGTAGTTGTAAAGAATGTACAGACAATGGCTAAGCCATTATTGAAACAATGTGACAAGACCAGTAAGCTGACCAATTCATGGCTTCAGAAACACCAGCTCAATAAAACAATGCACAACAAGCAAGTTAAATACTCCTTTATGTTGTGTTTGGGGATCTACTATGTATATGGCTTCCACACATTCTTATCACACACAAGAGGCACAATTATAAATTTGTATTTAGAGCAGGAACTACAACTTATTTTGATAACAAAGAAAGCTCACAACACCATATCATCCATTAAACTGCGCCGACCTTAAAATCCGAAATGTAGTAATGGGCATTAATGGCAAGCTGACTTAAATTTCAATGGACCCCATGGCTGACAAAACATTTTCAAAGTAACCTTACGACCTCATTTTTATTAAATCACACAATAATTATAGTTTCCTAACTAACACTAAACACTACCAATGCAAGCAAACCTATTACTTCAGATTTATCACGAACACTGTTAATCCATTCTGTCTAGTTGTTCCTCGGTCTTCACCACCAGTTTGGTCGAGTGCGTACTTCGGCTACACTGAGAGCGCTGCATCCACCTCTGATTCAGTTCATGTCTGCTTCTTCAGGTCACTCGCTTAAAAGGAATTAAATAAAGGTATTAACCGACACATCTATTTACAACGAAGGTCAGATGAAACGAATACAAAGCACACTGCACAAGCCCCAGTCAGTCAACATGGCCACGGGCCATGGCTGCTCTATTGTCCGGTAAATTCCCGATGCAATTTATAAATACTGCAGTTTTATTCCAATGGCAATGACTTTGATAGTTATATAATAAGAGTGTGCAATTTATACATGACACTACATGGCCACATTTCACTGGAACAAGTGCAGGGTATGATCGAAAACGAGAGGAATGCGACGACACCGAGTTTTGCGATAGACTATACATCGGAAAATGTGCTCAGATTCAAATCGGTGAAAGCATGCAAAATACATCACGACAGAGACAACATTATGGTCGTGTGTGTTCCGTACAAACGATAGAACTAAACAGTTCAACAAATAAAAGCGGATGGTGACACTTACTCGCATATATTAGTGGATTGTTTCGCTTCCATCGATTTCGTTCGTTCGAACTCAAGGCAGCATGGCGGCACGCGCAATGCATGCTGGAATACGGTAGATATGCCGCTGACTTACTCAATACCAAAATGTGTGGTGAAAGCTGCCTTAAATTACCTAACATTACAAATATAAAGAGTCTTATTATGTGTAATTTTAGTTAAGGCATCTAACACCGCACGTGTTGTGTTGTCTTAGAGAATAGAGATGTTATAGTTAACATTCGCAACTTGAAAAAATATAAAATTGCAACATTGTATGAACGTCAAATGTCCAAGTCCTTATAATGGCGATGACCTTATAATTGAGTTGCCGACGTTATTTAAACGTTGTGCCAACGTCACATATATCCACGTCGTTATAACGTTGATGATCAGACATTGTAAAACGCCATATTTATATGTATGTACCTAGTTGGTTGGGCTGTCGACGTGATTGCAACGTTGTATGGACGTAAATTGTTCACGTCATTCTAAAGTTGATGATCAGACGTTGCAAAGACGTTGGGTTGGGTTGTCGACGTGATTACAACGTTGTGCCAACGTCATATATATCTACGTTGTTATCACGTCGATGACCAGACGTGGTAAAAACGTTGTATTTATAGATGAAACTATAGTTGGTTGAACTGTCGATATGATTACAACGTTGCATGGATGTCAAATTTCCACGTCCTTATAACGTTGATAACCAGACGTTGTGAAGACGTTGGGTTTGGTTGTCTACTTGATTTCAACGTTGTGGCGACATCAAATTTCCACGTCCTTGTGACGTCGATGACCAGACGCTGAGAAAACGTTGCATTTGTGTTGTTCGACGTCGCAACGTATATACAACTAATTATCAACGTCATACCGACGTTGTATGCCGGCTGGGTAGAGAGCAAGCAGCAAGCGTAAGGCTAAGCCTGGGGAGGGGGGGTTAGATGCATGGGAGAAACACGACCAAAAGACAGTATAGACTATAGTGCAACAGAAACCTACTGTTGCTGTTTACATTTCAAATTCTTTATGGAAATATTTAAAATATACAAATACTTTCATTGTGATTAAGTGCAAATGCAGTTACAAAAACTGTTTTAAAGTATTTTAAATATTTAAGTAAAATGCATTTCACCCATGCAATGTCTAGCTGGAAAGGAAACTAACTAAGGCATCGTCATCTACCCATTTGAACACTATCAGATTACACGTCTGCTTTCTATAATAACATTTTACATTTTAATTTGCTTTATTGATCAGATTAAACTCCACATGTAATAACCGGAAGTTCATAGAGATGTATTAATTACATTTTATTCTAAGTCGACTGATAACACTGTAATGAATATCGTGGGGGGAGGGGGCAACTGTCGGCAACCCACAATAGTATTAGTACAAGCTATATATATGAAGGAAGTATATCAGGCATGGGGTCAATTCTGTTTTGTCAATTCCAAAAAATCAGTTCTAATTCCGCCTTGCAAAAAATCAATTCCAACTGTTAAAATCCTAGGCTAAAGAAAAATTCAAATCCAATTTGTTTTAACACAGTTTTATTTGTCACGTGTGCACAATCATATTTAATTAGATATGATTAAAAAATTATTGTTCGTTAAATGCACACACACACATATATATATATATATATATATATATATATATATATATATATATATATATATCAGGTTTGCCATAAAAAAACTTTAAAATGGCATCCAGCCATTTAATATGTACTTTCTACTGCGACACCTCTCCTGGATTTTTGCTAACAAAACCAGACATTTTGGATAGCCCTGGACAGTTGGGTCATTAATCTGAGTTTTTAACAGTTTCTCCTGCTTATATCGGGTCCAGGTCATTTGCCCCCCTTCCGGACATTTGCCCCTTTGTCACTTGCCCCCCAAACATTAGCCCCTTGCCTTATTCAAAATCTGGACATGTGCCCCCTGTCCATAGCTTCTGGATTATTTGTAAGTTTTTTTAAGAAATGTTTTTTTAACTTATTTTTTTATTTCTGAACATGAATTCAAGATATATATTACCCTAATTGCAATTAATGTTCTTTGTGCCAGATCAGCCAAGTAAATTACTTTATTTATTGGAGATGATCTTTATTGCAATTGTGGAAGAAGACAGTGACATTAGGACCTGGACATGTTAGAACAATTTAGGATATTTGAAAGAAGCCATCTCAACAAGGTTTCTTCTGAATTGCATTTACCATGGAGAGTTGGAGTGACTCCATTTTCCTATAAAACTGGATGCACAAGCCAGAGTTGTCAGAATTCACTTATAACTTCACCATGGAAATTACTACTAGCGTTTGAGGAGGTCAGAAGCTATGTTTTGAGTGTCATTCCTACACCAAGAAGGGGGACCAACAAGATTACTCTTCATTGGGAGTGAAGCCAGCGTCGATCCTGATCATGCAAGGGTGTGGTCACTGATCTGATCTCCAGATCCAGAATGTGATTAACAAGACTGCCTGCAACCATGACGGTGACACGGCACAGATAGAAGCTGCCAAGGTCCGTGAGGACCTGAAAACTAAGGCAGCTAATACCAGGGGCACTCCAAACCAGCTGATCTCTGACTTGTTACTGTCCACCACTGTTTGTGGAAGCATCACCCCAAGAACCCATCTTCCACCACTGATCTGACTATCAATGATACCTGGAAGACAACTGGTGAGAAGATCATCTCATACACACTCCAGGGGATAGGCCATTGCATTAGGCTAAAGTTACTTTGACTTGTCATTGAATGTTATGTTATTGTAGTAATAATGATAAAACTGCAAACTGATTTTCACTTGTCAACTATCATAAAAAAAGGGGCAGATGTCCGGGGGGGAGCAAATATACTAAGAGGCAGATTTATATCGCTATCAGTTGTGGTATCATTGATATTTCATCAAATTTACTGGAAAGTTTGAGTCTTCAACATCCTAATCTCCAACATGTATTCTCCATGGGTACATTTTTAATTACTACAAAGGGCAAACCCTACAGCCACATGTAACAGCATTGTACAGGTGACCAGTGACATTTTTAGTATGGGAAACTTGTGGGCTGAATATTAGGCTTGGATAAACAAGGGGCTGCATTCAAGTGGGGCAGGCTTCCTCTCTCACACAAAGGGAATGAGCAGGCAGGTGCCCTTAATTGGCAATCTCTGTAAATAAACCTTGCACACTGAGAAAGAAAATGAGGCCTGAATGGTCTGATTTTGGTTTTACTGTCTGTTACAGTAACTTAGTATTTATTTTTGATGCAAATGCTTGATTATATTGTTCTTGGTCAAAATATTTCAATACCAGAGTAGACAGTGTCTATGCTATAATGTTGACAACTTCCTGGCTGTTACCAGATTCAGGGTGACATGCTAATAGCAGACAAATATGATTTTTCAAGTAATATAAGTAAATGTAAGGGTAAATATTAAGAGTATCAAGTCAATAATTAAAACAAAATCAATTCCAATTCCCAAAAAATAAATTTCGGAAAAAAATTCCAATTAAAAAAACATTTTGAAGTCAATTCCAATTCCGGAACTGGAATTGAGGGTCAGTTCCAATTCCGGAATGGAATTGACCACATGCCTGAAGTATATTCATGACAATATATTGTCTCTGCGTACTACAGCAACAGTCATGAACAGTATAATTGAATTGAAACAAGCTTACATCTGTGGGGCTTTTGTCCATGCACCATACTATCTAGCAGATGCTTTCAGTATAATACCTAATAATTAAATTATATATATATTTACATATTTACACACATATATATATATATATATATATATATATATATATATATATATATATATATATATATATATATATATATATATATATATATATATATATATATATATATATATATATCTGCATTTGGCCAAATAACAATATTCATGCATTATGTTATCTAAATCGAGTGTCAGATATACAATAAGGAACCCCATAAAAGTGTACCTATGGGTCCATATTTTGTTATGGAATTTGGACCCCTTATAGAATTTTGACCTCCCTGGCCCATTGAAAACAGTGCAATGTTGATTAGATAATATAATGCACTTTGGAGCTAGGATGCTACAATTTTGGTTACATGCATTTGGTTATGTTACCAGTGGCATTCGTCAAACTGACCAAACAGATTCATTAAAAACATTAAGAGATCAGTGAAAGACCCATTGGTTGAATTAACATGGCTCCATGGGGAAAATGCTTTTCCCTGTGGTTGATTACTTTATACATTCTATATGACACTGGCACTCTTATATTCTAAAAATAATATATACAAGAGAAAGTTTCTCACATTGTGATTCATTTTTATTATGCAAAAGATGAATTTTGTAAAATTTTCAAGTCACTGTATGTGTAATCTTTTCAGATGAAGGATTCACCATTGGTTCGTACAAGTACAGGTACTAGTTTTGAAGCATCCAGCGCTACAGGTGATGCCGTCAATCTTTACATTACGGATGTCACCTTTAGTGCCATCACTGCTACTACTGCTGTGGCATCAAATACAACTGATGCTGAAATGCAAATCGATCCGGTAAAGATATTTGAAGTGCGACACTTCACGAATGCTGCTGTAGTCACGGATGACATTATTGCACCGATGAACGTTGATCATGACTACTCCTATGTGAAGCTTCCATCGGATTCAGTGAGAATAAAGACATTGGTGCAGATGATGCACACTATGTGATAACTGTGACATAACCGAGGGTGATTCAAGCAGCTCCAACACCTATGAGAAAGAAAAGAAGTTTGTCATTCGCGAGAAAAACTTTTGTCACTTTTCTGCACCTGCCACACACCAAACAGCCATAAACTGTGACACAGGTTGTACTCATGTCTGATCTATCAGCCAAGGTCTTTCGGATACTGGGGTGTCTGTCAGGAAAGTGTGCTGATTTCTACCCCTGGATGAGTGAAAGGAAATTGAATATGTTAGGTGTACATGTACTATCAGTCAGAATAAGTAGTGTATTGGTGTATATTTAGTGCCAGTAGTGCATTGGAACAGATGTTTGGTGTACAAGTACTATCAGTCAGAACAAGTAGTGTATTGATATATGATGGGTGTACATTTACTGTCAGTACAAGTAGTGTATTTGGTAGAGAATGAGACACTTGGTTTACATTTGCTGTCGGTAGGAACAAGTAGTAGATTCAGTCAGAACAAGTAGTATATTGAATACTCATGATTGGTGTACATTTACTGTCAGAAGAAGTAGTGAAATGGTGCAGATTCCAGATTGAGATCATTGGTGTACATTTACTGTTGGTAGGAACAAGTAGTGTATTGGTATGTATGATTGGTGTACGTGTACTGTCAGTCAGAACAAGTAATATTGTTACACATGATTGGTGTACATTTACTGTCCAATCAAAACAAGTAGTCTATTGCCATTGGTACAGATGATGATGGTGAAACAGTTAAAATGCCTTGGCTTTATAAAGATTAATTATTTCCTAAGCTAAACTACCAGTATATTTGATATGTTGTGGCATAATAATGATGTGTGTAACTGTGATATCCATGTTCCAGGTTGTATTTCCCGGTGATAGAAGTCACTGTTTTTAGTCAATGTTTAGTCTTGGTTTCAGTCGTTCTAGTTAGCCTTATTTCTTTGGTAATTGTTTTTCTATGTGAATAAACTGTTGATATATGTTATGTTGGTCTCAATATAAATGAAATTGTGTGTAGTGACATGCAAGATGTTGCAGGTAACATTTTTGTTTACAGAAGTGGGATATGGACAAGAAGGCATTTACATTATTCAGTTATTAATATTTTAGTGGGAATTTTTGTAGTTTTCCAGGTTGTTTTTTTGACCTGCTGCATACTGGGGGTGCCTCACAATTTGTCTATATCAGACTATCAGTACACTCACTTGTGTCAGGTCAATCTCCATAGATAAACTTTCCATAAATTCAATTCGGTTCAGAATAGACATCACAGATCCTTCCCACATCGCAGGATGGGATTATTTGTCTTGCCTTTCCTGAGCCTGAAATATAATTTGTCAGGGTTAGTTGATAGCACTAATTCCATAATTACCATAATAGTTGCAAAACTGTGAACATTACATACTGTCAGTAGTTAATTATTGTTATTTAAATGATTACATTGCACCAAACAACAAAGTGTTGAGGTGTGCTACAGATAGGGGTGATTACAAGTACGAATATTAATGTAAGCATGATTACAGTAATTATTGCAATCACAATTACTAATGTAGTCATGATTACAATCATTATTACAATCACGATTACGGTAACATTTAAGAATATATATATATATATATATTCACATAATGAATTAAATAAACCGTCATGTTATTATTGTCATCAATGTTATTCAACACAATATCAAACACAATATTAAAATACAGTCACGGTACACTTCATTAGATTATATACAAAATAAAGAGAAAAGCCTGCTTGCATTGCCATTGTAGTTCGGACCTCTCCCTCGGGCTAGGTAAAAGAAATATGCAGAAAAAATATGATTATTAAAATGGCAATGATTCGATAACAATTGAATTACTGACCTGCTAGCTATAGGGCGAATCAATGAGTAGGCACGCAAATCATGCAATGACAGCAGACCAACATCTAGCATCGCTCTGTTTGTGCATATCACTACAAAATCATCGTCTTCGCCTTCGTACGGTGATGCAAGCACCAACGCAGTCGGGCACATGGTGCTGCATAGCCATAGCCATGGTCATTAGGCAAAGTCAATCGCCCTACAATTTTTTTCTATCTGGCGAAGATCTCGTTCATCAGAAGCGTAAGTATTTTCATGAAACGTGAAACCTTACAAAAACGCCATAAACATAGCAATAAACACGTCTTTCGTGTCTGTATGCATTCTTATGTATATCACTAAAGTTACCTGACAATAACCATGTAAAAGTGTGAAATTGTTACCTTTTTGTCAGAACGCATGTGCTTGTCAACATTTGTATATAACCGGATGTTGTTGTGAGCGAGAATAGCAAACGGGATTTTCATAGATCTATATAAGGTCACGCTAAGAATTGCCGTCTGCTAGCCATATAGTTACATCATTAATAATGCCCCTATAAACTACTAACTTACTAACGGGTGTTTTATTTATGTCTGTGCTGCTGGCCCATTCTGGCCTCATTCTACACAAAATCGCGTTTGATCATGTGACCCAAAGGCAACATCACTTGAACAGTATGGCGGCTATTTATGAAATCTTTTCTGTGTGACCGATAAATGTACTCATAAATAATTATTTTGAGCACATTTTTTCAGTTTCTTGACGCCTAAGTGTCGGTTGTATGTCACGGAATACACATGTGAAACGGTTAGTGTGTATCTATTTTAAAACTCAAGTTATTAGTTCCGTAGCCATTTGGCTATGGAAAACCCAAATTGGCGAGTTAGTAAAACCCGGTGTCGACTTTCGCCCCCAGAGACGACGAGTGGGGCGAACAATTTTGCCTACATAGCCATAGCCTAGCCCTAGGCATGGTAGCTTCCTCGGCGCAGCATGGTGACTCAACGTAAACGTGCGCAGACATCGGGACGCAATTTCCACAGGTTCACCATATCACATTACCTAGTCCGGAATCGTTGACAGTCAAAGCGCTGCTGTATTTTTTCCTGAATCCAACATCAACTAAGTCAAATGCGAAGCCGACCTGGATGCTGGAGTCTGGAGCGTGACTCGCACACTCGGTGACACTTTACGACTGTCAACGGTTGTTTCCGTGTGGCCTGTCGAACTAGACTCTTCGTCTGTGGTTTCCATTTCTCCAAAGATAGACAACTATTACGGAAGTTCAGTAAACCACTAATCGCTAGTAGCAGATCTGGTAACACTGTCACAAGCGATGCATCCATCTTGTCAACAAGTAAAAAATAGTTCCGGTATTCCGTTATCGCATATTCTCGTTGGTTAGCGTCTCGTGTGTTCGAGAAGTGTGGCGTTTTCCACGATTTTTTTGCGTGTTTTGTTGTAATTTCTTTAACTTTTTATTTGGAACGAACAAAAACGCTATTTTGTTGACGTGTGTAAACACTTGTATATATAACAGAGATCCATATCTTTTTTTTCGCTCCAGAATGCCTATTTACGAAATAAATCGCAAAAAATCGAAAATTTACATTGATTAGATATACGCGACTCAAACCACTCGTTTCGACAACAAGATGGCGATACGCAGTGATGTATTTTGTCGATTTTTGTCTCGAACAAAATCAGTTTTTCAGTTTATCTCATAAATTAGCAGGTATCTGTCACCATTAATGCATAGTTAGATAATATATATTTAAATATACGGCATAACACAAAATTGCTTCAGTTCCCCTTTAAACGTTTCAACGTGTTCATTTAATTAATATGATAACATAATTATCCAATGTGGTTCACAAATCATCCACATGAGCATACTTGCACCATATAATGACCCGGAAAACACCATATCAAGAAAAGTAAATAGATTCCTCGGACCCCTTTGCATGGGTGGCTGCGCCCCGTGTGTCAAATGCTAGATCCGCCCCTGGTCTTGGCCCAGGGACGCAACACGGCTTGTGTGGGTATTCGTGCTATTTTTCGAATGCAACTTAGCTAGGTTGTTTATTTACTGAAAATAATTGGCCAATGGGTAACACACATATCTGTGATACTTACTTAGACATACTTAGCGGCTCCCGTGTCTATAGACGCACGAGGCAGTCAAAGCATTCCATCCAGATTTGTTGTTCGCTAGCATTCTGACATCGCTCCATATTTTATTGACCAACTGTAGGTCGCGGTCGACGGTCTGGCGCCACTTCATTCTCGGTCTTCCTCTCCTTCTCCGACCAGCTGGGGTCCACCACAGTGCTTATTAGGCAGGTCTAGTAAGTGGGAACCTCGTGACGTGGCCGAGCCAGCTCATGTGTCTTTTGCAAATGGTTGCGGGTGCCAGAGGTTGACCTGATCGTATCCGGACCTCTTTATTCGTCATATGGTCGCTCCAGTGAATGCCCAATATCTAATTTGTTTCATTGGCTTGTTTTTAGTTGCCATGATTATAGTAGAGTAGGTAGAACATATAGGAGGGTAGGTAGAACATATAGAGGGTAGGTAGAACACATAGGAGGGTAGGTAGAATATTTAAATTATACAAGCGGAGTTTAGATCTCAGGGTAAATTTCTTGTTGTTCCAAATTTTCCTCAGCTGGTTGAAGGCTGCTGACGCTTTCCCCACTGTGCAGTTTAATTCGTAATCGATGATTCCTTGGTTGTTGGTAGGTGAACTTTTCAACTGTTTCCACTTTGCTGTGGTTTATCATAACATCTGTGGATAGTTGATGTTCGCCTGTCAGCATGTTTTTGTCTTCTTTTCACTGATTACAAGTCCCAAACCATCACCGTATCTGCCGACTGATTGCACGAGACATTGTATGCCCTGGGTGGTGTCTGAGGGGGCGGCAAATGTCATCAGTAAAGTCCAGGTTTGACAAACGCTCCTCCTTAACCCAAGTAACCCCTTCGTTGCCTCTGGTTGCCAACCGCATGACCCAGTCGATGGCAACGGCGAAGAGAAGGGGAAAAAAACAACCTTTTCTGACACCAGCAACCAAATGGAACCATCTTTTGTTTTTACTCAACATCACGCGTGTTCGTATATCTTCTCGATTGCTGATACAATCTTTCGTGAGATTCCGTATGTGATTAAGATTTTCCACATGGGGGTCTGTGGATGCTGTCGAAAGCTTTGGTGAAGTCTATAAAACTGATTGCGAGGGGTAACTGGTACTCTTGATATTTCTATAATTTCTATATTCTATAATTCGTCTGAGTGTGAATATTTGCTCAGCACAAGAGGGTTTAGGCCTAAAGCCTGCTTGTTCCTCACGTAGTTCACCGTCTACCTAAAGCCTGCTTGTTCCTCACGTAGTTCGCCGTCTACCTAAAGCCTGTTTGTTCCTCACGTAGTTCGCCGTCTACCTAAAGCCTGCTTGTTCCTCACGTAGTTTGCCGTCTACCTAAAGCCTGCCTGTTCCTCACGTAGTTCGCCGTCTACCATGCCTCGCATTCAGTTCAGTATAAATATGGCAGTACACGTTTCCTGGTATTGACAGCAGTGTCACGCCTCTCCAGTTGTCACATTCAGTTAAATTTTTTTCTTGGGGATACAGACCACAGCACCGTCTTTCCAGTCCAAAGGAACGATGCCTGAGTCCCAGATCTGGTTGCGTAAACCGCACATCCACTTACAATTGTTTGGACACCTGCTTTCATCATTTCAGCTGTGATTCCATCCATGCCATGTGACTTGTTTGTCTTAAATGTCGCAATGGCCTTCCTCACTTCATCTTCCGTGGACACTTCTGTGTCTATTGGGAGCAAGTTCTGAGAGTTGTCGGTCTGGGCAGGTGTGGTAGGTGCAGGTCAATTGAAAACTTATTTAACGTGTTATGACCATCTCTCTAGTTTGTCCTCTCCTTTCGATATTAGATATTCAACTTTGGCTTTGATCGGCCCGGATTTTGCCTTTGTGCTTCCAGTGATTTTCTTGACAACGCAGTAGACATGTCTGATTTCGAGCAGCTGCGTCCTCAGCCTCCTGTGCATCTCTGTCGAACCATTCGCGTTTGTCCTTTTGAGCTGTAGAAAGAAGTGCCGTTGGACTCATTTTGTCGTTTCTTATGTGTGATCGCTGATCCAAAACTCCTTAAGAGATTTCTGGTATCCAAGAACGTCTTTGTACCCTGCTATCATCGCAGCTTTCATCCTCTCCCACCATTCCATTGAACCTGGTGTAGGATCAGCAAGGACAGCATAACGATTTCTCAGGACTGCCTGGAATTCATATTTGGTCACGGGGTTCAGGAGATTGTTGATGTGTTTATCTTCTTCTTTTGTCTTCTCAACTTGATCTTGATCTTCGCAATAACCAAGAAGTGGTGGTCGCTACAGGTGTCTGCTCCACGGTGCACACGGGTGTCCTGCAGACATGGAGTCATCCAGCCTGGTCCAACTGCAAAATGGCCGATCTGCGTGAATATCCTGTGGTCTTTTGAAAACCATGTTATCTTGTGTATGCCTTTTTACTCAAAGAGTGTGGATCCGATCATCAAGTTGTTCATTGCACAGAATTGCACAAGGCGGTTGCCATTTTCTGTACGTTTCCCAAATGCAAGTGGTCCTTGGATATGTTCAAAACCTCCACCGCTCTGGACGTTCAATGGCTATGTCATGGTGTGGAATCGTGTCTACCAGGTCTTGTAGTTGCTCATAGAAGCTGTTTTTCTCATAGTCATCGTGGTTGTTGGGTGGCGCGTAGCCCTGGATGCTGGTGATCTTGGCATGCGATGTTACAAATCTTGCCGTAATTAATCGTTCATTCACTGGGGTCCATTCTGTAAGCGCACTGTTTGCGTATATGTTAAGGATAACGGCGACACCACCACAATGGATGTCATCTTGTCTTCCAGAGAACAAACAGTACGACGTTTGACGTACCTACATTATCTACATAATTCAACTCTTCCAACAATGTAGTCAGTATTATACTCGAACGACCCACTTTTGGACCCTAATCTCGATTTGTTTGTTTGAGAAATTCGGGGACAGACTATAATCAAATCATCACGAAATTATTAATCGAGTTTGACCCAACTTGAGTAATAAAACATAATATTACAAAGGGCGAAATGTTAATCTCGTTGGCAATTATGTATTAGAGCTGGATATTACAAACTATTTGAATTATACCACGTTGCCCGTGGAGAGAAGGTAACAATATGTCTTTCATAGTTAAAACCGTGTAACTGGTACCCAAAAATACTTTAGGGAAGAGTAGTTTTCTGACGTCATGTTGCATAGGCTCCAAGTTGTGTAGCCACAAAATACGGAGATATCCCTATTAATTTGGTTAAATTGAAATAAGGAGATTTTGGTGAAAGCGGTAGAATAAAACGGAGAGACGCTCGCCATTTCATGATGTATACGATATCAAAACACACGCGGCTACGACAATAACAGCCACAACAAAATATAACCCGATACAATGATTTTGATCACGGTGAGGTCATTACTTTGATCACGGTGAGGTCATTACTGTCATACTTTGATTCTTCATTTGTGATTCATTGCACATTTTCTTTATTTTTCAACATGGTGTTTTACAAGTGCGTGACCTTCCTCGCTGACTCCAGCAAACCTGGTGACATCTCTAGCTGGTAACAAGGAGATGGAGCATTTATATTCTACATGCTAGCAAGGCAGTGAGAGAGTCATGGCTTAGCGTGGAGCGAAACTTCGTGTCGACCTTCCCCCATCATACTGAAGACTATCCCCACAGGAGCCTGGTCGTAGGGTAGGATCAGCAGTGCATGTATGAGACGGCCCAGACACTTGAAGCTCTTGTCCACAGGGTCCTTCTCGGTGAATGGAGGGAGATCTTGGGCTACCTGGAAATCCTGCCCTTCCCCCAGCAGGTAATCTGTCTCCTCGTCAGTCAGTCACTGGAAGGTGTCGGTAATCTTGAGAACTTAAAACATAACAACATGCTAATTATACAAACAAGCCTTGTTGGCATGATAGCAAAATAGACCATTCAGATTTATAAATAGTTCATAGCGAATGTAACACAAACATCGATAATAATCAGTACTGGAGGAAATTTTCATGTACATTGTTGAATTGTGTGTGCATACAATTCGATTTGTAGTACTTCGTCTAATAAAGGACTGCAGTATTACGTGGCATGCTGATCTTGATGAATTTGTGTTCCTGGTCCACTGACACTATAATTACATGTATCAATGCCTTCTGCTGAGTCTGTAATCAAGTTTTGACTGAATAATTGCAATGTTGGTATTGTAATGTTTTTACATGATTTTACGGAAAAGTGGAAGCTTTTCACTGTAAAGCGGAAGATCGGGAGATTCTCAGGATTTTGGTCTAAAATCGGGAGATCTCCCGCGAAATCGGTAGACTTGGAGCCTCTGCAGGTTGGTCATCGCAGCATTGGGTCATGAAGTTAGAACCTCGTAAAACACTACACTCCGGGTCTTCTTCCCGGGTGCCAGAGTGGTGAGGTTCTTGGCTTGGCCAACTCGCGACGCGACCTCGTGGAGGAGGGGGATGTGTCTCAACCTCCCACCCCCCACCTGTTTGGGGGCAACCTCCCTTATCCCACCTGTTTTTGGGGCCACCCTCTCACCTTCCGCCAATTCCAAGAGTCCACCTCCCACATATTGTTGAGGCCAACCTCCCATCAGTTTTAGGACCAACCTCCCACCAGTTTTAGAACCAACCTCCCACCAGTTTTAGGACCAACCTCCCACCTCCCATTTTCTACAATCCCCACCTCCTCATAGAACATGCTGCGGCTGAAGCAGGACGAGGAAAGGTCAAAGCCGCTCTCATTGAACGTCTGTCCTTGGCTATTGTTGGCGGTCATGACTAAGTAGAGACGGTTGAGAAACTGCAGGCAATGGAACATGAAGAGCACATCTGAATCCGACGGCACCCACGAGATCCATGGAATGACCATGCGTTCACCTTTGTAAGGGCCGCTCGAGATGACAGCCTCGATGACGTTACTATGCACGCTGCTGATCACACATCGCTTGCCGTTTGGTGTTCTGGGTGGATCAAGCGCTCTCAGGATGATGATGGGACGGCCAACTTTCAACTATTAGATACGGTGGGGCAGGCCGGAGATTTCGACGGAGTTTAGAAACTCGACATGATGCTGCGACGTGCCCTGTGCCTCGGATGCGCGGTCAACTGGCTTGTAAATGTTGGTCTCGCCAGGAAGCTCGTCCATGAGCTTGGAGTAGAGGAATGTGACTTTGAGCTGTGCGTTTTCCCCATGCTTTCGTTGGACTGCTCACACTTTGCCCTATTCAAGATTGCTGCGTGAACTCTACGACACGTTTTAGGCGTCATTAATATCTCTACGGTAACACAGAGAAAACTAATGTTACCTTTGTAAGTTCGGCTACAGCCCCTTTTAGGTTAGCCTATCAAGACGGGAGGGAGGGAGGAGGGAGGGAGAGAAAAGCGAGAAAGACAGAGCGAGAGCAAGGGAGGAAGCAAGGAAGGAATGAAGGAAGAACGGACGGAAATAAGGAAAGAATGAAGGAAGGACGGATGGACGACGGATGGAAACAAGGATGGAAGTATCGAAAGAAGGAAGGAAGAGAGGGAGGGAGGGAGGGATGAAGCGAGGGAGTAAGGAAGGAAGGATTGAAGGAAGGAAGGGATTGAGGAAGGAAGGAAGGGAGGGATTGAGGAAAGAAGGAAGGAAGGAAGGAACAAAGAAAGACAGCCACACCTCTGCTTTATGCTTTACTACTTATACAAACTTCGAAAAGAAAGATAATTTTGGATAGAATTGACTACAGTACTTAGAACGTACGTGTTTACAATAGCGTGAATGTCACTGTTATACATACACTGTGTTTAATGAGTGAACAAAGGTGATAAGTTCGCCATGATATACACCGTGACCCCTGTAATGGTCAGACCTCCCAAGTTGGCACAAGGAAATAGTGGAATGTCTCCCCGCACATGGGATCTCACGCGGGGGTATTTTCAAGGAGGTTGAACAAAAAATGTTCCGTTGGTGGACAACCTGCGGAATGTATTTTACCCGAATTACGCACCAGTTCTGATCTGTTTCTACAGCTGCGAAATAACGTCAACATTGGCAAGTGGAGCGATTTTCCGGTTTGGTGTTTTATTGAGCTAATTTACACCCATACCTCATTAAATTATACCATACAATCGCATGTAAATAAATGTAATCTAAGCAAAAAAACTTGAAGATCAACGCAAGAAGTCTTAAAACCAAATACGACAAAAGCGGGAACTTTGATTATTTTGACATAACTGTTACACTGAAAAGAAGTCATGCAAAATAATGTCATAGCGATCTCGATAATGACGTTGATTGGCTGCTGGCGCTTCGTGGCAACGCTTCGTGGCAACGCTTCGTGGCAACTCTTCGTGGCAACTCTTCGTGGCAACGCTTCGTGGCAACGCTTACACAAAAAGCCAAAAACAGTCACACCGTTTTTTTCCAATAAGGAGAAACACTCTAAATAAGAACATATAATAATAAATGAATAGAAGGTGATTTACTCGTTGCATAGATATATTTAGCTGAAAATACGTGACAGGGAGGGGCACACGTCACCCAGTTGGCGGCAGCACTGTCGACAACTCACACCATGGACGTGCTAAACACAACGGAATATACACACGCATCTTTGGCAAGTTCCACACCACCATGTGGCGCCAATGTTGAGATTACTGCGCCATCAGACCACTACAGTATTGGCAGTTTTTCGATAACGAAAACCGCCTACAGCTTCCGGTTGAAGTCATTTCCGGGACATATAAATGAGAATAAAAGGTGAAGGCAAGCGTTGATATATATATATATACATACATATATATATATATATATATATATATATATATATATATATATATATATATATATATATATATATATATATATATATATATATATATATACATATATATATATATATATATATATACATATATATATATATATATATATATATATATATATATATATATATATATATATATATATATATATATATATATATATATATATATATATATATATATATATATATGTATGTATATATGTATGTATATATGTATGTATATATATATGTATATATATATATATATATGTATATATGTATGTATATATGTATGTATATATGTATGTATATATATATATATATATATATATATATATATATATATATATATATATATATATATATATATATATATATATATATATATATATATGTATGTATGCTGGTTATGCACGCGGCGATATTTAGCTCAGTTATCCAAAGTCACAACTTGTATCACCGGTGATTACACCTGTATACATGTTGTTCTATTCTATATTTTACATTTCCATTTTGGAGCATCACTGCATTACAGATGGTTAGTCCAAGACATATTATACAGTTAACTCCAGTGATAGATATTTTACTTCCCGTGGGGGACAGCAGATAGAAGGGACCAACAGCTTCTAGAAAGACACAGGCAAAATGGGGTGAACTAAATTGTCCCGGTTTCGAAGCGGCAGAAGGTGGGCTCGAACCCCGCTCCTCTCGAACTCCGCTCCTCTCGAACCCCGCTCCTCTCGAACCCCGCTCCTCTCGAACCCCGCTCCTCTCGAACCCCACTCTTCTCGAACCCCGCTCCTCTCGAACCCCTTTCCTCTAGAACCCCAGTCCTTTCGAACCCCGCTCCTCTAGAACCCCAGTCTTCTCGAAACCTAGTCCTCTCGAACTCAACTCCTCTAGAACCCCAGTCCTCTCGAACCCCGCTCCTCTCGAACCCCGCTCCTCTCGAACCCCGCTCCTCTTGAACCCATTTCCTCTAGAACCCCAGTCCTCTCGAACCCCGCTCCTCTAGAACCCCAGTCTTCTCGAAACCTAGTCCTCTCGAACACTACTCCTCTCGAACCCCGCTCCTCTCGAACCCCGCTCCTCTCGAACCCCGCTCCTCTTGAACCCCTTTCCTCTAGAACCCCAGTCCTCTCGAACCCCGCTCCTCTAGAACCCAAGTCTTCTCGAAACCTAATCCTCTCGAACTCAACTCCTCTAGAACCCCAGTCATCTCGAACCCCGCTCCTCTCGAACCCCAGTTTTCTCAAACCCCGCTCCTCTAGAACCCAAGTCCTCTCGAACCCCGCTCCTCTAGAACCTCTGCCCTCTCGAACGCCGCTCCTCTAGAACCCCGCTCCCCTAGAACCCTAGTCCTCTCGAACCCTAGTCCTCTCGATTGACTGTTTGAGCTTCCGCACCCCACTTTGGCTACCTCGGGTACTGATCGCTCCCCGTGCCAGCTCAGTTTGTTTTTATTATATTTTAACAGGACTACCAATATCAAATTAAAGTTAAATACGAATAAAACGTAGTTCCTCATTATTGATACACAAAAGCGTGACAAAATGTAATGCTTTGTCCACGACACCTATCCTGAGCCAGAATGTCACACCAGCAAATTTACAGCATTTGAATTATAGATCAGTATTGTTGTTTACTTTTGTTCCCAAATGCAAACGCCGGAACAAGTGCTTCCTCTTGTGTCGCACCAACTCTGTGAAACTCGCTGTATATTTGCTATACATATACATGTACTTGGGGCAGCGCAGCCCCTCTAAGGAAAACTTTCAAATTGTACACCATTAAGCTACGTTATGTCTTTAATGTGTTCACATTATGGACAGGTATGTGTGTTAGCCATTGGACAACTATTTTCAGTAAATAAACAAACTAGCTGAGTTGCAGTTGAAAAATAGCAAGAGTACCCAAAAAGTCGTTTCGTCCTGCAGCACGTACGAGACGAGGTTGCGTCCTCCAGTTGCTTTTGGGGCAGGAATCCGAGTCTTTCCGCTGCACGCGTTTCATAAAGGGGCTTTGTAAATATTTTAAAAATCCAAAATTAATATTAACATTAATATTCGCGAGATTCCACTCTGGTAGTGGGTGCTGACACCATGCAGGCACCAAGGACATTTTTAGTCTTCTACCAACCGCTGTCATCATCCTACTCACATGCTGGTCGAGTTTGGTTAAAAATTAGACATTTCTAACTCTTGTAATATGCCTGTATGTGCGAAACTCTCAATGTTGACCAATATTTGCATGAATTACGACGCACACGTGTCTCCGTCAGCAAACCTGGTAATGTCCCTGCACAAATGCACTTATGTCAGATCGTATGAATTTTTTAAAACGTCCTATATCCTAACTTGCTATGCCTACATTCGGGAAGTCTAACTGAGGCATGACCCCTACGGAATTGGTCACCAAGGTGTGTCCACTGATACCATATAAGGGCACGGATGTTTGTCGTTCCCTCATTGGTTAGACTATAAGTGACGACTATGATTCCAGCATACCAGTCCGGTGACAGGAGGGGCGAACAATTCCACTTGCGGCTCGTTCAACTTGTAGCGAAGTGCATATTGATCATCCGTGTAGTGAATGTTTGCCTTTTTAACAACAAATACTACAGCGTGCAGCGTCAGTGAAGACTCAGGTAATTAGGCAACATCCAGGTGCACATACTGGCTAAGCTAACACACGACTCGTGTTCTTCTACATCTTGTCGCAAACAGGCTCGCCTTTCTACTACTGGTACTGAGCACTCGAGTTTGCGTAGTCGGGCCCTTCCATAGACATAAACAGAATACCCGTTAGTAAAACTGTTTATAGGGGGGTGATTAATGATGTAACTCTATGGGCCCTTCGCACGAAGTGTTGCCATTTTGTCATGGATACGTCTTCCAATGTGCACGGATCGTCCAGTAGTTGGCAACAGATGAGGTGGAACATTGTCTGCATGGTCTTTTCCACAGTCACATTTCGCTGGCTGCGTCTCATCTCGTCAAAAACGCCACTTACTCATAGTTAAATTGTTCCCAGCTAGCACATCCTTATTGGGCCAATGGAGTTGAAATGTGCCTTTTCATTGACCCGATGAGAATTTACACACCAAACCATGCCAAAAGCCAATGAAAGCATCATTGGCCCTTTACTGACCCCAGCTAATAAAACCTGATTAGCACATTGATTGATAGCTATCATTGGCCCAATCATGTTTTTTTCATGACAAGCCAATGCCAGTTACGCCATTCACAATCATCATCATTGGGCCAATCATGTTTTCAGAGCCATCATTGGCCCAGTAAATGTTGCTAGCTGTGCCTTTGCTCGGTCGACAAATGCTTTCCAGCAAAATCATGCCATGGTTGGTCAACCCCTGCTGGCAGGAACTCAGTTGGTCGTGTCACTATTTTGACGAATGCTGATGTGAGAGTGAACACTGTTTAACTCATTCGTACTCAGAATGTCGCAGCTATAGTTGAGATAAGGAGAAGAAACGTTGTTATTATCATTTACTTTAACAGAGAGATCATTGAATACGAGGCGTGCGCGTTTGTGACTCATATTCTCTCTCTCCCTCTTCATCTCCCACTCCCACTACCTCCTTCCCATTCCTCTCTTCATTTCTCTCCCCTCTCTCATTCTGCGGCGTAAAATTGAAATTACATTGCAAACTGTTATTTCACTTTCTTAAGCTTCAGCAAACCTCGCTAGTAACTGTGCCCATTTTAGAGGCTCCGAGGTCGGACAGAAATAGAACGCATAAATAAAAGCCGCTGGACCGCTCGCTGTCAGTTGACATTGTGTGGCTGGGACACACACTAGGCTGGTGATAGCCACGGTACTGTTGACAAGGACATAAATCGAACGCGTTAAGCCCGACCCACACGAGCGGATCGGCGCGGGCCGTTTCTGCGGCCGATCTACTCGTGTGCGGGTGATCTGGCTCAGCATTTGGCCTCGCGAGCTCGCTGTCAGCCGGGGGAAAGATTATCCGTCGTGTTTGATATTATCAGCATCGCGGCGCGATTCTCTCGTGTGCGGGCAACATGAGCTGTTAGCTCAGCTGCGAAAATAATCTAGCCAATGATATAACGTACCGCGGTCACATGCCGTAAAAAAATGGCAGCGACCAACGTGTTTCTGTGCGAGTCAATTGCAGAGGATAAACTTGTGGAGATCTGGGGAGAGTATCCATGCCTGTACGACGTAAGATCTGAGACCTTTAGGAATAGGGATCTCAGAGAGCAGGCGATGCAGCGTATTGCTGAAGAAATCGGGCAAAGTAGTAAGTATTGATGAACTCAAATCTGTAGTGAGCGGTATTTTTTTTAAGACAAGTTTATCTTGATTCCAACTGGATCAGGTCCAGCAGTGGACCTGATTTTATTTTGACAGGGAAGGTACTCAAAAAAATGTCCTTTTAATATACATTGAACACGCGGCTGCCAAAGGCCCTATGAATGCGAGTTATTCGCGATATAGCTTACTATTGAATAAATCCTACAGTTTGTAAGATTCTCGCTTCTCTTAAGGGCGCGTGCATTCGTTGAGAATACTCACAGTTGTGTAGTAATTGTCTTTGTCGCTCGCCAGATCGTCTAGCTGCTTACTGATAATACCGCAGACGATCAGATCGGTATAATAAGCCGTGAACGCATCTTCCAGGTTCGCAAGATTTTATTAACGCAGAAGTGTAGATCGTACAACATAGACTGGTCTCTCTACCACTGTTCTTGTGTCTCCCATTTAACATTTAAAAGTCTTCAATAAATTTAGTTTTCTAATGGTCAGGTAGGTATGGGCCGGTGTGGCCCATCCTTGCCGATAATTTTGAGTCCAAATTGAACGAGGTGCGTGGTAATTTAGATCGCGCGCACCCGTTCAATTTATGAGTCTATTTCTGGCCTATTTATACCAGAGCTTTCAGAAGAACCCCGCCTCAGTGGAGGCGCGGTTAACCATTTTAGGAAATCGAGAAAGCCGTTATTGGCCGATGTCCATATACAACACTCCAGTCCTGGGGGACGGTCAGTTGCCAACTAAACTAGTTTCTTATGGCCTGCATTCTAAATCGGGTAAACATTTCTCCCGTTTGACAGTCCGGTTATTATTACAGTCGGGGCGACTCTACCCCTCCCTACTGTGTATACTAAACAATAAGCAAAGCTGCAAACTGGCTAGAAACTAGCTTGCCTTACATAAGTTGTATCAACCTGGGTTTTCTTAATGCTAGCGTTAAATCATTGATTAAATATGTCTGCAATGACCACTATCTCTGTTCTTACAATTTTAGGCTGACCAAACCTTACAAGTTGATCTATTCCATGGAATTATGTCATGGTGTCCAAAGTCAACACTAAGTCACGTTTGTATGGAGCCCTGGGTCAAAATGTTGATGTTTTAATTCTGAATAACTGACTGCCTGTAACTAGTAAAATGGAGAAATACAAATATTTATTATCTCCTTTTTCAGGTGATTGGGTGAAGAACAAAATTCGCCAGCTACGGAACAGCTATGGAAAGGCGAGGAAGACGGCTGTTAGTGGCAGTGCTCGCAAGCAGATAACCAAAAAAAAAAACAGCGTGGCTTACGAAGCGATTACAGTTTCTGGCCCCTTTTGTGGGAGGACGAGACACTGTCTGCAATCTGAATGTTGTACGTGTAGATATAAATTTGTTTTAATAGATATGAAATAAATCAAGTCAACGTATGTAAGAATAGGTAACATTTATTCGGGTTAAGGAACAGACCGGGTCGCTTTAAAAAGATGGTCCTGAAAGAATTTCGTCAGCATGATTCGTTGTTCCTTTGCATTTAAAGGTGGGTTTCTGTCAGAGCTGGAAGACAGACCTGTTAATGCAGGGTCGGTTCGCCAGGCACCGGCAACCGCGTTGTGCTCACTATTTTCTGTGTCTTGCACACTGATGTATGTGTGGTAGTCAGGAACACCCTAAATCTGTTTGAGAGAATGCAAAAAGCGTTTTCTACGACACGCCTAGCTCGTGACAGACGGTAATTGAAAATGAGCTTTGGTTTGTCAAGGTTTCGGTGAGGATATGGTTTCATTATATCAACTCTTAGGGGGGAGGCGTCATCACCTACTATGTGATGATGTAGTTTATTGGTCGTTCCGTCCAATGTTAGGGGGGAAGGTACGTTAAGAGAGTTGTCGTCCAATGCTTTCTTTAGTGATGAGTTGGAAAAGACTCCAGCATCGCCATCACGCCCAGCTGCACCTACATTGACATACAGGAACTTGTAGTTGGCATATACAAGTGCTACAAGCAAAACACTAAAGAAATGCTTGTAGTTAAAAACCTCTGAACCGCTGTCGGCTGGTTGTTTGACAGCTACATGTTTGCCGTCTATTGCTCCAATGCAGCCGGGATAGTTCCACTTCGATTCAAATTCATCTGCAACTTTACGCCAGTCGTCTTCTGAAGCAGGTACCTGAATAACATACATTACATATTTTCACTAATAATTGTTGTTTTACGTTTTCAGTCATCACCTGATATGAGTCAAGACTCGTTTGATGCCGGCGAAAGTGATGGTGATGGTAATGATGACGATGATAACAGCCAGATAAGTCAGACTGAGGTATCAGAAGAGGGGGCTATGACGTCGACACCGAAGTCGACCAAGCTACCCCTTAAACACAGGCAAAAGTCTCAAAAAAGAAAAAGGGACGATGAAGAGTTTAGAGTGATACAGGGTCTTGCGAAGTCAATTTCGGAAAGGAACGAAAGTAAAAAAGCTAAGATATCTGGGGTGTGTGCCAGTTATGGCACTTACGTAGGCGAAACGTTAGAGAAGTTAGATGCTAGAACTAGATGTATAGCACAGCATCAGATCAGCAACGTCCTATTCCAGGCACAGATGGGGACACTTTTCCAGCAGCCACAACCACAGGTATTCCTCATGCAACATACACAAATCTTCCCTGGTCCCATTCAGCAAACCCAATCCAGTCCCTCGCCAACTGATCAAATGTTCTCTCCTCCAAATAGTCAAAACTCACCCAACGTCTTTAATTACCAGTGATGTACCATTTCGTATGTGAAAAGCTTGTAGTTTTTCCGTGCATCGTAAAATAGGATGTTGCTGATCTGATCGATGTTGTTCTTTCCATATTCGTGATCTTCACCGTCTTTGCCGGAACATTTCACTTTTCATTGCTAAAATTATTGCTAACTTGATTTCCAACGATATTGACGCATAAGAAGTCAGTATTTTATCATTACTATTAAATGGATTATTATCTACCTGCAAGTACTTGTTTTTCACGGCATGTACCAGTGCTATGCATGTCTCATCAACAATGCCTGACAGCGTTCTTTCTCCTAGTCGGTACGCGAACGAAAGACTGACGAAGCTCTCACCTGAAAAAAATTTAAAGAAATTGCTGTTGTACATCAATATCCAAATGCTTGACTTCCATTGTTTGCTTTGTCTGATGTTTACAAAACTATATGTTGCTCAAGATTGAAAAATATTGACTTGTGTTTTTTATTATGATTGTAAAATTGATTTTTGTTCGTGGTATTTTAAATTGTATTATCAGGACAAGTTATTTATAAAATCGTTAGCTACAAACAACTTTCATATCAGACAATTCTTACTCACTATGTGTATCAATTGTATGAAGGATTAAATAAAAGTATTTAACCTAATCTGCCGCCAGTTTATTATGTATTATATGAATCTAAATATTCGCGAATCTATTATTATATTGTTAATTAAATAGTTTTGAAGTAGGGAAAAGACAGTTATTAATTACTATATTATAAATGAAAGTGAAATGCATACCAGTTGCCAGAAATCGCAAAGTTGCAGACAGTCTTTGACCTGGGGTGATGCTGACCCGCATATTCGTGTCCACCTTTTGGATGTACGGGCTCACCATGGCAAGGATCGTTCGGAATGATTCCCGATCAACGCGGTGGTACCGCCGAAACATCTCCGGGTCCTCTGCATCCAGTTCACGCAGCAGCGTGCCATATACTCCCCTCCCTTCCCGTCTTCTGATCCAGCTTCTTTCCCAAATATGCCTGGATCGCGCTGCTGCCAAGCGTCGCCGTCTTCTTACCATTAAGAGAAATAACAGCGCCTGTCCATCTGTCTGTTCTTCCGCATCGGTACCAGTGGACGCCATGTTGACCCTTTTTCGCGAGTGAAGCTGCGCAGGGCATTGTGGGCTGAGTTGGCAGCTAAGCTAGAGGGGTAAGACCACAGTTGACCTTCCTGTTTATTGTTTCACACGAATGTAGGGCGTATTAAATTGCGATATGTGAATTTAAAGAATTCATATGATGTGACATAAGTGCAATTGAGCAGGCATATTCACAGGTTTGTTTGTAGAAGCTATTGGCTGTGAAATGGTGCATTTTTTTAGAGTTTAACAGACGGAGAGATTTATGGGAATTTTTCTGCTATGGGCCACGTGGGCGCATGAATACAAGGCTATTTTTGTCAAAATTTATGGGCATCGCACGTCGGGGCGTTTCAAAAGAGCTGGAGGTATGTGATTTTGATAAAACTTGGTCAGCATGTCAATGAGATGATGGCATTTACTGTGAAAAAGTTTCAGAATTTTTAGTGGTCACGTTTTCTTATAATCTAACAAAACGTTAACATGGCCACCAATGCAATTTTCAACTGTGGTCTGACTCCTAGATCCACTCGTCTGCGGGCAACGCAGATAAAAAATACAGCTCAGCAGTTGGCCTCGTGAGCTGGCGCCGCGCGGCCGATCCGCTCGTGTGCGCCGGGCTTTAGTAGGACATTGCGCTGTGTTCCAATGCGCTCGTGTTTATCAGTTACAAGTGGATAATTCAAAGGTTAAAACTATAGCGCCAGCAGGTTCGTAGTCGGGGGGGGGGGGGGCGGGGGCGGCGGGGGGAGGGCGGGGGGGTGTTCGTTAACGTGTGAAACCCTTTCTCAAAAGTGTGAATCCCTAAAATATGGTTGGTTGCATCTTATTCCAACTATAAGAACCAATGTCTGATAATTATTTAGTAACCGTCAGGGAACAGTATCAGATAATGGCTAAGCCGTTATTCTGAAAATACATGTTTAATGAAACAATATAGAGTTAGCCAATTACTACTTTGTATTGTGGTGACATACTACATGTTACCCAGACATTCATAACATACATACACACGCACACGCTCGCACGCACGCACAAACACACACACGCACGCACATCTTCTTCTCTTCGTGATATGTATATGCAGCCAACGTCAGAAACGCAAACAAGGTGAAGGATATTAGTACCTCCATAATATATGCACCATACATTGTCATATAACCAGTTGATTACTGCCTTATCCTTTTACCCAATTAATTGTTTTAATTGAATCACCAGTAGTGTACAATTGTTTCCATTTGTATTTATTGATGTATCCCTCCTCCCCCTCCCCCTCCCCTCCCCCTCCCCCTCCACCTCACCCCCGCTGACGAAACCGTAGTCAACACAAACATAGGTTCGCGGAACACATAGCTACAACAATGAATGCATTATACTGTGCAAATTAATTACCCTTAATTGGTTAGACTCGTCAGTGACTTTCACATTGCAACAATTGGATAAAACAGACCCTTAAAAATAAGCTTCAAGCATGTTCTCGTTTACTTAGTTTTTTGCACATGTGTAGACACTGACATATTACATTTTACCGGTTTTTAATAAGATTCTAGATTTCAGCTAGAATAACAAGATGACATGTAATTTATGGGTTTTGATTGATAATTGTTTTACTTTTTGTATCGTGGAGATAACGGATCGGGCACATACCCCGATATCGTAAAAGCGTTCAAAATATGCATTATTACAATTTTAATTATTTTAAAGCACCATCAAATAGTATCCAATATGTACTTCAGTATTACACACACAACCAATATTAATCCAATATGCATCTGTGTACATTTAATATGCAGAGATTCTCCGTCACGGATGTTCAGTTTTATTTTAAGATTTTCTCAATTTCAATAAAAATCTATTATGTCACTGTCTTACATGATTTCTACGCATTGGTGTAAATACCTCTGGTAGTCAGCAGTTACACATACACTATACTTTACCTTTCTATTGTACCGAAGCACCGAAATCTATTATGTTTTCCTTTTTCACACGAGAATGCTACGTGTCAACAGTTGTTAGTAACGTAGTATCCCTGACCTGAATACGCACAGTTAAGACGCAGTGCCTAACAATACAACTTAGCACAGACAGAATATTAGTGATACAGAAGATGCTAGTTGGGGTAAGCATAATCCATTGATATTCATCACAAGTGTTCACTGTCGGAGGCTTAGTCTTCAGTAACTTGTGGTGGACAGCGACGATCTTCTCACAAAGACCTTCCTGCAGCACGTACGAGACGAGGTTGCGTCCTCCAGTTGCTTGTGGTGCAGGAATCCGAGTCTTTCCGCTGCATGCGTTTGATGAAGGGGTTTTGTAAATATTTAAAAAATCCAAAATTTTCCAACAAATTTGGATGGGATTGACCCCACCCACCCCATCCAAAAAAAATAAACAATTGGAAAGGTGAAGACATACAAATTGAATTGCGCATGAAATTGTGGCGCCCCTCGTAGTCTGTATTCGGAAAAAAATTACCCCACCACCTGTGAAAAGCTGGCTACGGACCTGTGTGACTTAGTTTGGTGATTTCAAATCTGGATTTGCTAGGTGCCACAAAAATGTTTAAGCTATATACACCAATACCCCCAACTAGGATAAATAGACTGGGTTTAGCGAGACATTGGCGCAGCTGCCTGCGCACAGCTCAAAATTAATATTCGCGAGATTCCACTCTGGTAGTGGGTGCTGACACCAGGCACCAAGGACATGTTTAGTCTTCTACCAGCCGCTGTCATCATCCCACTCACACGCTGGTCGAGTTTGGTAAAAAATTAGACATTTCTAACTCTTGTAATATGCCTGTATGTGCGATACCCTCAATGTTGACCAATATTGGCATGAATTACGACGCACACGTGTCCAGTTGCCAAAAAAAATCACAAATATCCTTCCGCCTATTAAAATCATCTAAAAGTCCACCATTTCACTCTCAACAGCTTCCACCAACAAACCTGGTAATGTCCCTGCACAAATGCACTTATGTCAGATCGTATGAATTTTTTAAAACATCCTATATCCAAACTTACTATGCCTACATTCGGGAAGTCTAACTGAGGCATGACCCCTACGGAATTGGTCACCAAGGTGTGTCAACTGATACCATATAAGGGCACGGATGTTTGTCGCTCCCTCATTGGTTAGACTATACATGACGACTATGATTCCAGCATACCAGTCCGGTGACAGGAGGGGCGAACCATTCCACTTGCGGCTCGTTCAACTTGTAGCGAAGTGCATATTGATCATCCGTGTAGTGAACGTTTGCCTTTTTAACAACAAACACTACAGCGTGCAGCGTCAGTGAAGACTCAGGTAATTAGGCCACATCCAGGTGCACGTAATGGCTAAGCTAACACACGACTCGTGTTCTTCTACATCTTGTTGCAAACAGGCTCGGCTTTCTACTACTGGTACTGAGCACTCGAGTTTGCATAGTCGGGCCCTTCACACGAACTGTTGCCATTTTGTCATGGATACGTCTTCCAATGTGCACGGATCGTCCAGTAGTTGGCAACAGATGAGGTGGAACATTGACATTGTCTGCATGGTCTTTTCCACAGTCACATTTCGCTGGCTGCGTCTCATCTCGTCAAAAACGCCACTTACTCGTAGTTAAGGCAACGCGCGCTCCTCAAAAATCAATATTTTTCCCGATTTTATTTTTTTCTGGTCATTTTCATGTTTTGTCATATCGGTGTACTATTATTATCTAACTTTCGATCTGTGTGTTTTATAGATATGAACATATTCGTAAATTGCAATAAAAACGAACATTTGTAGCATTGTTTTAGAGTAATTACTTTACGTAATCGCGATCGTAAAATACGACGTTTTTCGAAGCCACTGTGCCGCCATCTTTGTAAACAACCCAACATATCAGGTATCGATGCAGAGCTTCACTTTCGCAGTGCATCGTGGTAGTACTGGTTCTGTAATATCAGTGGTAGATTTTGACCATTACGACCTAGAAGAGGACCCCCCTTTGCTAGTCAGCGCAGCTACGATTGGTCACACCCCCAAGTGTGCCACGCTGATTGGTTATCAGGCGGCCTACTACGTCACAAAGGAATTTCCCCGTCTTACGCCATTGCTGTTTTTCTACGCTTCGATGTGCTTTAGAGTAATTTACGTAATATATCCGGAAGACAGTTGAAATATAAGCAGCAGTTTAGTACGAAACCAAGGTCTCGACGCCGACAGTTGAGTTTTGCACGTTCTATGATCGGCAAGAGGACGAAAAGTGGTGGTGAAGACGACGGGAATTCCGATGTGCCGATGTCCAGGGCAGTGGCAACACCAGTGTCAGTGATAGTATAGTTGAGTCTGAGATGTCATCGTCAACAGATCAGGGTGTAACTGTAAGTATTAGTTATCATTGTTTGCGTCACATTATTCATGATTATCTGGCAAAATTTCGGGTTCAATATCCGAGACGCGAGAGGCCTCAAAAGACGTATAATCGTTTGTTAACATTTTGCATATAATCACACCCATATATTATAAATATGTATAAATAAAGACATACATTTTATTATCGTTAGTTATTGACAGTATTTCCTATGTTTGTTGACTTGTGGTTGTGGACCATTGTCATATATTACAGCCATGGGCATGGCCTAACAAAAAACCTGAACCTATTTTTTGATCGATATCAATGATAGTTGCCCAGCTTGTTTGCCCTATTTATTATGTTGTTGACAATAGTCAATATGAAGTTGAATATGCTTACTGTAAATATTGTGAACCAGATGTACCTGACTAATAACAAATAATTATGCTTGCAGGTAAACTTTGTTGAGCTGGAATCCCTCGGCCTCGGCCGTCAACTTCAACAGTGTCAACCCCCATCTTGACAACCCTCATTTCGACTACCAAGCGAAAAAAAATTTATCGGCAGGGTCTTCCTCTGCGCCAGAAAATGATTGTTGTTGAACAATGCCGGCAACTCATCGAGACATAGTTTGTGCATTTCTGCATGATGCCAACGCATGTGAAGGGACTCCTGTGTCTCGAGTGTAGTGCGCCCACACTGAAGATACATGTCCTCGATCATTGCCTCGGCCTTGTGTGCCTGTACGAGACATACTGTACAACATGCAGGGTTGTGTTGAACTTGATGCTGTCGTCTGAATAATGAATATTATACACCATTAGCAAGAGCATGAACTGGAGAAGCTTTCTGTGCAATATTGGTACTGCAGCTATATTTTGTGTGTTGGTGCGGTGGGATTGTGGAGTGACGATGGACATATTTATGGTGTGGTTGTGTCTGAATTTTTTTTATTCATGTTTTCAACCAACCAAATGATGACCATTGTATACCATTAGAAAGAGCATGAACTGGAGAATCCCACTGTGAAATTTTAGTACTGTAGCTCTATTGTTTGCATGTGAAATTTCGTATTGAAATGTCTACAAACTTTGAAGCAAGACATCTCTTGTTTGGTAGAACTCAGCTATTTGTCAACAGAATCATTTGAAATTTTCAGAATATCCCAGTAAAATGTGCAATATTGTGATTTGAGATGCAACATATAGATTGCATGATATTATGACTTTTATGGAAAATTTGGCTTTTCGATATGTTACCAAGATTGAAAAAATCATATAAATTTTTTTGGGAAACCTAAAAAAATCCAACTGTCACAATTTGCATATGTATGTAGTCAATCAATGTGCCAAGTTAGAACAAATTTGGTCAAGCCATTGTCCAGATGTACCAATCACAGTGAATCAACTGAAATCCAAGATGGACGCCACCCACACCGCCACCTGGTGGTCACAAAAATATGTAATTAATTTGTAAAATGTTGTTTATAGGTCACTAACATTGTTCTGAAATTTCAATAAGCTGGGTTGAAAAATAAAGAAAATAGAATCGACCAGAGCATGGTGCCTTAAATTGTTCCCAGCTAGCACATACTTATTGGGCCAATGGAGTTGAAATGTGCCTTTTTTATTGACCCGATGAGAATTTACACACCAAACCATGCCAAAAGCCAATGAAAGCATCATTGGCCCTTTACTGACCCCAGCTAATAAAACCTGATTAGCACATTGATTAATAGCTATCACTGGCCCAATAATGTTTTTTTCATGTCAAGCCAATGACAATCATCTTTGGGGCAATCATTTTTTCAGAAACATCATTGGCTCAGTAATTTTTGCTAGCTGTGCCTTTGCTCAGTCGACAAATGCTTTCCAGCAAAATCATGCCATGGTTAGTCAACCCCTGCTGGTAGGAACTCAGTTGGTCGTGTCACTATTTTGACGACTGCTGATGTGAGAGTGAACAATGTTTAACTCATTCGTACTCAGAATGTCGCAGCTACAGTTGAGATAAGGAGAAGAAACGCTTTTATTATAATTTACTTTAACGGAGAGATCATTAAATACGAGGCGTGCGCGTTTGTGACTCATATTCTCCCTCTCCCTCTTCATCTCCCACTCCCACTACATCCTTGCCCATTCATCGCTTAATTTCTCTCCCCTCTCTCATTCTGCGGCGTAAAATTGAAATTACATTGCAAACTGTTATTTCACTTTCTTAAGCTTCAGCAAACCTCGCTAGTAACTGTGCCCATTTTAGAGGCTCCGAGGTCGGACAGAAATAGAACGCATAAATAAAGGCCGCTGGGCCGCTCGCTGTCAGTTGACATTGTGTGGCTGGGACACGCACTGGGCTATTGACAGCCACGGTACTGTTGACAAGGATATAAATCGAACGCGTTAGTAGGATATTGCGCTGTGGCGTTAGTAGGATATTGCGCTGTGTTCCAATGCGCTCGTGTTTACCAGTTACCAGTGGATAATTCAAAGGTTAAACGTATAGCCCCAACAGGCCCGTAGCCGGGGGGGGGGTCGTTAACGTGAAACCCTTTCTCAAAAGTGTTAATCACTAAAAAGTGTTAATCACTAAAATATGGTTATTCCAACTATAAGATCCAGTGTCTGGTAATTATTTAGTAACCGTCAGGGAGCAGTATCAGATAATGGATAAGCCGTTATTCTGAAAATACATGTTCAATGAAACAATATAGAGTTACCAAGCCAATTACTGCCTCCTTGTATTGTGGTGACATACTGCCATAGACATAAATAGAACACCCGTTAGTAAAATAAGCCGTCTGAGCCCTTATCAGTTGACACATGATACAGTGATACAGACATGGACCAGTGACATTCATGCTGCTGCATGGCAAGAACCCACTGGAGGCCCAGTGTTTATACTGTACAGCACCCAGTCTTCATCATATCATATATAGTATATAATATTATAGTACTCATAAGAGATTATTACTATATAGCTATATTTACCTAATACCTTATTCCACGCACCTTGTATATCAAATATCATAACATAATTAACTATAACAGTAGCACCACTAAACATGATCGAAACTGAACTTTCTGAAGTGCTTTATACATGCATTAGCTAATGACTGCAAGTGGTCAAAATCTCATTAAGCCCTGTTGGACATTCTTCTCTAAGGTCCCAAAAATATTCTTTTCCCATCTTCCAACACATTCCCCAGCAGCTCCATCACAGCCATTTCCACCTGCAGATCAAGATCTTTCTCAAATGTTATCTGGCCAACTTGCCCAAGGACACACCTCATGTAAAGAAATGTGCTCTCTCATTTAAGCTGTCAATTGTTTTAGTAGGCAACCTTTCACATGGTTTGTCAAACAAATGCATGTAATGCAATGAATGTGGCAATGTGTACAGAACACGACAGTGGCTCATACAACGATGAAAAGTCAAACAACGACCAAAAAGGGGAGAGCCTCATTAAATGCAGATGACTTAATAAAGAAAAAAAATCTTATTAATGAGCTGACATCTAGTAGAGTTTTAAAAAAGAGTTACAAATATGCATACACGCACGCACACATTATTTATAAAACTGAATCCGACCCCTATAACATTTTATGTTGCACCCAATCAATGTGACTACTGGGAAACATTGAATGTACGTTACCCCCAAGAAAAATAAACGTGTCTGTAATATATTGATATTTCAGAACATTTTCGAAACTGTTACATTCATTCATATATACACTAACACAGCATAAACATAAATAACGAGATGTTAGATCCTGTCTTCTGTCTTCGTACAGCCGTAAGCCCAGGGACACAGGAAATAACCATATTCGTTGTCCCACAACTTTCTCCAGCAAGCCTCCAAAATGTTTGTCTTTGAGAGTTTAACACTAATGCACGATGCTCACTCCAATATGAACAATCCAACTGCCCATACTTATAACACAACTGCTGGGACCACCCTCACCCAAATTATTAACCAGTCTGGTGGCCTTGTCCCATTAAGAACAAATGACAATGACAAATCTTCAAGTTAATTGGTTCCTGGTGTCATCATCACTGGCTACTAGCCCGATAAGTTTATACTTCGCTGGTAGCCACCGCATCTTCATTGCTTTTGTTTGCCTTATATTGTACATGATGATGGTGAGGAGGAAATAAATTAATTTACTTACTTACTCACTTATTTACTTACTTACTTACTTACATATGTTAGACAATTATTTGTAACATGCTATGTTCACACTATAAACAGTACTACCCTATGTGTCATGCAGTGGATGCAACTGTTTCTGCCGTGCAATGAAATGCCGGCCAGTGGTTCACGCCCGTTTCACTGCAGTGATCTGGCCTATCGCTCTTGTTTATAGGGGGTGATTAATGATGTAACTCTATGCATACTACATGTTATCCAGACATTCATAACATACATACATACGCACACGCACAAAGCATGAGGCAGACAACAGTATGTATATGTATGTATATATAGCAAAACAAGGAACCAGATTTTTTTTACCGCAAGCTCTCTTGAATTGTGTACAAATGTTGTATAGTGAAGCAGTACAGCTAACTCAAACTCGGGGCATTCACCTAATTTGGAGCACATTTTTGATTAATTACGATGGGATTGCTAGCAACTCTCATTCACTCTGTTATTGCTCTAACACTAAGTTATTACTATAACCCTAAGTTATTACTCTAACACTAAGTTATTACTCTAACACTAAGTTATTGCTCTAATACTAAGTTATTACTCTAACATTAAGTTATTTCTCTAACACTAAGTTATTACTCTAACACTAAGTTATTACTCTAACACTAAGTTATTACTCTGACACTAAGTAAGCTCCAGTCACTTCCTCTGGTTATTTCTTACGCTAGCCTACAATTCAGCTTCTAGCAATACGGGCTCTCCTTACTCCGGATAAAAGATTACATAATTTCTGGGAATTATCAAATTAATTTGATCCCGACATTTTACTGTGTTTCTCGTCCATTTTGTCTTCTTCTCATCAATTGTTAATACTATAAGCAGGTTACCACAATTAATATAAATGGAAATTTTTTTTTAATATATCACGTAGAGGAACATCTTTATTAATTGGCAATACAATCAAAAAGTGTGTCAACAACTGCATAGATCAATTAAATCAATATTGGCAAATCTGTACAATGGAATACACTTTACATAATCAGCCGCTTAGTAGTATCAAAAATATTGGCTCGGACGGAATCATTCCATATTCCTGCTGTATTGAAATGCGCCCCTTAAGTGAATCAGACGCTTAGTAAAATCAAATAGATCTCGCCACGAAGTGATTATATTAAGCGGAGACCACTGCATATTAAAAACCCTATGTTTTTCTTAGATAGCCCCGCATGAATCATTGTGCTCTAGATTAAGTAAATAGTTATTCATCAAAGACAAACACATTCAGGTTGTTACAAAAGATAGCTGTCATGATAATTACCAAAACTGAATACATAGCACACACACATAATTTATTAAATGACATACCGATAACATACACATTTTAACTGGGTGTTTTACGCGCACATTCGTTAACCACATGCTTTTACGTAATATGCTAACTTTTTTCTAGAATGAGTCATACTCATTCCTATATCACTAGAAAACACACATGTGTTATTCCTCTGGCTACACGTGGATCCTTTTGTCATCCGACATCAAATTCTCTGTTGCAGAGAGGCACGCATGCATGCCCATATATACGCACGCACACGAACACACGCATACACACACACACACACACGCGCGCGCGCGCACACACAAACAAACACACACACACAAACACACACACACAAAAAAAAACAAACACAAACACACACAAACACACACACAGTACAATACAGAAACCAGTTTTACTGGTTAAAATATCACGAAAACGAAGAATGTACATTGGCCAGTTTCAAGGGAACGCCGTGCTCCTGCCAACAATATTGATTTTGTTCAATTGTGGTAATATATTCGTGTTGCATTATACCATAACGAGACGTGAATGTTAACGCGTAGGCATGCTCGAGTGACGCCAAGCAGAGCAGCCTAGGGGCAGGACAGAATTGTGCTATCAGATTGCAGCGGCGGCGGCGGCGGCGGCTGCACCAACTAGACGAGGTAGGACAATGGAGGTTTTTGAACGGTTTAGGAAAGCATTTTGACAATTAATACTTTGGTACATAGTTATTAACTTGGGGATATGCCTTCACAAAAGCAGGGCAATTTTAACATTCTTCCCGGATTTTGTGTGCTAGTAAGGTATTCCATCTGTCATTATTCAATGTTATGATAGCTTTCCTGATTTCGCCCTTCTTTGGCTTATCACAGATCACTTGTAGTGTAGTAATACCTCGTTTGGTAGTATATTCTTCATCGTATGTTGTCAATCCTTTAAACAGCTTTTCTGATGTAGTTGGTGTTGTCGCATTGTGTTTGAAGTTATGTGGTGTGATGTAAATGATGTTATACTTGACGAGTCGATAACAAACTCAAATTTCACAACACGTACGCACGCACGCACGCACGAACGCACACACGCACACAATCACGAAGCTAAGCCATACAACTAAAATTATAACAAACAACACAATGAATAGAGTACACTAAAATGGGGCATCGTTACTATAGCAGTAGTGAAAACACGCGTAAGTTAATTCGAAGAACACATGATTTTAGCAATAAATGCAACAAACAGATAATTGAGTAACTACTATATTTTATTGCACAAACAACAACAATGTAACCATTGCCACCAATAATTATTAGTGTGTACAATAGCGCGTATCTTTCTATATGCTGCATTGTGAGTTCAGTAGAATTGTTGCTTTGGTGTAATTAATTCGGCCAACTTTGAAGTTTTACATGAGACACTATTGTTAATACACACTTGCCTGTATAGCAAGCTGCGGAAGTAAAAGGCTTTGTTAGTATTTTAATTGTATAATCTTAGTTTTTTACAGATGGATTGGAATTAGCTGAATTTCTTTTGATGTGGTTTCATCACACATTGAATAATTGTTTTGCAAATTGTATACATACAACGTGCCATAAAGGTTTCTCTTCAATGGGCTGCCTCTTTTCCAGTCAAAAACAGACTACACCAGTGTCACTTTGTAGTCTAGCTAAAATACAAATATTGAACCCTGGACATTTATATTGCTATTTTAAGTCAAACTATATTATAATTATATTATATAGTCTAAGCTCAGCTGGCCTCTGCTAAACAAGTACTCAAACCGATTTGAATAGAACATGTTTGACAAGGTTAATAGAATATCATATTTTTATTTAAAAAATTGATTTACTAAAAAAATATTTTCAAACCTTTACGGAATCACATATTTTGTTTCCTCCCCCTATGCGCCCATGTGACTCATTTGCGATACATGCTAAGGTTGCACTATGTCTTAAAATTGCTAAACTGAAACTAAGTGTGTTCGTAATGGCTCGAAAGTATTTTAAGATGACCCACTAGGGCCTATGTTTGATATAGTGTCGAACGCATGAATGCCTCGGACGTTCCAGCGACATTCAAGTACCTGTTGATTTGCACGAACATTAGCTGCGCTTGGCGGGCTTTAATGACAAGTTGACACCAGTCGACTTTTGAATGGTAAACACTTGAGTATTAATTTATTATCGGCTCTCTCTCCATCAGTGACTGGACCTATATATGACGTCATGCAGTGTGGGTTAACAGAGGTTAGCTTCGGGCAAACACGACCTTTGACGCGTAAGTGTCTGTCGTTCCAGTTGCTAACCTCTTTGACTCACAGCCCTGGCGAAGTAGGCAGTCCGTCCCTGCCTACTGAAAATTCAAGGAAATTGTTACAATAAAGACAGATGTGGTAGCCGCGTTGGGGCTACTCATGTTCATAAAGTGGCTGAAAATGAACATATTGATTATTCGTTGGTTGGAATATTATTCGATGATTAATATATCGGTAAACATTAAATATAATAAAGATCCCTCAACGTACGCTTTGCCTGATAAATATCTCATGGGATAGAAGTCAAATACTGCTTTCTCAACGCAGTCACAATGCACACGCACGCTCACACATACACGCACGCGCACACGCACGCGCACACATGCCCGTGATCATTCTATTCGCTCAATCCAACCGTGCACTGGGGAACCTGGAAACTTACATAACGCTGCGCATCGACATTTAAAAATGTGCGCAGCACATGTGTCATCAACCCAGAAGTGAGCCGTTCCTAGATTCTCGGTGTGTCAGAAACAGTCATGCCCCTTTTTGGCTTTATTTTATTTTTACCGCATTGTTCCGTTGCGCCGCTAAACGGTAGCATGGGTGACTAGATTTGCCCCCCTTTGCCCCCCCCCCATTGCGAGATCCAAGAGATCCTTGATTTTTTATATATATATATATATATATATATATATATATATATATATATATATATATATATATATATATATATATATATATATATATATATATATATATATATATATATATATATATAAACTGCTAATTGCGGTAATGATATATATATATATATATATATATATATATATATATATATATATATATATATATATATATATATATATATATATATCAATTAGCCCGCAATTAGCAGTTAGAATCCAGACCCGCACGTTTCAGACACAGGCCCGGCCCATACCCGCGGGCCAAAGACGGGTAAGTCCGCAGCCCGCGGTCCGCTAATTTGTTTTGCGTAAACCTATCTTCTTATAATAAAAACGAAACATAAATAAACTGTATTACATTCGTATTGTTTTATTAAATAAAAAAAATAATATATGAACATTGTATACTGTCTACTAGTCTGCTGTCTACTGTCCATAGTGTGGTGTTATAGAAATCCAACACAACCAACTGCTTCAAACGGACGAATATCCTGAAGAAAAATAATCAACTCTTTATTGCCATTATTATTAAGTATATTTTTATATAAGGCTTTAATTGATTGGTTTATGGTTAAGGTAGGAGATGTGTTTATCTAACCCTAACTTAACTATAATGTAAACCATAACCTTAATTTAAGTTGTTAATTGAATTAGCTCAATTAATTTAACTTAATTTAATTAATTAATGTTACCAGTAAGGGAAGTTAATTTAGTATTAATTGATATTTCAATTAAATGTCACCCACTATCCCTGACACCCAGTGACATTTCCAGCAGGCACTAGCTTGACACATATCAGGTTCAGACATGTGTGAATCAGTATAAGTGTGAATGACTCAGTACTGGGGAAATTGTAGACACTAAACAGTAGACACTAGTTTCCACAATTGAAAAATATCAACTACAAACTAGGGTGGGCACTGGGCACTGGGCAGTTGCCAGTGGGCAGGTCATTCAGGCGGGCAAGATTTGGAAGGAAGACAATACAATGTCCACTGGTAGGGTCTAAAGGTAATACATTGATGGTTAATCGTTGCTTGATTGCCTCTGCAAATATGTATATAAAGTAAATATTTGGGGCTGGCTACTTCCAGCCAAGTGAAAATATGCATATGCAACATATGTATTCTGTATGTATTATGTAGTAGTAATATGTTCTGTGTAATGGGTGTGCTGTGTATGCAATACTATGCGTTGCTATTGTATGAAATGTCTATATTAAAAGAATGCACATTATTAAAATGATACCATTGGAAGTCCCATTGTTGAAAAGAGGTTAAACTACATTCCAATATATAACAAGATTTAACAAGAGATTTAACAAGATTTGCCATTTAGGCCAAAGGCCCAGATGGCAAGTGGACAAAGAAGCCATTGGCTTATCGAGAGTCAAACACTGTTCTTCTATGTGTAACCCGCCCTCCTGAGATATGTGTCAACCTTGTTTTTAAACATATTCACGCTATTAGCAGTTATACAATCTGTAGATAATTTATTCAATTCATTTATTTTCCTCTGTGAGAACGAGTACTTTATGATATCCAATCTACACTGATCCTTTACTAATTTTACCTCATGTCCTGTAGTTCTGCTATCCTTCTTGAGTGAGAAAAACTTCAATCTGATCTCCTCTTAACCTCCTTGTCTCTAGAGTTGTTAAACCACATTTTTCAGGCGTTCTTCATAACTAAGGTCTCTCACTTCTGGAATAATTTTAGTTGCTCTCCTTTATATGCGTTCAAGGGTATCTATATCCTTCTTACGATATGGTCTCCATGCTTGTATACAACATTCTAAATGAGGTCTAACTATTGCTTTTTACAGAGGTATAATTAGCTTTTTTCCTTGTATGTTATGTTTCTTCTAATCAACCCAAGAATTTGATTACCCTTTGAAGCTGCAATACCACACTGCTCTGAAACTTTTATATCAGCGCTTATTGTAACTCCTAAGTCCTTTTCTTTTACAGTGGTACCCAGAATAGTATCTCCCATTAATAGTTTACATCCAGGTTCCTATGTCCTGTATGTAGGCATTTACATTTCCCAAAATTTAACAACATCTGACCATGTCACTAATCTATCTAGATCGTTTTGTAAATGTTGTTTATCGCCATCAATGTTAACCTTTCTAAACACTTTTGCGTCATCTGCAAATTTGAGTACATTATTTGTTATATTGTCGTCCAAGTCATTGATATATATTAAGAATAATAAAGGTCCTAATACTGATCCTTGTGGTACCCCAATCAAAACTGATTTCCAATTTGAAGCTTCTCCATTTACTACAACACGTTGTTTTCTGTCAGTCAGCCATTGTTCTATCCAGTCAATTATGCTATCCCCGATACCATGAGCTTTTAATTTAAGTAGTAATCTTTGATGTGGCACTTTGTCAAAAGCTTTCCGAAAATCTTAGTAGATAATATCTACTGGCGATCCCTCGTCTATCCACTTAGTGATTTCTTCAAAAAAACATGCCATATTTGTAAAGCATGACCTCGCTTTAACCCATTAGACCCCACAACCGCCACGGCCGGCCGCTCTTAGGAATCCATGTTGAGATGAATTTAATAATTTATGTTTAACAAGGATGTCCACCACATGGCCTTTATTTAACCTTTCTAATAATTTACAAATCACTGACGTTAAACTCACTGGTCTGTAATTCTCTTACTTATTTCTCGAACCCTTTTTAAATATTGGTATGGTGTTTGCCTCTTTCCATTGAAAAGGAAGAAATTCCTCTTTTAATGACAAGTTGAACACTCTTGCAATTGGTACATTGATTTGTTCTACTGTTTCCATTGGTAGTTTTGGAGAAATTCCATCCACTCCCGGTGATTTATTATCCTTCGTTTCCTTTATTTACTTTTTTTATTATAGATCACTGTGTTGTTGTTGTTGTTTACTTTTGTTCCCAAATGCAAACGCCGGAACAAGTGCTTCCTCTGGTGTCGCACCAACTCTGTGAGACTCGCTGTTAGCGTATATTTGCTGGATATATATACATGCATATACATATACCTGGGGCAGCGCGGCACACTTAAGGAAAACTTGTACACCATTAAACTACGCCAGCATGTCTTTAATGTGCGCACATTATGGACATATATGTGTGTTAGCCATTGGACAACTGTTTTCAGTAAATAAACAAACTAACTAGCTGAGTTGTATTTGAAAAATAGCAAGAGCACCCAAAAAGCCGTTTTGTCCCATTCCTGTGCGCGATGGTATTCGCACAATCGGACATCTTCTTCTCTTCGTAATATATATCATGCAGCCAAGGTCAGAACCACAAACAAGGTGAAGGATAATATTATTACCACCGTAATATATGCACCATACATTGTCATATAACCAGTTGATTACTGCCTTATCTTTTTACCCAATTAATTGTTTTAATTGAATCACCAGTAGTGTACATTTGTTTCCATTTGTATTTATTGATTTATAAAATAAAGTTCTAGTATGTTCTCGTTTACTTAGTTTTCTGTACATGTGTAGACACTCACATATTACATTATATATATATATATATATATATATATATATATATTTAATTAGATGCTATATTTCAGCTAGAATAACAAGATGATGTAATTTACGGGTTTTGATTGTTAATTGTTTAACTTTTTGTATCTTGGAGATAACGGATCGGCCACATACCCCGATATCGTAAAAGCGTTCAAAATATGCATTATTACAATTTTTATTATTTTAAAGCACCATAAAATAGTATCCAATATGTACTTTAGTATAACATAAACAACCAATATTAATTCAATATACATCTGTGTACATTTAATATGCAGAGATTCTCCGTCACGGATGTTCCGTTTTATTTTAAGATTTTCTCAATTTCAATAAAAATCTATTATGTCACTGTCTTACATGATTTCTACGTATTGGTGTAAATACCTCTGGATGTCAGCAGTTACACATACACTATACTTCACCTTTCTATTGTACCGAAGCACCGACATCTATTGTTTTCTTTTTTTACACGCGAATGCTACGTGTTAACAGTTGTTAGTAACGTAGTATCCCTGACCTGAATACGCACAGTTAAGACGCAGTGCCTAACAATACAACTTAGCACATCCCGGATGCTTGTGGTGCAGAAATCCGAATCTTTCCGCTGGATGCGTTTGATGAAGGGACTTTGTAAATATAAAAAAATCCAATAATCCAAAAACATTTGGATGGGATTGACTCCACCCACACACCCATCCACCCCCCATCCAAAACAAATTGGAAAAGTCAAGACATACAAATTGAATTGCGCTTTCACAAATGGTTTATTTTATGAAAAAGTAACATGTGTACATGCATTTCTGCAAGTCTCAGACCTGTTTTCATGAATGGTATATTTTATGAAAAAGTTACATTTTTACAAATATAAAAATGTACATGCATGTCTGCAACTCTCAGCGCTGCTATCAATGTCTACAGTATACAACGAGATCAAAATTTCTGCTTTTACAACAATAGTTTCATAACAATACATACGACTCCACAACTTGAATTCCTCACTTTCTTTTCTGCATGTGTCCCGTGTCTTTCTTATGTTTTAACAAGTAGCGAGGGCCGGGGAAGGTTTTCTTACAGACTCTGTTTGTGGCATACTGCTTTCTCATTTTTGCAGGGATTTGGTGTTTTTTGCAATTTTTTCCCTATGTACAAGTCGCATGTGCCTGTCTTTGTCTGCTTCGACCGGGAACACTGTTTAAAAACACTTTCCAATTTTTTTATCCGCGTGGACCCTTGATCCACCCACCCACATCCAAATCTTTTTTTGGATTATTGACATTTTTTATATTTACAAAATCCCGAAGCTCCTGCTTCTGCTTTTTTCTTCATGGCCTTCTGATTTTGTTCTCCCCGCGCCTTCTTGTGTGTTGCCAGACTGTTGCTGATTATGTAGACGTGTGTTATTTACACGAACAATGAACATTGAACACGTGTTCTCAAAACAAAGCGTATCAAAATACATACTTCCATCTAATTTTGTGTGTGTGTGTGTGTGTGCGTGCGTGCGTGCGTGCGTGCGCGCGCGCGCGTGTGTGTGTGTAGAACCACATATGCTAATGTGCTTTTAAGAGAGTTTTGTTGTATGTGTGACAGTGCTGCTTTTACATAGGCATATATTATGACAATACAAACATAACGAATAATGGGCTCAAAGCAATTAAGATAAGTCTTCTATTTATTATGACACAGACCCTAATTAAAAACAAAAAGAACAGTGTTTTCCAACAGTTTTCAATGTTTCGAAATTCAATAAAAGTATGTTCAGACAAACATAAAATGTTATACATGATCGTTGTGACACATAGGAAGTGTTTACACACATCCATTGGGGATTGTATTCAAATTGTGAAGCGTGGAATGCATTTTAAGCAGTTTTCTCCTATTGTTGCAATGTTAAAAAGTCACTGTCGTATTATTTTCGCGTAGCCCCAGACAACACACTCCCCAACAGTGGCGCTATTCATCACACCACCACTGCTACAACATGATTATTAATTCAAAATGGAAGGTTTGCTGAGCAGCATAAACGATTGGTAGGCAGGGTGACGCCATTGTTGTCTACGACTTGTTACGTCACGGCATACATACATACATATCAACACGTAATACTATCCACAATTATCGGATCCATTGCCTAGCAACCAGGTCATTCAAACTAATAAATATGGCTGCAGTTGTCGGGCATTCTTTCGTATTTTTCGCTGCATTTCTGGCCCAAACATTTATCTTTGATGAGACAAAAACAAAGGACACAGTTGCTTCAGCTACAACAGTATGTGGGAAAATTTTATATGGCAGATGTATGACGCCCGAGTAGACCTAGTGTAATATAAAGTTATTATTATTATTGTTATCATCTTTATTCGGACTCAAGATAATATAAACCTGGTTGCTAATCCAAAGTTTAACGTAGGTCACGTTCATAACTAGGATTTTAATAGCAGACTCTGGATCAATCAGTTGTGTTTTGTTTAGCACCGTCGGCAGGCTTCGTCAGGCTTTCAATAAAACATGGCCGTAAATGTATGGCTGCCAGACACTCTGTCGTGTTTCGTTGAATTGTTGGCTTTATGGGTGCATAGACCGGTGTGATCGAAAATCAATGAAAAACTGCAGACAAATATATTCCGCCCCAGTCCATAAGTTGACGTAACATGCCTTGGTGCATGCAACACATGTGTGTTTAGTTATTGTGTCTACGTTGAACTGATCATGGCGTGGGGCGGCCACATAACGGTGTCCATTTCAAACTATTCCGTCGATTGTTCAACCGTTTCGGGAACGCCAGAACGCTAGTTCCATTTATCAATCTCTTGGGGTATTTCGTGTCCGAATAGCAAGTATTCCTATCTTCGCTGTTTTCAAACAATGTCACTGCGTCTCTCAAGAAAGAAAGAAAATGTGTCAACACGGTTGCTAAAGACAGGACAGCAAGTGGCGCGTCAGAACAGGCGTGTTTTGCGGCTTTCTTAGTTGCTGGTCTGTACACGACGCATGTCTCCTGGGCGTGTCGGTAACTTAGTTTAGATTCGCATACAATAGGGGCTTTCACGGTCGCATCACGCGCTAATCACATGATCGTCTGGCGACACTGGCTGGCAAGACGACCTGGGCCCGAGGTTATAAACCGTACTCAACTCAATTGAGCACGGTTTCATGCTCAAGCCTCACTTTCACACCATGCTCAAATTCAGGCGAGGTTATAAAACATCTTGAGCACGAAATCGTGCTCAGCGTTGAGCACGAAATGCTTGAAATCCTGAGTATGCTCAAGACCGTGCTCAAGTATAAATAAAAATGGCAGCTCACGCATACATTTATTGAAGTCGTTGAAAGTTCGTCCGTTTTGAGAAGATAAGCTGTCCGATTTCAGCGTCCAGGCCGCCTACTTCCGAGTTTTATCCGAATGAAGAACTGATGGAATACGACATTTGTGAAAGATTTTGTTTGATGGCTCAAACTGCACTATTTAACGAACATTTGCCAAATGTAACAGCAGCAGCGACAGACACCGCAAAACAAGTGATAGTTTACTTTTAGTGGCGGCTTTTTCGGCGACGGGGACCATTCATTTGCAGCTGCTGCAGGACGACAGCATTCTGTTTCAACTGCCGAGTCAGAGTCATGATTCACACGAAACGTGTCTGCAGAAATTAAAACTATGTGGTTTAGTTGGACGATTTATAACATGCCATACTGGGCATTAAGACATACCAATACGATATACAGGGGTGGATCCAGGGTTTAGAAAAGGGGGGGTCCAATGTAATGTATGAAGCGCCAAAGGCGCGAAACGAGGCGTGAAGCGCCAAAGGCGCGAAACGAGGCGTGAAGCGCCTCGGGGTGTGTGCGTTAGGGGAGTATCCCTTTTACTTCCCATTTGACGTTTTTTTTTATACAAAACACTTGAAATGGTGTACGTTGGGACACCAATTATCCGGTTTTAATCGAGTTAGGAGGGTCTAATGTAATAAATCCAAACTTCAGACATGCGACATCGTACGTATACAATACGGATTTTTGGGAGGAATACGGCCTTGGGCCGTGTCCCGTTTTAATACGGATTTGCTGAAAATATAAAAATCGTAATAAAGTAATCCTATGTATTTTCTTGTATTCGTCACATAAATATAACTTCAAATGTCAAATTTACAGTAGATGAGGTGCAACTACTTTTGAGTCTAGAGTTTCGGCTAAACGCAGTGGATTTTGCTTCATTTACACGTATAGGTAGGGCAATTCCAAACGAGTATACTAAAATTGACTAAACCAACACGTAATCGTCTTAACTCTGTATCAGCATTATTGCAAACTAGAGGCACGATAGTGTAGTAATAGTAAACATATATATTTATTCGCACGACAATGTGTACAGTTCAATTACAATTGAAGTATATTTGCACACAGAGACTAATACGTCTTTGACTAAAAAAAGTGCTACACGCATTCTCTATATTATTCAGCACATATTTTGCCGAGGAAACTGTGTTTAATATTTTCTCATCCAGCCCTTTCCGATATTGGTTCTGAATGATATAATAAAAGTAGCTAGGTTTCATATTATAGAAAGTCGTGGCATCAAGTTTGAACTGAGACCAAGTGTAATTGAAACTTTTAGACATATATGAACCAATACCCCGAAGGGCTGGATTGCCCTAAGAGAGTCTATCCAAACTCTTATTGCATTTTAAATTACTCTGTATAAAGTTTACCATTCGATTCGTGGTCTGAAATTGACTCGGGAGACATTCTGCTAAAAGTAGTAGTAGTGCCATATAATAACAGTGAGTGCAAACTGGTAGATTAAAACGTTTCCTGAGAACTAATTGACGTTGTGTACTTATATTACAAAACGCCAAAAATGTAAATGTAGTGATTAGCACATCCGCCTTTCATGTCAGAGTTTTGAATTCAAGACGCAAACCGGACACGGTACATCTGGTGCTTGGCGATAAAGTTCTGGAAACGCTAACTAGTTTAATGAGACTTCAAAAGGCCATAACATTCTAACCACGGTATAATTATACAGACCGTAGTCAGTTAATAGAACGTTGCCGGGTGCTGGAAACAACTAGATACTAGAAACTCTGTTTATATCAGCTGTGTTTTAATAACTGTTGTTCAACAGTGTGTGTGTGCGCGTGTATGCGTGCGTGCGTGCGTGCGTGCGTGCGTGCGTGCGAGCGAGCGTGTGCGTGTACACGTGCGTGGCGAGTGCAGTGAATCTATGAAGGACGTCACCGTTAATGCTAAGAATAACTTTGGGGATACTCTGGACGCCATGTAAATATATCGCCTGTGCTAGATCAGTGTCTGAAAACGTCGGCCTGCTAGTAAAGAATTCGTACGTAGTAAGCAACAATTTTGACCTTGTGTTGTTTCTGTCTTTGTCCCGCGTTGACATGCAATTGCAATGGATTTTTGGTACTGAAAAAGGGGGTCCGGACCCCCTGGACCTCCCCCTATGGATCCGCCTATGGCTATGATATATGCGAAGTGTATGTGTGCTGCAAAATAATGATTCCATATAGTAGATAGCGGGCACATTAAAAGTGCAAATAATATATTCGCTTGGGCACTCCCATCATAATTATTATTATTAAGAATTACCACTACAAATCAATGATAACATAGTTTACTCTTTCAATTTACACTTTACTGTTTGATATTGTATTGGTACTATATTTTTTATTATCTATAAAAATAGTAATCATTAAGGAGTAATACAAACTTTTCTATGATATTAAATGAAATCCATTTTAGCATATCACCTATTCATTTCAATCACTTTACTCTGTAATACTACACCCATATAAAATATAGGCTGGACTAAAAGCTGTTAACAGTGGGTAATCCCCACAAACATGTGACACCCGACGTCAAAACCAACCATACGGGGGCAAACAAAATTAGTTGTTAACACCGTCAGAAGCAGCTATTTCTTAGTTTTGACAAATACTTCACTTTCTGGATTCACTGCACAACAATCTGAGTACATCCCTGTGTACCACACAGAGTCTTCTAAGTGACTCTGACGTATGGTTCCACCATAACAGACAAGTGTATAGACTATATTTCAAATGTATAGCCATATGGCATATAGCATAGCATGATCTAAACAGAGTAGTTTTTACATATTTAATACACATAGAATGATCAAAACTATGAAACTGAACCTTTGTCTCACAAAATGTTTATTGACAGTGTTGTACTCCTCTTTCCAGTACGTGTGTATTGTTACACACATCTATATATATTATGTAAACAACGGGCATTCTAATGAAATATCAAAATAAATCATTATTAACGTACCACGGATTTAGGTTATGTCATTATTTTTTTACCCTTGACAACATAAATATAATATAATTTTGTAACGAAATTGATGTTATATTAGCACTTGTATTCATTAAAAAAGTACAACTTGTCGTGTTCTTCGGTACATTTCCAGAAGTTCTAGTTACCACGTAATAAATGAACATGACAAACATAATTAGGCTGCCGAATCGCTTAGTTGGGGCATAATCTTAGCATGGCTGCGAGGTATTACGTTTTGCTATTTTTAGTTTTATCTTGTGATTCGTCTCGTTCTGTCTGTTAAATCGTTCACTGTGTGCTCGACTTTCCGCACACCGTGTGATATTGGTGATGGGTTGATTTTTCTCCGGTGCTTTTTCCCGCAAAAGAGACGCTTGCAGCCGAAATTCTTCGTCCACCACTGTTTATATGCGGAAGTATCTTTGTTATCTTTTTCAAAAAGAGAGTTCCATTTGGCCGCTTGTGCATTTGAAAAAACCGCGTCGTTTCGTACTCAACTGAGTATAGTTACCGATACAGTTTTCGACCCTCGCCAGTTTTCGACCCATTGAAATCTCGCTTGATATCGCGTTAGAGACGTCACAGCGTCTGTTTACGACAATAACGGTACAGAGTCTTATCTGGGCAAAATATATTTTGATATATAATATAACATGGAACATGTTTATGATATACATACCTTGGTATAAACCGACTTCGCATGCTTACCAGACATTATTATTGAGCGTCTGCTGATGCGTGTCTCGTTCTTGGCCACGTGACAATAATAGCCCTTTTTGTGGTAGATGTATGGCAAGCTAGTCTTCTCATAAAAGTAGGAATAATTAAAATGTGTTAAATATACGAGAACAAATTTACTACATTAACGTTATATATTCAATACAAATATATGTGTATGTGTTTTATAAAGCGCCATGTCAAGCCTGGTTATTACAAAAAGTTGACATAATTGGAACAAAGTGGTAAAATTAAAAACGATTTTCTGTACGGCTTGCCATAAATATAGGTCGAATTCCTCCGGCTTCCTCGACTCGCGCGACATGGTTCAGATGTTCAATATTCGTAAGTTTTTGACTCCAAACAACTGTTTTAATAATTTGTTTGCATTGAATAAATGAAGTAGGTTTTGCTGATTTGGTATATCGATCTCTTACACAAAATGATTCTTCAGATTTTTTTTAAACGGCGTATTCTATTAAGTAGGTCGAAAACTATATCGCCCAGTATACGCACTAAAGACGTTTTATAACCTCGGTTGAGCACGAAAACTCTGGTGAGCATGAAATCTCAGACTTGAGCACAGACTTGAGCTTGAGTTTGAGTACGGTTTATAACCTCGGGCCCAGATGCCTTCATTGTTTCAGTGTATTTTGCTGGTTGCGTTTCTCTTATATTTTGCATTTTATGCGTTTTGACACACACCTTCGAAATCATGGTTGTGTCCTGTGTTGTTGTGGGATGTACTAGACGCTGTGTGGATGGTCATTGTCGTTTCATCGCATCCCAAAAGAGGAAAAACGATCAGATGTAAACATTGCTAAACGACCGTGTTTGTGGACGACATTTCAACTTTGACCCGCTATTAAAGGTTAATATTACCAATGGATATATTCCATTCATGACTGTTGGCAACTGTTATATAAAATTCAAGCAGAATGAACGCCGAAAAAGGAAATCTTTGTAATATGTTTGTTAGAAGCGTGTCTCTCATTCCACTTGTCGGTCGCTTTGACTGGGACGGATGTATTACAATAACCTTGTTGTTTGCAATAGACGGGGTAATAGCCTTACGTTATATAAGGGAAACAAAGGTCGTGGTGTTTGCCCTATGCACCAATAGGAGTTAATTGAACACGACCAATTGCAACTACAATCAAGAATACACGCCAGTGATTGAATAGGAAAACATCGTTGAACACGCAGCATCTTAATTTCATGGACCGCGTCATACCCTACGTCACGAGTGCCTGTAGTCTATCGGTTGTAATTACCATTTGCCTTTTCTCCCGTGCAACGCCGGGCAACTAGGCTAGTTAATAATAATTATTGTTGGCAAAGGTTACGTGGTTGCAGTCCTGTGCGCAATGTTAGGCGAAATTAAGATGGGCCTGACCTCTTCAACGTCATTGCATTGCACAATGCAATAGTTAGTCAGTGGTCTATTTGTTGCAGTCATGGCTTTAGTTCTGTGTTCTGCGAACCTACGTTCGGGTTGACAACTGCTATGGTAGCGATGCACCATTGTAATGTACTTTATGCATCGCGTTATCTGCCATAGAGTTAGTTATATTGTGACTTAGCTTCGTGATTTCAAATCTGGATTTGCTAGGTGCCACAACAATTGTCAAGCTATATATACACCAATACCCAAAACTAGGATATATAGACTGGGTTTAGCGGGACATTGGCGCAGCTGCCTGCGAACAGCTCAAATATTCGCGAGATTCCACTCTGGGAGTGGGTGCTGACACCAGGCATCAAGGACATTTTAGTCGCAGTCGTTCCACCAACCTTCCGTTACTTTCATTTCCATTGAAGTGAAGTACGTGCTAACTAACACCAACGTTCCACGCGTTGACAGGCGCTACGGCATTGGTCACCAAGGTGTGACCACTGATGCCATATAAGGGCACGGATGTTTGTCGCTCCCGCATTGGTTAGACTGTACGTGACGACAACAATGATTATAGCATACCAGTCCGGCGACTGGAGGGGCGAACCATTCCACTTGCGGCTCATTTTTAGCGCCACAGAAGTGCGAATTGATCGTACGTGTAGTGAACGTTTACGAGTTTGCCTTTTTAACAACAAATACTACAGCGTGCAGCGTCAGTGAAGACTCAGGTAATTAGGCAACATCCAGGTGCACATACTGGCTAGGCTAACACGCGACTTGTGTTCTTCTACATCTTGTCGCACGGTAATTAGGCAACATCCAGATGCACATACTGGCTACGCTAACACACGACTTGTGTTCTTCTACATCTTGTCGCACGGTAATTAGGCAACGTCCAGGTGCACATACTGGCTAGGCTAACACGCGACTTGTGTTCTTCTACATCTTGTCGCACGGTAATTAGGCAACATCCAGGTGCACATACTGGCTAAGCTATCACACGACTTGTGTTCTTCTACATCTTGTCGCACGGTAATTAGGCAACGTCCAGGTGCACATACTGGCTAGGCTAACACGCGACTTGTGTTCTTCTACATCTTGTCGCACGGTAATTAGGCAACATCCAGGTGCACATACTGGCTAAGCTATCACACGACTTGTGTTCTTCTACATCTTGTCGCACGGTAATTAGGCAACATCCAGGTGCACATACTGGCTAGGCTATCACACGACTTGTGTTCTTCTACATCTTGTCGCACGGTAATTAGGCAACATCCAGGTGCACATACTGGCTAAGCTAACACACGACTCGTGTTCTTCTACATCTTGTCGCAAGCAGGCTCGCCTTTCTACTACTGGTACTGAGCACTCGAGTTTGCCTAGTCGGGCCCTTCACACGAACTGTTGCCATTTTGTCATGGATACGTCTTCCAATGTGCACGGATCGTCCAGTAGTTGGCAACAGATGAGGTGGAACATTGTCTGCATGGTCTTGTCCACAGTCACATTTCGCTGACTGCGTCTCGTCAACAACGCCACTTCTTCGTAGTTAAATTGCTCCTAGCTAGCACTACCTTATTGGGCCAATGGAGTTGAAATGTGTCTTTTTCGATGAGAATTTACGCACCAGACCATGCCAAAAGCCAATGAAAACATCACTGGCCCATTACTGGCTCCAGCAAACAAAACCTGATTGGCACATTGATTGATAGCTACCATGGGCCCAATAATGTTTTTTTCATGACAAGCCAATGCCAGTTATGCCAATGATAATCATCATTGGGCTAATCATGTTTTTTTAAAGCCATCAGTAATTTTTGCTAGCTGCGTCTTTGCTCGGCCGACAAATGCTTGCCAGCAAAATCATGCCATGGTCACGTGTGGATCCTGTTGTTAGCCGACATCAAATTATCTGTTACAGAGAGGCACGCACGCACATACGCACCCAAGCACGTACACATACGCACCCAAGCACGTACACAAACACACGCGCGCGCACGTACGTCCGCACGCACGCACACACACACACACACACACACACACACACACACACACACACACACACACACACACACACACACACACACACTACACAGAAACCAAAGACCTAGTGTAATATAAAGTTATTATTTTTATTATTATCATCTTTATTCGGACTCAAGATAATATAAACCTGGTTGCTAATCCAACGTCACGTTCATAATTAGGATTGTAATGTCAGACTCTGGATCTGTCAGTTGTACGCAATTGGTGGAGTCATCACGTGATGTTTCGCTAAGCACCGTCAGCAGGCTTCGTCAGGCTTTCAATAAAACATGGCCGTAAATGTATGGCTGCCAAACACTCTGTCGTGTTTCGTTGAATTGTTGGCTTTATGGGTGCATAGACCGGTGTGATCGAAAATCAATGAAAAACTGCAGACAAATATATTCCGGCTCAGTCCATGAGTTGACGTAACATGCCTTGAATATATGTGTTTAGTTATTGTGTCTACGTTGAACTGATCATGGCGTGGGGCGGTCACATAACGGTGTCCATTTCAAACTATTCCGTCGATTGTTGAACGGTTTCGGGAAGGCTAGAGCGCTAGTTCCATTTATCAATATCTTGGCGTATTTGGTGTCCGAATAGCAAGTCTTCTTATCTTCACCGTTTTCAATCAAACTCACTGCGTCTCTCAAGAAAGAAAGAAAACGTGTCAACATGGTTGCTAAGTTGCTATTCTGAAATCTCGACCTGGCCCAGATGTGTGAAGCCCATGCCCATGGTGTCTAGCGTACGTTGGACAAATGGTGGCTCTGATTGTTTGGCGTAGACGACTCCGAGAACATTTGAGGTGAAATAGAATATTCCGTGATGCGAATCGGATTCGTTGGAAATTGGATATTGAGTTGCGTGTGCTGTATTTAAAGTTTAGATTTAGACGGCCTGACATACTGTCGATCGTTGACGATTATCATGTCCATGATAACATCAGCGTATGGCATCGGTCCTGCACGCTATTTAGAATCGTCGATTTTAAAACATTTCCATTTCTTTTTACGACCTAGTTCTTTTTAACATCGTCCACCTTGCGGTGTGCGACACCAAGCGCGTTTACCTTGAAGGTGACATCCCGTCTCTTTTAAACGTTATCGAGTTTTGTAACTTATTCATGGTTGTTACTTTATCGTTGGCGAATGGCGATGCCTTCAATCGTGCTTTACTCTGCGGGCAACTCTTTCGGTGTCCACACTGAATGTGAACTTAGTTTACATAGTGACATGTAGACGCCGCTTTGACCCAATATATATATATATATATATATATATATATATATATATATATATTGGGTCAAAGCGGTATATCCATACTGCAATTATTTAGAAATAAAAGAATTCAGTTGAAATGTGTATGTATATACACACACACACACACACACACACACACACACACACACACACACACACACACACACACACACACACACACACACACACACACACACACACACACACACACACACACACACACACACACACACACACACACACACACACACACACACACACACACACACACACACACACACACACACACACACACACACACACACACACACACACACACACACACACACACACACACACACACACACACACACACACACACACACACACACACACACACACACACACACACACACACACACACACACACACACACACACACACACACACACACACACACACACACACACACACACACACACACACACACACACACACACACACACACACACACACACACACACACACACACACACACACACACACACACACACACACACACACACACACACACACACACACACACACACACACACACACACACACACACACACACACACACACACACACACACACACACACACACACACACACACACACACACACACACACACACACACACACACACACACACACACACACACACACACACACACACACACACACACACACACACACACACACACACACACACACACACACACACACACACACACACACACACACACACACACACACACACACACACACACACACACACACACACACACACACACACACACACACACACACACACACACACACACACACACACACACACACACACACACACACACACACACACACACACACACACACACACACACACACACACACACACACACACACACACACACACACACACACACACACACACACACACACACACACACACACACACACACACACACACACACACACACACACACACACACACACACACACACACACACACACACACACACACACACACACACACACACACACACACACACACACACACACACACACACACACACACACACACACACACACACACACACACACACACACACACACACACACACACACACACACACACACACACACACACACACACACACACACACACACACACACACACACACACACACACACACACACACACACACACACACACACACACACACACACACACACACACACACACACACACACACACACACACACATTTCAACTGAATTCTTTTATTTCTAAATGAGGAATACAAACAAATTAAAGTACATACACCATAACATAAAGTATTTTCATATATCGGTAAACTTAATCTATATACTACATACATCGCGACTAAATTCATCACTACCCTATAGCTTAACTATATGCCAGACGTAGGGCCTAGTCGGGGACTGCGTTACGCCCGGTCCATGCCGACCGGCCGAATGCTGTTGATTGTTTTTTTTATATGGTGTATCCATACTGCAACAGAAGCCTGGCATAAATGCTTACCGTAATCTTTCATACTTGCAGACAGGCTCGAGTGACGCCAAACAAAGCAGACGACAGTCGGGGCGTAATTACGCGGTATGATTGCTATGGCGACAGGCAGTGCTTACTTGACACAGTGAACAAACAGGTAAGGCAATGCAGCTTACTGGTCGGTTTGCGAATTGTATTCGTGTGCTTCAAAGAGTAACATTTACCGGAAGTAGGCAATTACATATTACAATGACCTTGTTGTTTGCAATAGACGGGGTTATAGCCATACGTTATATAAGGGAAACAAAGGTTGTGGTGTTTGCCCTATGCACCAATATGAGTTAATAGAACACGACCAATTGCAACTACAATCAAGAATACACGCCAGTGATTTAATAGGAAAACATTGTTGAACACGCAGGGTCTTAATTTCATGGACCGCGTCATACCCTACGTCACTATCATTTGCCTTTTCTCCCGTGCAACGCCGAGCAACTGGGCTAGTTAATAATAATTATTTTTGGCAATGGTTACGTGGTTGCAGTCCTGTGCGCAATGTTAGGCGAAATTAAGATGGGCCTGACCTCTTCAACGTCATTGCATTGCACAATGCAATATTTAGTCAGTGGTATGTTTGTTGCAGCAATGCCAATGGCTTTTGTTCTGTGTTCTGCGAACCTACGTTCGGGTTGACAACTGCTATGATAGCGATGCACCATTGTAGTGTATTTGATGCATCGCGTTGTCTGCCATAGAGTTAGTTATATTGTGACTGACCCGTAGCCGGGTGGAGTGGGGGTTCAGGGGGTTCATTTTGTGAACCCCCTTTTCCAAAAATATGAACCCCCTTTATGCGAACCCCTTATCGTGAACCCCCTCCCTCTCAAAAGCTTAACACTTTAAAGAGAAGGTTTCATGCTTTTGAGAAGGGGGTTCACATTTATGAAAATAATATTATTTTCATAATAATTATTGTCACGCTTTTGTGAAGGGGGTTAACATTTTTGGAAAACGGGGTTCACTTTTATGAAAATAATCTTATCTTCATATTATTGGGGGTTCAAGCTTTTGAGAAGGGGGTTCACTTTTTGGAAAAGGGGGTTCACGTTTATGAAAAATACTAAATAATATCGGGGAGGGGTTCACACTTTTGAGAAGCGGTTTCGCATTTTTTTTAAAAAGGTTCACATTTATTAAAACATTATAATATTACCTTCATATTATTGGGGGTTCACACTTTTCAGAGGGGGTTCAAATATAATAATATATTATGCAACTCTGTGATTTGTTTGAAACAGAATCTTATTGTAATTATAAGTGTGTTACTAAGTCACCTTACGTGTGGTCAGTTGGTAACAGCCAGAGAGCAGTAGACAATGTACAGACAGTCGCTAAGCTGTTATTCAAACAACAAGATTTGTAAGCCGAAAATTTTATGGTTTCAGAAAATATCTGCTCAATGGAACAATGCAGCGTTAGCAAGCCAGTTACTCTCTTTGTTGTGGTGACATGATATAAGGCCTCCAGACATACATAACGCACACGCACGCACGCACGCACGCACGCACGCACGCACGCACGCACACACACACACACACACACACAAACAAAGCCCTCTGTTAAACAGGTACCCAAATGGATTTGAATAGAACACGTTTGACGGGGTTAGTAGATTTAACTATCAGACTTTTTATTTAAAAATCGATTTACTTAAAACAAAAATTTCCAACCCTTACGGAGTCACATGTTTTGTCTCCTCCCCCTGTACGCCCCTGTGACTCATTTGCAATACATGCTAAGGGTGCGCTGTCTTAAAACTGCTAAACTGTAACTAAACGTGTTCATAACGACTCGATAGTTTTTTTTAAATGACCCACTACGACCTATGTTTGATAAAGTTTCGAACGCATGAATGCCTCGGACGTTCCAGCGACCTTCGCGTACGTGTAGATTAGCACGAACGTTCGATGCACTGGCGGGTTTCAATGACAAGGTGATACCAGTCGACTTTTGAATGATAAAAACGTAAGTGTTATCGGCTCTCTTGATCAGTGACTTGAATATATATGACCTCACGCAGTGTGGGCGTGTGGGTAACAGAAATTAGAGTCGACAGACACGACCTTAGAAGTATATCTCGTTCCAGTTGCCGACCGCTTTGAATCACAGCCCCGGCGAAGTAGGCAGTCCGTCTCTGCATTGTGCACCGGGACACTGAAGATTCAGGTAAATTGTTGCAATAAAGACAGACATGGTAATTGCGTTGACACATGGGGCTACTCGTATTTCTAGGTGGCTGAAATGAACATATTGGTTATTCTTTGGTTGGATTATTATTCAATGATTAATATATCGGTAAACATCAATTGTATAAAGATCCATCAACGTACACTTTGGCTAATACATATCTCATGGGATAGAAGTCAAGTACTGCTCAAAGCCGTCACAATGCACGCGCACGTACACATACACCCACACGGACAAGCACGCCCATGATTATTCAATTAGCTCAATCCAACCAGATTCTGTCTTCGAGCAGTGGGGATCTTTCTATCACTGACTTGTAGACTTACATAATGCAGTGTACCAGCATTTCGAAATATAATCTTATGCGCAGCACAAATGTCACCAACCCGGAAGTGATCCGTCCTCAGATTCTCGGTGTGTCAAAAACAATTAGCCCACATTTAGAACGTGTCAAGCAGATGCAGGTGGAGTCTGTGGTGTTTTTAAGGGGGGGCATTGGGCCATGCCCCCTTTTGACTTATTTTCAGATTGTTCTCGTATTGTTCCGTTGCGCCGCTATACGGTAGCATGGGTGACTAGGCTTTCCCCTTTGGTCTCCCCCTTTGGTCTCCCCCTTTGGTCTCCCCCTTTGGTCTCCCCCTTTGGTCTCCCCCTTTGGTCTCCCCCTTTGGTCTCCCCCTTTGGTCTCCCCCTTTGCGACATCATAGATAGTGAGATCCTTGATTTTTTTCGTATGTAACATGTGAACTACATGGCAACATGGTGAACTATTGGGTAGCTAAGCTCCCTCCACTGGCCTCCCCTTTGCGAGATCCTAGACACGAAAGTGTACATTGCACATTAGTAAAGAAAAACATAGTTATTAGTGCCCCGAGGGCTTATTAGATATTCGAGGATTCTGGAATCTCAAACTACGCCCACTTCAAGCAAGTAGTCTTCATGCAGGTTGTAGGCCACCAGCCCGGCATTGTCGTACCACCGTGTGTAGAGAGTAGTGCCCTTTCACGGGCGTAGAACTTGAGCCCAAGCCCGGTCCGAATTTAGCAATTAGAATCCAAGCCCTCAAAAATACCTCAATCCCAGCTCGGCCCCTTAGCAAAAGATATATATTACAATGTTGTAACAATCTATAGAATTATACATAGTGTAGTAGATTTTTTAAAAGAAAACTATAGGATACTACAGAATCTATAGAAATAGTTTATCTAATTACATTTTCTACATATTTATATATAATTCTACAGAGCATAGCCGAATATTGTATTGAAAACTATAGAAACTACACATTATATAGCTATGTCCACAAAAATCCTATATAATATTTTGTAGAAAAAATTCTATAGAATATTACATCAACATTTCATAGAATATTTTCTACACACCTGTGCACGCAAAAAATCCAATAGAATATTCTATAAAAATGCGATAGATTGTTTTGCTAAGGAAATGCATCGCTAGCCTATAGCTTAACTAGGCCGGACGTAGGGCCTAGTTTGGGACTGCGCTACGCCCGGTCCATGTATGCGGGCCGCGAATGACTTTGATTGTTTTTTATAGGGAATGTTATAGGGCATAACAGACCGTAGCCTGGCATAAATGTTTACTGTGATCTTTCACACTTGCAGGCATGCTCGAGTGACGCCAAACAAAGCAGACGACAGTCGGGGCGTAATTACGCGGTATGATTGCTATGGCGACAGGCAGTGCTTACGTGACACAGTGAACAAACAGGTACGGCAGTGCAGCTTACTGGTCGGTTTGCGAATTGCTATTGCGTGTTTCAAAGAGTAACATTTACCGTCACAATGATCTTGTTGTTAGCAATATATATTATGTTATATAAGAGAAACAAAAGTCATGGTTTTTGCCCTATGCACCTTTACATTTGCAACTACAATCAAGAATTTCACGCCAACGGTTTACTAGGAGAACCTTGTTGAACACACATCATTTTATTTCTTGGGTCGCGCTATACCCTACGTCACGAATGCCTGTAGTCTGGCGGTTCTAATTACCAACATAGATGTCGTGAAATACCTGTTTTGTATATGGTGTTTAAACGTTCATTGTCTATTAGTGCACATATAATTAAAATTAGGATTTCGACCTATGTTCACATACGATTTCACCGGTTTAATTTTTCGCTACGTGCGTTCGATTAACATTAGAAGTGCCACAGTGCACCTAAATAAAAACAATAACTCCATCAACTCCAGTGCATCTAATAGCGGTAGCGTCGTGCTAATAGGAAACGTCAAAATACATTTCCTATTACTTTTGCTGCAGATCGGCCACGTCTCGGAAGTACATAGGGTGACCATGTTGCTCAACAGAAATCAGACAGGTGCCAACAAACTCTCCAGTAACAAGTCGCGAGAAGAGAGTGGTGCAAAGCCGAAGTTAGTCCGAAACCGGACATTCATACAGCGAGCTACTCGAATGACTGACATTTCAGATGTAATTGTTGGCTTACCGCAAAGTGTGAGTTACTTAGTTCACCCAAACAAACCAATACTATGTTGCTAATGGCAGATCAATACATACATTTCCCGGGTGGAACGTTGATGCGAGCAAAACCTTTCTCTCACAAGATGTGCTAGCTGCAAAAATAATTGTTTAAATATGGCGGAATCCATCTACACGAATGAAATGGTGAACGGTGCCCGACTGGCAGCTCTGCTCATCAATGAAGGAACAGAGGCAGTGCGACAGAAGTTTACAGAAGAACTGAATCGCCAAAAGATCACGTTGGATACATTTCTGGGGAAGAAGAAAAGCGACTTGGAGAAAAGGTTTTTTTCTGAACAGCGCGCATTGGTGTACCCAAGCGCAAACCTTGATCGCTTTGATTTAGAATTACTCATGTTTCTACTAGAACAATTATCAGGAAAGACCCTATCAAAATCAAAGCCTCCAGCCAGCGACGGTGAAGATGCGGTACGAACAAAGATACAAGAAACATTGCAAGAGAAACGAACATCACTGAACGAATTCCTGAAGGCAAAGAAGAAGAATATAACAAAGTTGAAGAACCGTGATCGTTTACACAGGCGTCATTATGAGTTGCTATATCCAACATCTGCGGATTTAGAAACGTTTGATTTGACTTTGTTGATCCAGCTATTCAAAGTCCTGTCCATAAATGCCTTTCCAACTTCAGAACCTTCAGGCACAGACGTGTCCCTGGAAGCTGACTTAGATCGGATGCGTAGAATGCGAAACAAGATCTACGGTCACGTGAAAGGTACAGGTGTTGGTGATGACGTGTTCGAACAGCAGTGGACAACAATATCAAGCGTTCTAATTCGCTTAGGCGTGAAAAAGAAACGAATAAGCAGATGGAAACGAGATGCTATAACAACAAATGATGTGGATAGGTTCAAGAAACGTTTAGTTGAAGTCATGGAAAACGACATGGGTGATATGACAGCCCTTCAGCACATAATATTGTCTGAAGTGAAAGAAGGACGGTTGGACATAGAAACATTGGCAACCCAGCTAAAGAAAAACGTTGAAGATTGCAGAGAAATGTTACGGTCGCTCGTGACTGCTGTACCGCCGACAAAGCTCCTCCGTTTGATTCAGGACATCGACGCAGATCAACACAAAAATGCAGAAACGGTGAAAGAAATACGAGAAATGATGGACGAAGTACTAAGAAAACTTGACATGGTAAATGTCAAACCGGAAACGATTTACGTCCAGGAGACGCCATCACTTAGTGAAATGTCCTCGATTTATGAGAATCATCCAGATGCTTTCAAAATTTTGATCATCGGTGCTCCACAACTAAACCAGGACCAAGAAAGTTTAGATCGGTTCTGCAAAGCAGTTGGGGAATGCAAGTGGAACATAGTGTTGGACCTGGATGAGCATTCACGATCTAGTAAGGGCATGTTTGACAGAATAACACCAGTTTTCAGCAAACGCACTGACTACACTGTTCTCACATACGAACAGATACAAGCGCGCGTCAAAGATGACGACAAAGACATGGTGGCTCAAGGAAAACTGTCTCTGTGGATTCTTGCAAATGGTTGCTCGTTTTCAAAGTGTCCACCCAGTACAGGAAATTTTTCGAAAGTCCTAACGAAATTTGGATCTTTGCTGGACAATATTCTAGACAGGACCGTGCAAAAACCACCAGTGATATGCACGAGTATTGCACTTAGTGATGCAGCAAGACAGCCAATGTATAGATTGACAGAACGCATAAATGAAATATGCGAAAGTGCTCAACAGGAAATCAACTACGAGGCCACGAGTTTCATAGCTGTGCACACTGACGGAAACGCGCCACGAGCAACGCTTCAAGATGCACCACATTATCTACATATCGAGGCTTCGATGGAACAGCTCACCACTCGTTTTGAGAACACGTTTGGAACATCTTGCAAGGAAGCGAAGTATTGGTACCCAGGTCAGAAAGATTGGTGCTACATGAAACGTGACGAAATGGCAGTACTAACATCGTGCATGACATTGTACCACAAAGACATAGGTAAAGCGCCCTTTGAAGCACTCAGTACGCAAGAGGAAGTGAAGGGCCTAATGCAAAGTACGAAAACAAAATTTCTACACGGCGAGAAGATTACACCGGAAGCGTTGTACATAAACGACACTACTCAGACGTTCGTAAAGCGCCGCGAAATGAGGCAGCTGAATGAGAACGTTGCAAAACTACTCGAAAAAAGAGGAAATAAGCTGGAACGTCCTGCTACATCATTCAATCTATTCCACGACGTGTCTGGTGGCGGCACAACGTGCGGTAGATACCTGCTATATGCACTGAAAGACACATATCCGTGCATAGAAATCGAGGAGATCAATTCACCAAAGTTACTACAAGGACTTCACAAAATCTACTATAGTTCAACAAAGCCCCTGCTTATAGTGATAGATGATTCAAAAGTTTCAGACGACGAAACAGCGACATTCGTTAACAGACTGAACAACGATTTCATCAAAGCGCTTGTTGTCATTATCAAGCCCAAGATCAACAAATTTAGTACCACCAGACACGGTGGAACTGACAGAGGCTTTTATGTCAAGTCCAAGGTAACATACCCCGAAGACCTGGTTGCTTTCAAGAACTTGTATGACCAAAACGAAGGTCTAAATGCGCAAAAGGTGTTCCTTTTCGGACTACTTGCGTTCACAGAAGAGTATGATAAGTTGAACGAAACTGTTCAATCATGTTATGAAAACAGCGATGAAGATCAGCAACGTGTACTTCGATTAACATGTCTTCTTTGGAAATACAGTCACAAGGCCACAGCAATGAAGGCTGTTTTGAAGCTGATGCGGTCAAAGGATATATTTAATGAAGATGACTTGATAGAAGCTTTGGGCAGCGGTAGTGACCTGTTAGTCGCCACAGGTAAAGGTATTAGGCCAGCCCATTTCTGCATTGTAAAAGCGTTAATGCGATGCGTTGATGAAGACACATTGACTAGCATGTTCGTAACAGACTTGAAAGTTCTTGTTCAAAAAGACACCCATAAGAAGAGAGCGAGTAACATCTTGCATTCCATCTTCATCGAGAGAACCATCGAAGAACACAATTATTGGTCGGGATTTGTGCTTGCATTGATCAATCTTCGTGGAAAGGATTACGGAGCTTCTGTTATAAAGCAGTTCATAGAACTAATGGAGGGTACAGACACACTGCTCCATATGAAGGCTCTGTTTGCAAGATATCTGATGTATAACTTAGACAAACCAGACGACGCATTGAACATGGCGAAAGAAGCTCTTATTCTCAAACCGAGTGATAGTGTGGTAAATTCCAAAATTAAAGACACCATTCTGCTTACAACGTATGGAAACCTCGTCCGAGAAAGAGTCAAAAGGATGTTTCCGAAATCATATCCCGGGGGCAAGCAGGTGGTCACAAAACAACTTTTGGAAAAGGCATTGGAGTACATACAAGAAGCCATTTGTGCCTACCAGGAAGCTCAGCGTTTGTATAAAGGAACTCTGTATAACGCCAGGCCGTTTGTCATGGAGGCTAGAGCGCGATATGAGGTAATGTCACTATTTTTCATACACCGGTGCAACGAAGATCACATTAAGTTCTCCGATTTCATTAAAGGAACATCTATCGATTTGTTGCGAGAATCCGAGGAAAAAGCAATGGACGTCCTGGATCGTCTGGATTTTTTTCGCAAACTCGATAAGATTTGGGATGGTGGCCAAGAGAGTAAGACAAAACAGGTTGAGCTGGAAACCAAATTTGACTTCCTGCGTCTACGAACAGACAAAGATTCGACGATAAGGAAACAAATTCTTACTATTCCGTCAGACGCACCTTGCGACATTGCCGAAATTGTACGATGTGACAAAAGTCACAGACGACGACAATGGAAAGATCTGCACATGGAAGAACTAGAATTAATAATAAAGAAACTGGATGAACGAATGACAATGCCGAATGCATTGGCAGTCAATTACGAAGGTATAATCAATGCTATGGTTTGCCTGCGTAGCAGAACAAAACAGGCTGACAAATACAAGAAGTTTAACATTCGTTATGCCCATCAATGTGCCGAATTGTGGAAACGTAAATTCAAGCACAATTTCGATGCATGGTTTATGCACGGAGTGTTGACGCTTCTACTCGGAATGGAACAACACAAAGTGTCCGAAATACATGAAGCTCTGATTAGTCTCAACAAGTGTCGGGAAATCTGCAGAAATCGGGACTCCATAGAGGGCTACAGAGGGCGGCGCTACATCATTGGCGAAGGAAGTGGTCTTGAGAAACTAGTTCCTTTCAGTGAAGCAGACACTGTGGGTAAAGGTCAGCTTGAACTCTTTGTCGGGAGACAAATCAACAAAGCTGAAATTGTGGTTAGCGATTTCGAATATACACTCAAAGTGAAAGTACCGAAATCAGAAGACGTTTCATTCACTCAGCAAGAACGGCTGGTACAGTTCAACATGGTGTTGGCCAGGGATAATATCCTGGCCATGAATGTTGAAATCTATGAACGAGAAGCTGACTAAAATGGAAGAACAGAACCGCGTCTGCCTAATGGGGTATCGCCGTACAGATCATTACCAGCGACTTCACATAACTGTCGCTGAAGGAGAGGACGTTTGATGTCGCTGCAGTTTTCACGTTGGCATAAATGGTACCAAACACGATGTGTTTAATTTGTTTACAGTGAAGTCACAAGCCTTCGTGAACAAAGTGGCTTAGAATTTATAGATGGAAATGAAGCCAGTAGAATATTTTGTAGTCGTGCAATGAGACATTTTAGTACAAGTTTAATATGACAGATTATAGTAATTGGCATATTATGCATACCGAATTATAGTAAAACTGCACTCGCTTACTACTCGCGTTTGTATGTCCTCGAATAAGTTAATGGCGTTCGGATCGTTTGAGAATTGATGTGGTGTGTGTTAAATTCGGTGTGATTTGATTTAATGTATAATAAGTATGTTTCACCAATGATTACTATGTGGACTTGTTATAGGCCCATCTTGGCCGTAGTGTTTACTAATAGGGCAATTGTTTTCATACATGTTCCAAATACCATCAATAATCAGAGAGTACTAATCATCTAGTCGTCCGGTGGACGGGTCCCATAACTCTTTCATGATAATTCTCCATTGGTGTCAGTCCGGCATATGTTACGGTCAACATCTTTAAGAAATCGTGAAGAAGCGCCAGGGTATACCGATATTGTTCATACAAATCGCTACGATACCAAGGACAACCAATTTTCTTTGTCCGTCCGTCGCAATCTTTCTCTTTTGCTCTGAACCAGAGTAAAACGTATCGTGTTGGCCAATTATTGTATGCAAAAATTCAATGCTAATGTCCTCATGAAATATAAATGTCAATCGCATGTAGATTCAGAGCGCTAGTAACACATATCTATTTTATAATGACTTAGAGCCCGAACTCAACGAAAGTAGAGTTGCGGGCAGTTATGTGTGTGGTTTGCAATATGTACTAGTAATGTAAATATGATCGTGTAACTGTATGGAGATACCGTACAGCTTATGTTGCAGTTGTGTGCATCTTTGTTGCATGTTGTACGTAACGTCATCCAAACTTGTCGGATCGGACGATCATTCTTAATGTGTGTTATATCATGTATCAAGAATGCAACTATATCCTACACGTGGCATATGCGTTATTGCTTGACACTGTTTTACTTTTGTGGTGTGTAATACTTTTTAACCGAGACAAGGTGGAATAAATGTAATGTATTATCCAACCGGCAAATAGCCTCATTTTCCATGAAAATTTTAATTACTTTTACCCCAGTGACATGTTTTGACGTTATCGTTACGTTGGCCATTACCGTGTCAACGGAACTTTCCCAAGGAAAAGCCCCCCACATCTCGATGACGTAATTCACAATATCTAAACGTATACGTTACAAATTAGGCATGCTGAACCTCCCCTCTACAATGTATTTTTTCACTACATTGCGTTTGTGTAAAGATCGACACTGTGTACCTTTCATAGGTTCCAACCCTGAGTGGTGCGCACCTGTCTTTGGTAACAATCCATAAAGACGCAAACCCGTATGATTATCTACTTCCGTTGGTTTGGCACGCATGGTCAAAAGGAGATCGCCATGTATTCACATTCATGGACCATACATCATTGTGGAGTATATTTACCAACAAATGCACTCAAGGAATACATAAATATAATACATTAGCTTACATTGATTCTAAAACTACTTTCTAGAAACACGTTTCATGCAGTTTTTTCTCTCTGAAATAAAACAAACCAGATACAACAATTCTCTCCCATATATACCAGGGGTATGTGATACACTATATATACCAGGGGTATGTGATACACTGTATATACCAGGGGTATGTGATACACTGTATATTTGGTGACGATAAGGTGTCCCTTTCAAAACATTATATCCTGATTATATTTGCTGTTTAATGTCACAAAATAAGCGAATGTTTGATCAGTCAACACCTGAGACCATGACCATGCTTTGCATTTATATATTCATTTTTAATGATAGTATAAAACTGTGTGTGTGTGTGTGCATGTGTGCGTGCATGCATGTGTGTGTGCATGGTAATATGTAATGATGAGTCAATGGAACACAGTCATTGGTCAGATCCTTGTGGTGACATTTGAAATCCATAAATGTGTCAATGGAACATGGTAATTAGCAAGATCCTCATGGTTATAACTGATGTCTATAAATGCGTCAACGGAAAACAGTAATCAGCCAGATCCTTGTGGTGACATCTGATATCTATAAATGTGTGAATGGACCATGGTAATTGGATATATCCTCATCGACATCTAACGTCTATAAATGTGTCAATGGAATACAGGAATTGGCCAGATCCTTGTGGTGATACCTGATGTTTATAAATGTGTCAATGGAACATGGTAACTGGACAGATCCTTGAGGTGATATCTCACGTTTATAGTGTTGTAAATGGAACACGGTAATTTGACAGATCCTGATAGTGACATCTGATGCCTATAAATGTGTCAATGTAATATGGTAATTGTCCAGATCCTCATAGTGACATCTGACGTCTATAACAGTGTTGACGGAGCACAGTATTCAGCAAGATCTTCATGGTGACGTCTCAGAGTCAAGAGCTTCATTTTCAACGAATTGAGTGTCTGATCAAAGTCACTGTCGCATGATATGTCCATGTTGGAAGAGTTGGCCTAAAAACACAGATGGCGCAAATGTATGGGGGAGCAACAATGCCGAAAGTTTCCTGGGAAATTGTTTTGGTGAAATGTTGCTACTTATGATCAAACGTATAACACTGACGTCACAAATTGATTGCACTAATGTCACAAACATATGGCAATGACATAACAAACGTATCAAAATGACATCACAAATATGACCCACAAATGTAGTTTTATTCTTAGCTGATAGGTGTCATACGCATTGTGAATATTGACTATTGGAATTGGTATTTGTAACTGATATAATGTAATTGACCCCAAATCTGATGGTGATTGCCTTCCAAAAAGGTGTGTCTTCAAAAGCGGTTAAGGACGAGATTATCTTTATTTAGAGAGAAAGACTTCCACATCTGCAGGGCTTCAACTGAGGTTAGGACACTCACCAGCTGCAGGGAAGCCAGCAGCATCCTACACACTTCGTACTGAGGCTCTCCCTCCACAACCTTGCTGAACGGGATCCACTGAGGGGACTGAGTCGCACCAGACTCGCTCAGTCTGTTCAGTACTGAGGTTCCATACTTGTGGATGTCAAACGTGTTACGCTTCTCCTGTAAAAAATCACGGTGAAACCAGAGACGTTCGACACTGTCTTGATATCAGACATTACTTCTGTGTATTCCGGGTTGTACCATGTATTCGTCTTTTAGGCGAAACTGGTCAACTGTATAATAAAATATAAATATACACTACGTATTGTGCTAAAATTTCTGTTTAGTTGTCATTCATTGATATGCTGGTAGATCTTAAAAGTATAAGTCTGATCAGTTTTATTGTAAAATCATGTTTATCTGTTTAATTGTATATTTTGAATTGGGGGGCATGTCTATATTGGGGGGCATGTCTATATTGTCTATATTGCATGCTGAACAGCAAGGTCGATACTTATAAACAGATGACGGTCAAATTATATTTAAAAACTATGGCTCATTACAACATATTTGGCCAGTCAAGATGTTGGAACAGATATCGTTTATACTGTATAACAGGTTTTTACATGAAAAGAAGATAAAAATTAGTACAATTAATAACAGTTAACTGTTTTTCATATCAGAAAATATCCTGCAAGACCGACTTCCTCGTATCATCAGTAGTTTCTGTACACATCGACTCCATGTGGATACCCTGGACAATATTTATATAGCAGAACCTTGTAAATTGTGTACATGCTAGCATATTCACGCTGCTACCATTTGTACAATCTGTAGATAATTTGTTCCATTCAGGGATAATAAATAAATGGAACAATGTATCTAATAAATGCTAGCAGCGTGAATATGATTATAAAACAAAATTGACAATTTTGGAAATCTTCGCATCCAGATTGTATTATTTGGAGAAATATACCAGGGACCAAGATGTCTGGATTGAAGAGGTTCCACACGACTGTATTTCAATCTGAAGTTTCTCAGGCCGAAACATACAACTGACGAGTAATTTATCAGTACTCCAGTGTCTAACCTCAATGCCTAGTCTTGGCACTATCTTGTTCGCCCATTCAGACACGCGACGAGACAGCTCGGTGGTCTGGACATACTGCTGGGCACTAGCCAAGTAGCCTTCCTGAAACAAGGAAAAGTCATATACCTTAATTTGCCTTAATATATTCTAAATAATCAAACAGGTTTTGCCAGCCAGCCAATTTTTTATTTCCAAATTTTAATGCATGGTAATTTTAGTATGTTTGTAATCTTGGTTATGACTGGCTCCCTGCATCGGGTTCATGGATTGGTTGATTCATTTTGGGAGTGGGGCATCAAAGTTTCATGGTGCATCAAAGTTACAACAGTTTCTTGTTGGTTAAGCATGTAATAATATCCCCATCTAAAGTTGATACACAACATGGTTGTTTCAATGTGTGTGAAGCTAAAATGTTGTGTTGACGTATTCGAACATAATAGTATTTGAGGTGAATAAGTCCCTTATGTTTAGTTTGAATGTAACTGAAGGGGTATTTCCGTACTGTCAAACATAGCCTGTATCAGTCCATGTGGGTATCTTCAGAATAGTGGCGCCACATGGTGGGCTGGGAGGTTACACATTCACCCATGTGTGGATGGTCCTTTACTTCCAGTAAGTCAAAAAGGCAGTTTTCACTGTCCTGTTTGAAGAACATAACTCTTTCCAACATCCTACCTATATATACCTGTGGTAAGTGTGTCGAGAAGTTATTCCCAATTTCTATTAACCAACAGGGTGAGCCACTGGCTGTACTGGATGCCAAGTAATACCACAACACCGAGCTTGTCAAAATCCCTTCGTCATTTAGCTCATTGTGAACCAGGTTTGCTGATGTTCAAATCTGTTTGTCTGATGATTTCATAAAAACCCAATAACACTGGACACTAGGTAGGTTTAATTTTTTTTAATAAATGGGTCAGAAATTAAATGAGCAAAAAAGTTTCACAGGAATGTAGATCAAAGAAGCAACAAGGTTCTTCTCGTACGTACCACGTGGTTAAGCACCATATCTTCAAATGAACTCACAATGGCTGTCTCTGTTTCCATTATTGTTGCTACAAGAGAGGCGGCAAATCATTCGAGTACACATATCATAATCACTCTCCATAATGGCTATAAATAACAGATTCTACGCAAATATATGGCAATGGGGGGTGTGTTCTTATAAATTGGATCTTGCATTTTAAAGGCCTTGAAAAGGTCTTAATAATGGGAATTTTCCAAGAGGTTGTAAAATCGATATCACCAAACTAGGCCTAGGACCATAATTTTACAAATGTGGAAGGGACTTAAAATCAAATAATGATACACTATGAGTAGATCATAGAATTCTGACCAGACCCATTCAAATATAATTTTATATTTTGTCCAGTCATTTCACTGAAGCAAAATAACAAATTTGTGCAAACAAACAAGCTAGCATGTCGTAGCTGCTACTAGGTTGGTTTTATTTTTGCGTAAAATGAGGCTGAAATTCAAGGAATCAAGGACGCACATTTAAACTAGTAACAGGCGGACATGAATACAATGCTGCAGACCTCTACCGTCTGGTCTCTTAGTCACTTACCAGGTCTGTCTGGTCTCTTAGTCACTTACCAGGTCTGTCTGGTCTCTTAGTCACTTACCAGGTCTGTCTGGTCTCTTAGTCACTTACCAGGTCTGTCTGGTCTCTTAGTCACTTACCAGGTCTGTCTGAGTCAACATCATCAGGAGGCGGCATGTGGATCTCAACGAAGTCATCACCAACCGCATCACCAGTGTCAATGTCATCTGTCAGCAAAAAGTGAGACGTCACATACAAGTGATATAATTATTATGTGATACATTACACACATGACATGATGTGGCAATCTGCTTTAAACGCCACAGGGGAGACCTGTATTGATTACATCGCAGTATATGAATCAAACAATTAAGAAAGCCCCTTTCACTGCACAACACATTTCACCATCACCTTGCAGGTGATATCAACCTCACTTGATTGAGCCCATCACAAATCTGGTTCATTGTTCATCTGTAGTGCGTGAATATTTGAACATTATCTACAGTTGGTTTAGAGCGTACAAACTTTTGTTAAAATCATAGAACGAATCAACTGCAGTTGTTAGATCGGGTAAATTGCGAAAGTCTGAAAAGCCTAGTTAGTGTTATAGCCGGAGCTACTTTTGTCGAATTTGAGTCGAAAATAAATTAATAATCGACGATTTTATAAAAACTAAATAATGACGTCATGTTGCAGTTGATACAAGATGGGTTTGATTTTTCATGAAATGATTCCACAATAAGATGAGTGGGAAAACTGAACTGAGGATGGAATATTAAAGTGTTTTCATACAAGTGCTTAGTTCACTGGTTGGTAGGTAGCTGACTTACCCTCAAACACCTCAGCGTTTACTTCTACCTCTTCGGCTTCATCCTCCTCAGCTAACTGCTGAAGATGTTGTTCCTGCTGAAACTACACAGTCAGAGAGATGAATTTATTTAACCAAAACATATGTTTGATAATAATATCGACAAATACAAATAAAAAATTAAAGTTATTCATCTACAGCGCAAAAACAAAGAAATATACAGTGATCGGGAGACCATCACTAAGACCAGAGTCTGGTCACTATCGTGCGGCCACACTTGCAATAATAAAGTATTTATAGTATTATGTAGTCATTAATCGAAAACAGACATACAAATCATACATAAATATATATATATATATATATTGTAGCGGTCGGCTACTTATGATAGCACCCCTTAGTGACTCTCGGATTTCCGGCTACAAACGATCGACCACGTGCCATTTCGCTCTATCAATAAAGTTGTTTTAACGTGACTTCTTGTGACGCTACATTGGTGACCCTGAGTACCAAGACGGATTCTTGGTAAGCAGCACGCACACAAGCCGAGAAACCGAACTTTGATACGAAAATGGACACGTTATTCGCATTTTGCCGAACATTCATTGAATAGCCGAAGACCAGCACTTAACGCGCCGGTCACGCTCTACTGCACAGCTAGCGCACGGCTAGCACAATGGAAATGCCGGACTCGAACGCAGTCGCATTGAAACTGCCGGTCTTTTGGATCGACCAACCCCGGGTGTGGTTACAACAGGCGGAGGCCCAGTTCGCGCTGAAAAATATCACATCGGACGTGACGAAATATCACTACGTGGTCGCCGCACTCGATCAAACCACTGCACTGCGCGTAATTGATGTACTGGAAGATCCACCACAGCATGGCAAATACGACAAAATCAGGCGACGCCTAACGGATGTTTTCGGCCTGTCGCCGAGGCAGCGAGCGGATCGTCTGCTCGAATTTGGCGCGCACAGTCTCGGTGACATGCGCCCATCTCAACTGATGGACGAGATGCTCGGCTTACTCGGTGGGCATAGACCGTGCCTGCTTTTCGAAAGCTTGTTCCTGAAGTCGATGCCAGAGGACGTGCGAATGCAACTAACAACAGCCAGCTTCGACGACCCACGAGCCCTCGCGAAGACCGCCGATGCGCTGTGGCAAGCAAGAGGACAGGCATCCGTGGTGTCTGCTGCAGATAACCGCTCTCCACCAACTTCAAACAACCGCACTCAACGAAACGCGCGACCGATAGCGACCGACATCTGCTACTACCATAGGCGATTCGGCAACGCGGCCAGGAAGTGCAAACCACCGTGTACGTTCACGGGAAACGACGGAGCCGGTCGTCAGTAGTAGCTTCGGCGGCCGGCCAACGCAACAGCCTGTTGTTCATCGTGGACGACATCTCAGCCAAGCGTTTCCTGGTTGACACGGGAGCATCCGTCAGCGTGTTTCCTGCCTCGCACAAGGACAGACACGGTGGCGTACGCACGCCTTCCCTTGTCGCTGCCAACGGGACGAACATCGCTACATACGGAACCAGAGAGATGTCTCTCAGTCTAGACAGGCGCAACTACACGTGGCCTTTCATCATCGCTGATGTGAGGACACCGCTTCTCGGCGCAGATTTCCTACAGGCCAACGCACTACTCGTCGATCTACAAAGCCGACGTCTGATAAACGCCACTTCATTCGCGTCATCAGCACTACAGCAATCTGACGAGCCGGCCCTACATCTGCACCACGTCACTTCAGACGACCCCTACATGCGTATACTCGACAAGTTTCCGGCTATTACACGCCCTGAGTTTGCGAGCCCTTCCGTTCGCCACGGCGTTGAACACTTCATCACAACGACAGGCCCTCCCGTATACGCCAAGGCCCGCAGATTACCACCTGATAAACTCGCAGTGGCCAAAGCAGAGTTTAACACTATGGAAGAAATGGGCATCATCAGGCGATCTGACAGTCCGTGGGCGTCACCTTTACACATGGTGCCAAAGAACTCTGGCGGCTGGAGACCGTGCGGCGATTATCGGAGACTTAACGATATCACTGTGCCTGACAAGTATCCAGTTCCACATATTCAGGACTTTTCCTCGCAACTTGCGGGCGCCACTCTCTTCTCGAAGATCGACCTAGTACGTGGGTATCACCAGATCCCTGTCGCGCCAACGGACATCAGCAAGACGGCCGTCATCACGCCGTTCGGCCTTTTCGAGTTCCTGCGTACACCCTTCGGCCTTAAGAATGCAGCACAAACCTTCCAACGCCTCATGGACACTGTCTGCAAAGGACTCACGTTCGTGTTCGTCTATCTAGACGACATCCTGGTTAGTAGCGCAACTGCCGAGGATCACGTGTCGCACCTACGAACAGTTTTCGAGCGCCTGGCTTCACACGGGTTGGTGATCAACGAGAGCAAGTGCCAGTTTGGAACACCGACTATCGACTACCTCGGTCATCACATCACACGTGAAGGAGCAATTCCGCTACCCGCTAAGGTAGACGCTATTCGAACCTTTGAAAGACCGACAACAGTGAAGGGACTCAAACAGTTCGCCGGTATGGTCAACTTCTACCATCGTTTTGTACCGAACGCTGCTCACATCATGCGTCACATCTACGCTGCGTTGGCTGGCAATCCTGTCAACTTGGAGTGGTTGAGCGACCTCGAAGACGCTTTCAACGCCGCCAAAGAAGCTCTAGCAAGGGCAACGATGCTCGTGCACCCACGCGCCGATAGACCCACCGCACTGACAGTTGACGCATCGGGAACAGCGATTGGCGCCGTTCTTGAACAGGACCTTGGTTCGTGGAAACCAGTGGCGTTCTTCAGTCGCAAACTTCGACCTGCAGAACAAAAGTACAGCGCTTTCGATCGCGAGCTTTTAGCTATGTATCTAGCCATTCGTCACTTTCGATATTTCCTCGAAGGCCGCACCTTCACGCTTTACACGGACCACAAGCCTCTGACCTTCGCGATTTCTAAAATCAGCGATCCGTGGTCGCCGCGACAACAGAGGCACTTGGCATACATCTCCGAATTCACCACAGATGTGCGACACATAGAGGGGAAGAATAACACCGTGGCAGACACCTTATCTAGAGACGGCATCTCAGCAATCAAGGCACCTCTTCATGGTGTGGACTACGAGGCGATGGCAGCAGCCCAGCTCACGGATGACGGCATTGCCAACATGCGGTCAGCTCCGACGGGTCTTGTCGTACGAGAAATTCCGCTCAATACGAACGGCCCATCGATCTACTGTGACGTCTCCACTGGCCGACATCGACCTCTCGTCCCCGACACGTGGCAGCGCACCGTTTTCGACGCAGTGCACGGCCTCTCTCATCCTTCGATCCGAACCACGAGGAAGATGATCGCAGAAAAGTTCGTATGGAGAGGTCTCAACAAGCAAGTCGGCGCATGGGCTAAGTCATGCCTCCGTTGTCAGGCAGCTAAAGTCCATCGGCATACAGCGTCTCCCGTGGCAGACTTCGCCCCAACGACGCGTCGTTTCGACCATGTGCACGTGGACTTAGTCGGCCCTCTTCCGCCTTCGCAGAACCACCGCTACCTGTTCACCGTCGTTGACAGGTTCACGAGATGGGCGGAGGCAATTCCTCTAGTCGACGCACAGACCACCACATGCGCGAGAGCCTTTGCTGCTCACTGGGTGGCTCGTTTCGGTGTGCCAGCGGACATGACGTCTGACAGAGGATCGCAGTTCACATCTGAATTGTGGTCGGTACTGTCGCAGCTACACGGTACACGTTTACACCGCACCTCCGCGTACCACCCACAGTCGAACGGACTGGTGGAAAGGTTTCACAGACACCTCAAATCCGCACTGATGGCTCGTCTCGATGGACCTAATTGGCTCGACGAACTGCCATGGGTCCTGCTCGGTATTCGCACTGCGCCCAAAGAAGATCTCGGGTGTTCATCAGCGGAGCTGGTCTACGGCGCGCCACTGACGGTCCCGGGAGATTTCATCCCTCGTGGGCAAGAGACTCAGGAGGCAGCACGGTTCCTTCCACGACTACGCGAAAGGGTTCGCGACCTGGCACCGAGACCTTCCATCCCGCACGGCACCAGACCGTCGTCTGTGCCGTCCACTCTGGCACACAGCGCCTACGTCTTTGTGCGCCGCGACAGCCACCGTCCACCCCTCACACCGCCGTACGAGGGACCCTACAAGGTATTGACGCACGGCGAGAAGTCGTTCGTACTCGACTACGGCAATCGACACGACCGCGTCAGCATCGATCGCCTGAAACCTGCCCATCTCGACTCGGATATTCCAGTCGATGCAGCTAAGCGAGCCCCCCGGGGCCGTCCAGCTGCCGTGCACACACGATCTGGCCGCCAAATCAGACGACCAGAACGCTATGCCCCGGGTGACGGGTGCTAAGGGGGGTTGTGTAGCGGTCGGCTACTTATGATAGCACCCCTTAGTGACTCTCGGATTTCCGGCTACAAACGATCGACCACGTGCCATTTCGCTCTATCAATAAAGTTGCTTTAACGTGACTTCTTGTGACGCTACAATATATATATATTATATATATATATATATATACACACACATAGCATATACATACATTTACATACACAGACAATTATACTACTGAACAGAGCAATGTCTGCTGCAGCTATAAAGTGTCTGATATGGGGCTAAATCAACCAATTTTCAGGAAATAAAAAGTTTATGCCTCAGAATTTACTTAAATTTTAACTAATGAATTGAGCACTTCTGCAAAAAAACTAAGCATTTACATGCAAATTGTGTCTGTAATGCTCTATGATGTAAGCGCCCAAAATTGTACCCGTTATTTTTATCTGTTTTCAGGTGCCTCTTTTTGGGGATTTTGGGAGGTATATGGACGTATCCCATTTTTATACAGATTTGTTTCAATTGGAAAAATTGTAATAAAGTATATATTTTCTTGTGTTTATCACTCTGATGCTAGGCAGATTTTTGGCGAAATCTAGCTGATTTAATTTCACATAGGCATATTTCGTAGCCTGATAGATGACATCCCTCGACCTGAATATGAATGTTATAGGTTGATTAACCAACGAAAAATGTTACATGAATTTATACAGAATTTCAAGTCGAAAATATGAATTTCAACCAAAAATGTGTGGCAGGTGTGCTACTGACAAAACTACCACAGCATAAACATGGGAAAGGTGCGGTCTGCCAAGCCGCGCTCACCAGACGTTTCCTGTCCAACTTTGCCTGGGTTTGACGTCGACGCAGCTCCAGCCAGAAGAGATGTTCAAACTCTGGATACGAGGGCACTTTCAAAGGGTTGCTGGGATACTTGGATGAGTAAGAATAAACTGCGGGAGAACAATGAAAAATGTGCATCAGTTTCCATTAGTGTTGGCTTCGACAGCATCATGCTCATTGGTGCAAGATGGAAAACATATCATTAAACAGTTTGTAGTGCTAAGACAAACATCGCAAATAAAGCCTTCTCGGTTGCCGCACAAACTCCGTGGAACTCACTCCCTGTTAGGATGAAGTCGGCAGGAAATATAATAACATTTCGCCATCAAATAAAAATCTACCTGTTCCTCAGCGTGCCGATCCAACTGTTCACAACTGGAATTGTTACTCAATAGAAACTGCCTAACCCTTTTGTTTTGGCATGCAGCTCAGCTTTGATTTCCAAAGGATTTTGTCTTTATTGTATAATTGCATCGTATAATAACTCAGCATACATCAATATAAAACGATTGAAACTAAGTTTCTAGAAAAACGCTTTCTAAACATTCATACAGCAAACAGGGAAATAGGAGTGTGCGTGTGTGTGTGCACACGTGCGTGTGATTGCACACTTACATGCCTGTGTACAGAAGTCAGCAATGCTGGGAAGGGGAGCACGGGGCGCTTTCTCCTCAGGCTCCTTCTTCCTCTTCCTTCTCTTCTCAGCATCCTTCTTGAGTGACGGAGGAAGACGGGAAGTCCTCCCTGGAAGAGAATCCTTCACATGTCAACAGTCCTTATTAAAACCAAGGTAAAGACGATCTCATAGAAGTCAGAACAAAAAAGGTAAAGGTATGTTTTTATAAAGCACAGTATCCACAGGGGACTGTTCAAAGTGCTCTACACTTCACCCCTCTGGCAGACCTGGTCATTCTAAGGCCAACTTGACTTCTTTGGGAAGCATTCAGCCATGCTGCAATTACTGCATGAAGACTATTCGCTTATATATCCACCCCATCTATTGCCAGGTACTCATTTATAAAGCTGAGTGAACTGTGGCAACGTGAGATGAATTAAATTGCCTAAGCTTCAAATTGGTAGGATTCTAACCTGGATTCTCTTGATTGAGAGTGCAACATTCTAACTGCAACGCCACCATGACCCCAGAAAATGGAACTGGACAGTTCTTAGACAAAAACTGGGGTGGAAGACATGGGCGGAAGCCAAACAGGAGGCCAAAGACAGAACAAACTGGAGAAGGAACACTGCAGCCTGATGGGCCGTGGGGCCTGAAGAAGATAGGTGAGTAACATTGCGTAGTTAGACATTTGTGCTGCATGGATTTTAGTGTAATTTGAAATAAACTTATGTTCATTATACATTGAAATGGCAAGTTTAACATACATGTATGCAGTAAACAATATAAAACAACATTGAATAAACAAATTAAATGTTTCATGTATTGTTAAAATGCCTTGACTCCATTGTCTAGTTTATCGCTGTTTAAAGTCAGTTTAACTCTCAGCAAGGATAAGCTACTTCAAAGTTCTGATCCTTTAAATACACTAAAAGATTAGTAAACTTAGTTACAGTCGCACCTCGTTATAAGCGTCGATTCAGGAATGCGCATCTCCCGACACACTCTGCATTGCGATCCACCCTTTTGTATCTGGATGACCAAATCTAACTTTTTGCATACGCCTTGCGTTTTGGCATAGCGCAAATTCGAGAACGATATTTGTGATGTGTGTAACAGACTAACGGAAGGCTAATGATACTTCTTTGCTATTTCACCCGAGTTTTATATTGCTGTTGCCTGCTCAATTGCGCTTAACACTATTTTACTTAACTTTTATTTCAATGCACTGTTAGTTATTTTCAAGTATCGGCATTCACTAAGAATGGTTTAATCTTGCCGCCTGAAATCGACTAGCTCTTGCTGCCTGTTACGTCGAATAAACGGGTTAAACTTCAATGTTTTTAATCAATTGAAAGGTGCAGGAGCGAATTGGTTGGTGTGTCCCTGATGTCTAAATTACAACTGAATGTGTGAATGTTTTATTCACGTGCAAGTCGCCCGGTCGAAGCCAAAGCCGGTGAAATACGATTGATGGCAGCCCAACCATTTCACCCCTTGCGGCAGAAAATTGGTGTCCACCACCGACAGCGTTATATCCGAATCCGCGTAATAATGGGGTGCGTTATAACATGGTGCGACTGTACATAAAAAATGCTGTTTTGTTGTCTTTTCAAAATGGTCCAATTGTTTATATTCTGTTCTACAAGGTCTTCATGTATGGCTAGTCTATCTGTAATTCTCAGATTAAATAACAATATAAATAATAACCTCTATAGCGCCTATATCCTTTAGGGATGCGCAAGTCATTATCAAAACAAGGGACCACCAAAGATTAATGGTGGAAATGCAATTTGGAATAAGAAGATCTTAATGGTCCAAATGAATGTATCCATGGTAACTCTCCCTTTCTGAATGGAAGGTCTTCGTGTTACCCTGTGTTTTAACTCACCCTTTCTAAATGGAAGGTCTCCGTATTGCCACGTATTTTACTCACCCTTTCTGAATGGTTTCTCAGCTGTGTTGCTGGAAATGTGAGGATTCAGGGGCAGCCACGCTTCTACAGGCTACAAAACATGACGTGACGCCATACCACGTCAGCACTGATATCAATGACATAATAAGACTCACTGACACTATACCACTGAGATCATGATACTAGCTGTCATATCACCACTGATGTCATTGAATTAGTTGACATTTCATCACTGCTGCCAAGACATTAGGTGACAATTCACCAGATGTCATAAATGACGCTATGTGACACGTCATGAGACAATGACACTAGCTGACACATCACCAATGGTATCAAAACATGTGATGTGTCACTACAGTGAAATTAGCACACCATATCACTGGTGTGTCATGACACTAGTTGACACGTCTTCGTCAACACTGACACTGTCTAGTGTCATGTTCCTTTCAATCATTGTTCAACCATAACAAACTGTGCCTGTGTGTAAGCACACATGTATACATACGTTTCCTTCGTCTACATACAAATGCAATGCTGACAAAAACCCACAGAAACACAAACAAAAAGGTATCGCCAATGCCATAAATGTTTCAATTGTGTTGTGTTGAAATCAATCAAGATTCATTCATTCGTTAATTACTTGTGAACTGTCTGACCTGTCTGGTAGGTGGCGCCACCGGGTGTCTTGTCCTTGCGTTCTCTCGCATGCAGTAGCGCTGGAAGGTGAAACCATACATGCCTTCAACACAACAGGCTTATAAAATAACCTGCGCACACGCATGTTTAATTGATCTTTTACAGAAATCACAAAATACCTTAACATTGTATTTCTTAAATTTGTTGTCAATTGTCACTTGGCTCAACTGTGCCATTTTTTATGATCACTGCAAACATATATTTGTCATCCAACTTTGAAATTAGTAGAGGAAACATTCATTGCCATAAAAAATATTGTAGTTCAAATGAACGGCAAGACCATGAATGTCAAGATAATTTGTTTAGATATGCTGGTCTAACATTTAATGCCCTTCTAATTGCTCCAGGAACTGCTAGAATTGTCAGTCAAGTTATATTTATGCTATTGTAACTTGACAGTGAGACTGAAAGTTAATTTGACACCCAAGTAAAATTAATTATCCATTGAGCAATATGACCATTACAAATTGTATACTCTCTTGTTCTACCTGTTCTCTCGGCATCACTGATGGTTCAACGGCTTCTGCATCTTCCGGCACGCCACAGCCTCCATCGTTTATATCTTCCACTGGACAAACACAGCAAGGACAGAATAGTGTTTTCAGTTAGTTACAAACAGAAAGTGTGCATTTAAGACTAAAAAAGATTCTGGTTTTTCAAATCAATCTATACAGGCATGCATGTCTACATTAACAAAACCAGACAAAATAAAAAAACAATGCAGAAAAATATAACTAATACAATAGTAAACCTGAAACTGTAAAAAAGTAACTAGCGTGTTCGTGCATGTGTGCGTGCGCACACACATACATGTGAACACACAGGAAGTGCGTTTGCATAAATATATATATATATATATATATCATCTTTCATGTAACTAAAAAACACACTCAAAATGTGACAACCCGAGAATTGCTGTTTGATGACAGACTGCAACTTTAGGGTGCTGGCAAATGAGAAGTTGAGCTAGACACTACAGACTCACTAGTGATGTCATTCAGTGGCAGACCCTCTATATGCTCTTCATCGTCTGGGTCTGTACGCGCATCCTGCCCTTCAGTTGCTACTGTCCCTGCATGTGCCAGAAAGATCCATCATCAGGGGTCATTCACAGTTGTCCAGATTTACCTGTTCGTACAAAGCTGACTAATTCTCATACACCCAAAATTAGTAGCTCAAAATGTTGATAATTTGTCCAGACTGAAAAATATATCAATACAATACTGTTATGACACAGTGTACGTATACAGAACATACACTAGTAGCAGAATATGAATCAAACATTTATTTTCAATAATTGTATTAAACTTTGTATTTTCTCCATGGTGTCATATCGATTGAAGTGTTTACCGTGAAGTTGTGAATTACACCATTTAAAACATTAGCAGTTTTGTAACAGTTCACAGCAGTGCAGCACAACAACAGTTCACAGCAGTGCAGCACAACAACAGTTCACAGCAGTGCAGCACAACAACAGTTCACAGCAGTGCAGCACAACAACAGTTCACAGCAGTGCAGCACAACGATGGTCATATTTCGCATGTGACTGACATTAAAAAAATTAGTACATGGACTTTGACTCTCCCCCCCTTTAGTACTCACTGAATGAATCAATAGGTAAATGTTGATAACTGTGAATGGCCCCTTAGTCACTTCAATAGCAGATTAACATATTACAGTGTAATCATAATCAATTTCACTGATTTACAAAGAAATTACATCGAGTGGTGTAATGATTATGCCATGATATATTAATACCAAAACAAAATACACGGTAACCCATAAATAAATGTTACCACTGCCAGATGATGGCACAAACACAGCATGGTAAGTATTAAGTACATGGAAGTTGGACAAAGAAATGAGGAACAGAGAATGAAGACTAAAGTTAACATGGAGAGTTAAGTTGAGGAGAGATGTCACTAAGACAGATGTCACTAAGACAGATGTGTATACCAGAGCATGGGAGACAGTGGTACAGAGAGAAAGTAAAGACTTCCTGTCAAGATGGTAACCATGTAACAGTCATTGTGTGATTGTCAATGGATTTTCACAATCACATACACTCTCACATCCATAGTTATATAACTTTTTAACAAGATTTAACATGATTGCCATCACAGACAACAAGTTCCAGATGGCAAGTAGACAAGGAAGCCATTGGCTTATCGAGAGTCCAACAATACTATCATCTATGTATAGCCCACCCTTATCAGATATCTGTCAATTCTATTTTTAAACATATTCACACTACTAGCATTAACACAATCATTTGGCAGTTTGTTCCATTCATTTATCACCCTCTGTGAGAAAGAGTACTTTCTCATGTCCAACCTACACTGCTCCATAACTAATGCTGCTTTGTGTCCTCTGGTTCTACTGCCTTCTTTAAGTTTGAAGAACATATTCCTATCAACATCCTCATAACCATTCACTATCTTAAACACTTCTATTTGGTCTCCTCTTAGTCTCCTGGTCTCTAGTGCTGTCAAACCACATTGCAATAAGCTGCTTTTATAACTAAGGTCTCTCAATTCTGGAATCATTTTAGATGCTCTTTGTTGTATTCTTTCTAACTTGCCTATGTTCTTCTTACGATACGGCCTCCATGCTTGTATACAATATTCAAAATGTGGTCTAAGTATTGCTTTGTACAGGAGTACAATTAGCTGTTTCTCCTTATACATGATAGTTCTCCTAATTAGCCCTAGAATTTGATTTCCCTTCGAAGCAGCAATCCCACATTGCTCTGAAACTTTCGTGTCATCACTAAATGTTACTCCTAAGTCCTTTTCTTGTGTGGTTCTACCTAGTACAGCATCCTCCATTTTATATTCTTCGCCCATGTTTCCATGTCCTATGTGTATACATTTAAACTTCCCAAAATTGACTAACATTTGCCATTTTTCTGACCATTTAACTAATTTATCTAGATCATCCTGTAAACTTTGTTTATCTGTATCATTAGTAACCTTTCTTTGTGTCATCTGAAAATGTCAATACTTTGCTAGATATGTCATCTTCCAAATCATTTACATATATTAAAAACTTAGGTGAAGAGAGTCCACACAACTGTATACGTTTACCACCATGTTGGATCTTTTACTCTCCCTGACATAGACACCAGGCAGAAGGGACCTACTGCTAATGGTGTCTCACCTGAATAACACACACACACCCATGTGCCAGGTGCTAGGCAGGTCAGCCTGTTGTATCCAATTATTAAATGACTGAGTTAACCGTTGAACCCAGTAGCTCCTGATCACGAGGTGAGCACCAGTCCATTGGGACACTGACCAAGGAGTAGGGTTGTGGGGAGGGCAGATGAAGGACACCTGTGATGAAGCCTGGACCTGCAATAGAAACTTGGAACAGACTTCTTGCTGTTCGCTTACTTGGAACAAATGGCGTTGAGGAAGGTTTTGACTTCATCGAGTGCTCCAGCAACGAGAGATGTGACATGTCAAGCAGGATTACTCCAGTGGAGTGAAGCAGACCCAGGTTCATGTTGAAATCGCTCCGACTTGCAATCACCTCGCCAGCACGACTGAAAATACACAGCATGTTGGTCAGTGGGTGGCATGGTGTCAGTCAGTTGGTGGCATGGTATGACGGCACTGTGAGTGGCATGGTATGTCAATCAGTTGGTGGCATGGCATGTCGGTCAGTGATTGGCATAGTCTGTTGGTCAGTGGATCGAATGGTATGTTGGTCAGAGGGTGGCATGGTATGTCGGTCAGTTGGTAGTAGGGTATGTCAGTCAGTTGGTGGCATGGTATGTTGGTCAGAGGGTGGCATGCATGTCAGTCAGTTGGTGGCATGGTATGTCAGTCAGTTGGTGGCATGGCATGTCATTTGGTGGCAAGGCATGTCGGTTAGTTGGTGGCATGGTATGTCAGTCAGTGAGTGGCAAGGTATGTCAGTCAGTTGCTGGCATGATATGTCGGTCAGTGACTGGCAAGGTATGTCGTTCAGTGGGTGGCATGCTGTTGATAGTACTGGTGGTATATTTTGGTTGCTGCAATGGTGTTGGCAGCAAGGTTGGTGGTGTGGCTATCGACACAGTGGTAGCAATATTATTGGGTCCAATGATGTCGCAGCATATGTCAGTGCTAAGAACAGTGCTAACTGAAACAGTCACACATGCTTTGGTGCTAACATCAAAGGTGGTACCTGCAATAGGATGCCATGGTACCAACAAAAGATGTGGTGCATATCAGAGTTGAAGGCATCATGCCAGCACACACCAGACATGGGGTCAGATACATTTGTATTTGAAAGTATTTAAATACTTTTTATTTAAATAGTATTTGTATTTGCACGTAATGAAATGAAAGCATTTGTATTTAAATACTTGAAATTCCATAAAGTATTTGAAATTTTCAAACTTTTCAGTTTCCTCAAATGGGTATCAATAAATCACAAGTTAGATAGCTTCTGGAGAGTAAAGAATTTATCCTTCCATTCTGACCGGCATCTTATTTCAGTCAGAAAACCCTGATATTAGTTGCACTGCCTTATTCACAGGCCAATATCAGGGCACTTAATTGTCATTAGCAACAGCAGGCCTCTGTTGCACTCGCTTGTCTTTTGAGATGAGATTCTATACATACTTGAGCAGGGGTTCTCCTTCCTTTTCAGTTTCCTCCAGCGGAATCAGTGCCAAAGGAGTCTTTGGAATGTTTTGTATTGTGCCCTGTAAAGTAAAAACCCTCCTTTTCTATAAAAGGTACGCAAGATGTCTTTGTGTAAGAACTACTGATTTTATAGAGCGAATAGTTTGTCCACGTGCATGTGTACAGGTGTATTTTGTAGAGCGAATAGTTTGTCGACGTGCATGTGTACAGGTGTATTTATCTATAGCATATCTCAAAAATTATTAAAACTAAATGTGAAATACATAGCAACTTAAACATTTGGCATGTGGTTAGTTTTAACTGCCTTTGCGATCAAAATGGCAGACCTAAGGTGATGAAAAAATTAAACCAGAGAAAGCCAATCATAATACAGGTACTACGTAATAGATACACTGAAGTGGTAACACTAGGTAGGGAGCATTACATAATACAGGTACTACGTAATAGATACACTGAAGTGGTAACACTAGGTAGGGAGCATTACCATTACTCTTGTGCAGTCAGGACGTAACATATTTTTTATATGGTATATGATTCAGTATACAGTTACACCTACTTTTGAACCAAGTATCAGAATTTCAACTCACCCTTAATTTATTTCCTCATAAACTTGACCCAATAACACACATTCCACGCACTATGTGCAGGAAACACATTTGTGTGAATATAATGACATCACACTGTGGCCATTGATGGACTTGTATGATTTGATCTTCTGGACGTGCACACTCTGCACGGCAGTAGCAAAACAGTGTGTTGTCTTTTTGTCAAAATTTTGTAACTTTTGCATAATTTTGGAAGCTTCAAGTATTGTCACCTGAATAAAAATACTGGTCCTCAGTATAAGGAACACAGCAATTGTTACTACATCACTTTGGACGATTTATATTCATACACATGCTGTTCTTTGTAGTTTTGCAATTTAGTAATATACAACTAAAGTAGCTTGTTAGCGTTATATATCACACATCAAACATGACATTTAATTTTGTTAACAGAAGTTATAACGGCATGACCATTCACCTCAGGACATTGTTCCATTATTTCAGAAGTTATAATGGCATGACCATTCACCTCAGGACATTGTTCCATTATTTCAGAAGAACCAAATAGTAGAAAATGTGGGATTTCAATGCGGCAGTTGCTTTTCAAGGTTCAAATTTTTTCTGACTGTGGCACCATCTACTGAGTGTCTTTTATCCAAATTATGCAAGAGCTCAGATGTTTCTACACTCGGCCGACAATGTTTATCTACATCCATAACTCATTACATTATATCACACACTCATATGTAAATGAACCTAATGAAGCAAAAACAAACTTGAAAATCATTGGAAACAAATCATAAAATCAAATACGACAAAAGTTTGTTTTTTTAAGGAAAATCAGGATACTTGAAAAATTTGCAAAAGTGAGACTTGGAAGGTGTGTTATTGCATGTAGAAGAGACAGATACTCACTTGAGTCAGGTCGGCAGCATCTGTCTTGGCATCAATATTCTTCATCTCTTGGATGTCATCCAGTACAAGGAACTATGCAACAAGGATGTCATTCAAACTGTGCTATCAAAGAAACTGTAACTCCTATATCAAACAAACAAAGGGATTTCTCGGTTCTCGCACCAACTCTTTGGAATTCATTCCCTGTTAGTGCGTTACGTCAACAGGATACATAATAAAATGTTGCTATCGTCTGAAGACTGGTCTTTTTAATCTTGCTTATCATCCTTACCTCATTAACGTACGCATCCATCTGTTGACAACTTTAGCATTGTATACCAACTTTGAGATTATATAACCTTTTAGTTTTATTTTATTCTAAGCTCAGTTTCCCGAGGGTTTAGGTGTGATAGAATTTTTTTTATTGTATAAAACTGAATTGTCTCTTCATCCGCGGCATAGACAGTTACCTCCTCGTCTTTGTCATCTTCTGCAGCACCGTCTTCGTTCCTTCCCTCAGCATTCTCGTCCCGAGCCGCCAAAGCCTTCCTGACAATCGCAACACAGTTAAACATCGTAACTATCATCGTTCATGTCGATAAATCATCTAAAATCGCTCGTCTAAATTAGATGATTTATCGCAGTTGTTTTGGAGGGCGGGGCATCTGTTGGTTCTACTGCAAGTAGCAACATTGGTGTGCGATATCTACGATCATATTCGCGTTTTGAGACAATACAATGGACAGCAAATACTTTCTTGCGATAAATCATCTAATTTAAACGAGCGATTTTTAAGGTTTGTTTTACCACTCGGTGGCACCACTGTTCCATTTTGTCTAGATATGTCACATTGCAGGAATTATACCAAATGTATGTGCAGTATTGCACCCATTCACCAACTGTCTTGGTCGTAAACCTGATATCATTACTTAATGTTCATCATTTCATAATAATAGTTCAAGGGAATTTATGCTTGAAAGGTCACCAGTAAAATCAAGGCCATTATGAAGGTGAATAAAACACTTTAAAAATGTTTATGTGCATCAATTATTAATACATATAATTCTAGAAACATACCTTATAAGTTATAGACTATAACTTATAGTATTACTATAACTTATAGTAATACTTACTTGCGATTGGCCAGCGAACCGAGAACTTCGTGCACCAAGCTACACAGGTACTCCACCTGGAGACAAACAAACTCATCTCCAGTGTCCTGAAAGACTCACACCATTTACTTGTGTGCTGCCAACATATGTGATGCGCCACGCCAATACCAGGTGCTTCTCGCTAGATTTAGTTCAGCGCAGGAGCCTAAAACGCATGGTGTACCTTCGAATTGTTGAAAATGGGTTAACGACAGAATCGATCAGCAAAATTATCCATCATTCCATAAATCAATTTATATAAGCTGAGCAATTGTTCAAACTAGTAATATTTAGCACTTTATTTAAGCCCCTGATTAGCGTCGCGGTTGAGAAGTTTGAAATTGTCATTGTTATGCGACTATCTTCACTCGCTTACAAGTGGGAAACCACACGTTATACATGGCTGGAAAGCTTATGATGTCAATTACACGTGTGATTGGGAATCTTTAGCTTACTCTATTTGGTCTAGAGTCAACGTGCGTGCGCAGTCAGCTTGTTTACACTTTCCTTTCTTCTTTGTTCGCCATTTTCGCCCACTGTTTTAGTCTTCCATTCGTTAAAGCACTATGGCATCGAAAGAAGCTTATTTAGCTACCGAGTTGGATCGTGCGAGGGGGTGCAATCTCGAGGACAGCAATTTAGCTGCCGTGATTGAAGATTACTTCGAAGGCCGCGTCGAGTCCGTGGAGGTCGCCTCAGCAGGGGCAGGGGAAGACCACATTGAGCCTGCACTGGTTGGCTCCGCGCCAGTGGGAGCGACTTTCCAAATTGGGGGAACTGACAATGTGTAGTGTTATTATGTATGTGTTTTAGGGGTTCGGCTCCCAGTAGTCTCCAGTAATACCAAACCTGGTAGTAAATGAGGTGGCATTCAATAAATATTGTTTTTCCATTTTTTTACTTCTGAATCTTCTTTACACACACCTACTGGAGGAATCTACAACATTTCATTCCATTTGGAGCATTATAAATGCATGGTTGCTATAGGAGAAGCAATTTTTCAATGCCGTTTTTTAAAGCTGATTTTCTCAAAACTGTTATTCCAAGTATGTGTACACTAAAAGTGTAATATCTTGGCCCAGGAGTAAGCTGCACTGTTCATGTTGGTGTCATTTTAAAGCCGCATATCTGCTCTATTTGAATATGTAATAAAATGGTTTTGTCAAATTGTTGAGATGAGTCTGGTTTTGGCATGTGACATCACATATTTGCATTTACTATCCTGTTGATGACATAACCATCATTTCCACTTTCTTCTGGTTGACATTGTATTGTGTGTTCAATGACACCTTCTTCTGGTTGACATTGTATTGTGTGTTCAATGACACCTTCTGGGTGACATTGTATTGTGTGTTCAATGACACTTTCTTTCTCTTTGCAATTACATTTTTTTAGTGACATGTAATTTTCTGGAACACTTACTTCATTGTTGTTAACACTCTATTTGCAATGACATTCCAATTTCTCATAGTTGACAATGTTTGTGACCTCAATGTTATTTACTGTCTTTCTGTTGATGATGTGCATATTTCCCGTCACACTTACTGTCATGTTGTTGACACTGTTTAAATATTTGCAATGTCACTTACTTCCTTACTGTTGACATGATTTGCATTTACCGTAACGTTGACTAGATTTGTTGTCACACTTACTTTCTTGCTGTAGATGCACGCACTGCCCTGTATTAGAAGAGCTGCTTCGGCGAAGTTCATAGTTGTGGTTCCTCCATCAAAGGATATGGATATCTGCTCGATCTGAATACACACCAGACAAAACTGAATCAATGACCACGTCTCAGAATGAATCAGAAAACAGTTTAAACGAATGTCGCATACACGACTCAGCTTAACATAACAGAATCACTCGTTCTCGACTTTACCTGCATTTACCGCCCTCTGATGGATAAATATAAAAATGAAAGAATGTAACTTCATGTTCTAGCATCGGCGCCCGGAATTTAGTTGAATTGACTGATACATATAGATGATGCGATTGATGGCGCCCCACCAACGATGAGAATCAGCAGGCATGGTAGGTCAGCAGTTAGATCATTTAACTGTTAATCAAGAGAACAGGGCTTCCAGTTGTTATGAAACTTCATTCACCCACATAGGCATTGCCTGTTTCTTTCAGAAGACACACCAAAATAAGCATGTACACAAACCTCCGCCAAATACTCGTCCAGTTGACTTGCAATGTCGACATTCCAGTTCTTGGTGAGATCACGGATTGGTTGCAATAAATGCTGGAACCTCGAATCGGGTCCAGTCTGTTGGCTGCTGGCCGGCATGGTGTGAGACTGCAGTCAGACAAACACATCAGATAACACACATCCCTTCACGTCATCTAAAATGAGTCTATTAGACTATTAACACTTGAATTTAAAATTAATCTTGGAATTATGGCTGTTGTGGGTCATTTTGCCTTGTCCATATAACTAGCCTAGGAGTCATAAATAGTAATACGTTAATCCATGGAGTGCACATTGCTATCAGTTGATTGCAAAAAACAGTTGAAAAACATTATGCTGCTAGCTTTTAATCACTGGAAAAGTGCTCCATCCATATGCTATTCCCCATGTAGAGTTTATTCCTTGATACTCGGCGCATCTACAGTATTATAAAGAGTGTGATGTTCTTTTCCTGGGCAGAAACAGAAATTTAATCACATATTAAGATACAAGCACAACGCGATGCAGATTACGCGATGCGACTCGCCCACCTGACATTCGACCTCCCCTGTTCTCGGAAAGAATGTCTCGTCTGACATCACAGAAAGACAGACTTATCGTAGAACATGGGCATGGCGGCGTATGGATGTTATGTCACAAGTCGCATGTCCTAGACAATGTCATAAATTTGGAGCTGTATGTCCCAAAACGCTTGTCACAAATTTACTTTAAAGTTTATATTTGTTGTTCACGCACTGACCATAAATCGGTGGTTATTTGTGCTAATGTTAGCACTCTGCGGAGTATCTGCGTGTTTTACACATTACTTATTATCGCCCATCGCCGCGCGCGTTTCATAGTGATATCGGCCTTTCGTGATCTTGGCCTTAGTGAACTCAGCCTATTTTGGTGTCTGAAATACTTGGTATATACTTGGTAGTATAGTCTCTTTCAGCCGGTGGCTAGAGACCTCAATTTCTTCTTGAAGTTGTTCAAAGTAGAAGCCGACACAACATCTTCAAGGAGTTAATTCCAGCAATTAATGACAAGATTTGTGAAGAAGTGTTTACGGATCTCTGTGCGGGAGTACGTCTTTTTTAGCTTTAAGCTATGGCTCCTAAGATTTGTGAAGAAGTGTTTACGGATCTCTGTGCGGGAGTACGTCTTTTTTAGCTTTAAGCTATGGCTCCTAAGATTTGTGAAGAAGTGTTTAAGGATCTCTGTGCGGGAGTACGTCTTTTTTAGCTTTAAGCTGTGGCTCCTAAGATTTGTGAAGAAGTGTTTAAGGATCTCTGTGCGGGAGTACGTCTTTTTTAGCTTTAAGCTATGGCTCCTAAGATTTGTGAAGAAGTGTTTACGGATCTCTGTGCGGGAGTACGTCTTTTTTAGCTTTAAGCTATGGCTCCTAAGATTTGTGAAGAAGTGTTTACAGATCTCTGTGCGGGAGTACGTCTTCCTTAGCTTTAAGCTATGGCTCCTAAGATTTGTGAAGAAGTGTTTACGGATCTATGTGCGGGAGTACGTCTTTTTTAGCTTTAAGCTATGGCTCCTAAGATTTGTGAAGAAGTGTTTACAGATCTCTGTGTGGGAGTACGTCTTCCTTAGCTTTAAGCTATGGCTCCTAAGATTTCTGAAGAAGTGTTTATGGATCTCTGTGCGGGAGTACGTCTTTTTTAGCTTTAAGCTATGGCTCCTAAGATTTCTGAAGAAGTGTTTACGGATCTCTGTGCGGGAGTACGTCTTCCTTAGCTTTAAGCTATGGCTCCTAAGATTGCTGCTACATTGAAAAAATGCTGAGGGTTATTCCTGTTTTTGCCCACTGAGATATTTATATACCTTACAGAGGTCCACCTCATGTCATCTTTGTTCCAAAGGAACTGATTTGACAGGTGTTCTGCGGAGTTTCAGCACTCTCTTCTGAACTTTCTCTAATTCGTCTATATCCTTTTTATAGGAGTACCAAGCTGGCAATGCATATTCCAGCACTGGTCGTATCATTGTTTCATATAAGGTCTTTATTATCTTTTCCGATCTACTTTCAAAGCTTCGTTTAATTAGTTCTATGTGTTGGTTTGCTTTAGTTGTAATATAGGGTCCCGGATGGTTCGGCCCATGACGGGTTCGGCCCACGCCGACGGATGGTTCGGCCTAGTTGATTCGGCCCACGCAGACGGATGGTTCGGCCCATTTCACTGTCGCTATTGAAATCAGCGACGGTCGATTCGGCCCACTCTAGCTAAGCGGCGGAAACAAGAAAGAAAGGCGGAGAGGCGGAAATTATGATTGTGCACAGAAACATACGTACACGGTAATATAATAATAATGATCTGGAATTATTTATAAAAATATAGCAATATAAATAAATTAAAAGAAAGTGGTTGACATAATAAAGAAATGAACCAAATTCAAGTAATTAATGTTTAATGGAAACGTCCACAAATAAACGTAATAACTAGTTGAGTTTGTATTGTAATATATAATGTATTGACTTCATTGTTTGTGTGAGCACATTTTATGTGTTTAATCTATCTGATGTTTCATCATCAACACTTGTTAACTGAAATGTTTGAAAGTGTGATTTCATAGTTTGTGTAAGCACATTTTATGCTTTTAATCTATCTGGTGTTTCATCAGCAAAACATGATAACGTAAATGTTTGATAGCATCACTTCATTGTTTGTGTGAGCACGTTATATTTGATCAAGCCCTTTATTCAATTAATCGTCTTAAGTTAATTGAGCATATCACAAGTTGCAAAGAGGTGTCATTAATGTTTTCGGCTCTATTGTCCCACGTCAGTAGCTGATTTCTAAGAATAGTAGTTTCGGCCCATGGCATGATTCAGGAAAAAAATACTTAATATGATAAGGCACAGAAACATATTCACACGCTAATATAACAATTATCTCATAAAATAACAGAATGCAGTCCAGCAACACAACGCCAGAAATATTGACAACGGATGGAATTTTTTTCTTTATTAACAACTACCAAAATATAATATATATATATATATATATATATATATATACATATATATACATATATATATATATATATATATATATATATATATATATATATATACATACATGCATACATGCCATAATGTGGAGAAGCCACGACAGGACGAACGCGTTATTTACAATCTGGGAGCGTCTCGTCAAGGCCGAACGTAACGAAAGGGAAACGCTGCGTTCCTTGAGCCGACTGACAAAAATAGCGAACGTAATAAACACTTGGTTCGAAAACAATAACAATACTGTAGCGTACAATATTTCGCTAAAACACGCAAACAGTTGAAACTAGGGAACGTAATAAATAAGTAATATTGGTTCTAAAACAATAATAATGTAGCGCATGGCGTTTCGTTAAAACACTGAAATAGTTGTAGCGTATAACATTTCGCAATTACAATACTCTATAAACAACAATTGACTCGAAAATAATAATACTGTAGCGTTCAACAAGTCAACAGCATTTCGCTAAGACATGGAAACAGTTGAAAATAGCGAAGAATTCGTTAGTTGTTTCGGCCCACGGCGCCCGCTGGCACCGGTTGCATACACGGATGGTTCGGCCCATGCGAGCGAAAACACTTCACGGTTCATCGGTTGCGCCGTTGGATGGTTCGGCCCATGGGCCGAACCCGTTATGGGCCGAAACATCCGACACCCGTAATATATGTGGGTGCTTGGTTTTAAGTTTTTGCATATATGGCGATTCCTAGATTTTTTTTCTTCGACAACTTCTAAGTTTTCTCCATTTAATGTGTATGCATATTTTAGGCTTTGTCTTATTCTGAGAACTACACATTTAGTGGCATTGAAGTTTAATAGCCAAGTTTTGTTGGTCACAGCTGATAGTATTGCTTGTGTCAGCTAGTTTTAAATAAATTGTCTTGTATTATTCTTTCTAGTAGTTCAATCACTTAGCTGGTGAGTGACACTGGTCTGTAATTGTTGCACTTGTTTCGTGGATCTTTTATGTGGATTTTGTGGAAATTGTCAAATGGTGATCTCGGCATGGCGATAATTGGGATATTGTTGTAAATATGTGGTGTATTATGCCATATTTGGAGGAATCACTCCAAAGACAAATACTCTTCACGGTAAATTATAAAGTACGACGTAATAAACAGAGAATATATTATTAATCAACAATAAAATCTTACCCTAGTCAAGCAACTTTTTTTAGAATACCGCGCTTTTCCCCAAAACATTAGTACCGCACGTTTCAAAATTGGCGGTTTAATTTATTTAAAAACATCAACAGCGCATTAAGCCATGGTGTGAATAAGATAATTTTAATTGCATATATACCAATTATGATGCTTTGTCATGGTAAATTACTTTATATTAAGAAAATGTACGCAAAATATTATCCAATCCAAGGAAAATCATTCAGTAATTTCCTTATCACTTGATATTAATGCGCATGTTTTCCTTTTCTAAACCGGCGTATTACTATTAAAATTCGTGTAAAAGCTGTATCTGTTAACTGAAATAATTAAAATACAAAATATGTTTCCATTTAATTCCGTAATCGCATTAATGTGACGTGGGCATTTTATTTTGGTATCGCCCTTTGGTGCAGCCGTACGACTTTTGTCAGTTTTGCCTTTTGGCGGTGTAGTTTGGTTCCATTTTGGTGTGGCCTGCCTTGTTGAGAACGTGAAATTTCGTGAACAGCGTTTAGCCGTTAGGTGCCATGGTATTCCAGCGGGTTTATCAGAAAACTCAACTTCACTGTGAAGTTTATGACAAGCGTTTAACACGCGATTTCTTTTTATGGTGCATGTCGGCGATATATTTGGTTGCATTTGCATCACTGTTCGTCCAGATTCCAGGTGAGTGACACGCCTATCAATCACAAATACACGTGTTTCCAATCACGCTCACGCTAAATTCTCAAGCATGGTCAAAACGAGGCTTCAACCAGTATCCCGTAAATAAACACGCATGGCCAACTGTCTTGTTTATAATCCCTGCTTTAGTATCGTTTATTTCAGTGGTAGTAAATACAAGTAGCTCGACCTAACTGATGCATTGCCATTGTCAATGATGAGTACAATTACCCAGTCCCAATTATTTGGGTACTTTTCTACTATAATCCAGCCCACCTCAGTTTCCCCATTATAATGATTATTAAATAATAATAATGTACAGGGCAAAGTGAATTGTGGGGCGATTCTAGAATCGCCCCGGATGTCTCGCGGGTCATTGTGGGAATCCCACAATGCCCGCCCAAGTGGAGATGATAGATCTGTCAGTCGCTCGGCAATATTCGCAGTGGTGAGACGTACGTTGTTCGTGTTGCATATGTGTGGTTTATTTCATTACACGTGCTTGACTGACTTTTCGTTTGCGTACATTTAATGATCATTCTATTACATTGTTTGCGATAAATTATTTCGTGTTAAATGTTTGATTGATTGAATTATCTTCTCGAATAACAACTGTTACGTGTGACCTTATACTATGCTATAGTAAACATCGTATCGTTTGAATATTGCTAATGATCGTAAGACTTGCATGTCCGAAGTAGTGACCAATTTGCTATTAGTTCAAAATTAGAAAGTCATATCAGAGGCGAAATATGACAAAATCGCTGAGCATCTACAACGACCATATGCGGCCACCGACCCCAAACTTCGCTGGTGGATCAAGCGTAAACGTTTTCAGCTGATCAGGTTTCTTGAGCTCAACATCGCTGTCATTCCCAAGCGATGTACGTACGTGACTGTTGTATACGAATATTATATGTTTAGGGTAACGTAACGCCTGTAGATTTTGTAACCCCCCCAAAAAAAAATACGTGCGCTTTTCGAAGAAATGTGTACGTTGTAATTCAGTTGAAATATAACCGAAAACTCTCATTGGAAAAAAATATTATCATCTTGACATTGACAGTTAGACGAGCGAAACTATTCAGCCAAGAGTTATGTAAAGATTTTTCTTTAAAAAAAAATTGAAGACTCATTTAAGAAACTTTTAAAGACACAACATTATAATCTAGATTACGGGTAATAACTTGAATGTGTGTCACTTTCCATGTATGTTTTAATTACCAAGACGTTACGCTAATAATTATTTTAATGTTGTGTGCATAATAATATTATATTGTTTTATCCTTCTTTCATATACTTTTTTCATTTGGAGTTATTATACGTAGTACATTAACACTAGCTAAATTACTATTTTATCATTTGTCCACACTTGTTCATAGCACCACCTGGCCACCGTGATTACCAGATTGTATCGTGTGCCTGTTAGTCAAGGGTGCAGGGTTCCCAATATGATTAGTGAGGTTCTGTACTAAGGCTCCTTGCCTTGGGCATGTGTGGATCCCACCCTGTCTGGTAGTCTGGTCAAGTGTGCAGGGTTTCCAGTATAATTATGTATGGCTTCTATACTAAGGCTCCATGGCTTAGGCATGTGTGGATCCCATCCTGACTGACTTTAAGCTGTTCCTGTAATCTGTGTGACATTTGTGACTGATGCTAATGCAACAATAAAAGGAAGCCATGTCACAGTAGCAGTACTGCACACCATCTGACATTTATTCCATGTAGCATTGGTTGGTTGATTGGTTCATGAGTTCTGTAGAAAAATGTATTAAAGTTCAATAGATATGCATAATATTACTTATTACGTTAAAGAACGATTACCTTAACAATAGGAATTATGTTTTGTTAATGTTTGTGCATAAACATATGTATGTATTGGGATGGACACTATCAGGAAGCAGGTATGACTGCCACTCGTCTGACATCCCTCGGTGTTTCCACGCGTGTACGTTCGCCAGCCCGTCTATCGGTCTGTGCAACGCTGCGACGATCACTGTCCTGCTGCATTGTTTCTCCAACCGAAGTCCTTTTCCTTTCAAGTGTCGCACGAATGAGTGGCCGATCACAAGTAGTTTTGCACATGCCTAACTTTTTCCTAATTGGCTAACGGAATTTCCTAACAAACAACTGATTGGCCTACCTACTCTCACACTTTCCTTGCCACCACGCCTGCTTGTTTTCCAGGAAACATAACAAATGACTATTGGGACTCCCTGTACATTAACTTTACACTTCAGAAACACAGCGCTTTGCAAACCTATTCTACACGATTGAAATTAATTACCCCCACCCAGTTGATTACCCCTTGTTACCCAATACAAGTGCCAACTACCTCACATTCCTGAAACACAGAAAAGGACATGGTTAAATATACACGTTCTTAGGCTAAACACTATGAAAACTACGGTATTATTCCAACTCTGCACCAGGCAAGAGGGGGCAAAGTCGGAATAATCATTATAAGTAGTCGATATTAAAATATATTGCGTTGAGTTTGTGTCACACAGTTAGCATTTATAATATAACACACGTTCTTAGGCTAAACACTATGAAAACTACGCCTATACATATAAGTTTGAATGAAATAACGGTATTATTCCAACTCTGCACCACGCAAGAGGGAGCAAAGTCGGAATAAGCTTTATAAGTACACGCTAATCACAGATAATGCGCTACGTTGGTGTCACACAGTTAGCACTTATAATGTAACACACGTTATTAGGCTGAACATGAAGTCCACGCTTGTACATGTAAGTTTAAACGAAATAACGGTATTATTCCAACTCTGCACCATGCAAGAGGGGGCAAAGTCGGAATAAGCATTATAAGTAGACGATATTCAAAAGTATTGCGTTGCGTTGGTGTCAAACAGTTAGCATTTATAATGTAACACACGTTCTTAGGCTAAACACTATGAAAACTACGCCTATACATATAAGTTTGAATGAAATAACGGTATTATTCCAACTTTGCACCACGCAAGAGGGGGCAAAGTCGGAATAAGCATTATAAATAGACGATATTCAAAGATATTGCGTTGCATTTGTGTCACACAGCACCTATAATGTTACACACGTTATTGGGCTAAACATTATGAAGTCCACGTTTGTACATGTAAGTTTGAACGAAATAACGGTATCATTCCAACTCTGCACCATGCAAGAGGGGGCAAAGTCGGAATAAGCTTTATAAGTACACGCTGATCACAGATACTGCGTTATGTTGGTGTCACACAGTTAGCATTTATAATTTCACACACGTTATTAGGCGAAACATTATGAAATCCACGCTTGTACATGTAAGTTTGAACGAAATAACGGTATCATTCCAACTCTGCACCATGCAAGAGGGGGCAAAGTCGGAATAAGCATTATAAGTAGACGATATTCAAAAGTATTGCGTTGCGTTGGTGTCAAACAGTTAGCATTTATAATGTAACACACGTTCTTAGGCTAAACACTATGAAAACTACGCCTATACATATAAGTTTGAATGAAATAACGGTATTATTCCAACTCTGCACCACGCAAGAGGGGGCAAAGTCGGAATAAGCATTATAAATAGACGATATTCAAAGATATTACGTTGCGTTTGTGTCACACAGCACCTATAATGTTACACACGTTATTAGGCTAAACATTATGAAGTCCACGCTTGTACATGTAAGTTTGAACGAAATAACGGTATCATTCCAACTCTGCACAATTTCAGTCGGGGGGCAAAGTGGGAATAAGCTTTATATGTCATTTATAAATATTGCGTTCCGTTGGTTTGTCATACAGTCAGTATTTTGCATGTTATACACAATATATGGTCATCCAGTAAAAAAGGACGTCGGCATACACGTTTTCACAACGGCACGCTTGAACTAACGGTATTATTCCCATTCTGCACAATACAAGAAGGGGCAACGTCGGAATAAGCAAAACATACAACGCAGGATTAGCTAGTTAATTACCCCCTTTGTTGCTCCACTACAGCTTCAACACATTCACAACACACACAAAGGACATGTTTTAACATCTACGCTGGCTAACCAATTATGAACTGGTAGCTAGTGAAGTACCTATAACACCTCCATTGTACGTGTTCAAAGTCAGCTCTATGTGCTAAAGAAGCCTATTATTATTTTCTACCGCAGGACATGATCTTATACAGGCGTATGTGTCAATTTAAAGATACGCTCAGCACACCTCGACTGAGCACATCTTCAAAGAAACATATCACGCCGGGCAGAGTTCAAATACACCGTAATCCATTTGATCGTTTTCTGAATTCTCACAATGATCCGTCCCAAGTGAGAATCAACGTTTAGTCCATTCCAACTTGGGCGGGCGTTTTGGGAATTCTCACAATGGTCCGTCCCAAGTGAGAATCATCTCCACTTTGCCCCCATTCCGAAACTGCCCGCAACAGCAACAACAATGCATGCACTACAATACGCTAAGCCTATGGCTGTGCCACTATAGTAACCATGCACAATGCATATTTATCTACTGAACACGTAAATTATTAAATGTGTGTAAAACACATTTCGTAAAATTTTTTGATGCTCCAGTTTGCACATTTACCTTGCATTGAGTGCCATCACATCATACGCGATTTCACACTGGATAAACGTATTACACTGTTTTGCCATCAATAGTTTAATAGAATACAAATAATTTATCATTCCCGGTGTGAAAATGCACTTTCTGTGTTCTTGCATTATGGTATCACACACTAGATGTTGCCACCACCAGCACTGCTCACAAACAGCATTATGATGGGGGTTGATGACACAAAGTTATGTCGTGACACATAGTAGGGGGTATGTGATATCACTGAATCAGGAAACATCAACTGGTACAGTCTTTCACATTTCTTGATGTAGTCGTTCTTGAGTTGATAGCAGTTCGTTGGGGAGTTTTTGTAAACGAAATAGTAATAAATAATTATTGTCTGTATTATATCCAGAAATAAATAATTATTGTCTGTATTATATCCAGAAATAAATAATTATTGTCTGTATTATATCCAGAAATAAATAATTATTGTCTGTATTATATCCAGAAATAAATAATTATTGTCTGTATTATATCCAGAAATAAATAATTATTGTCTGTTATATCCAGAAATATTTTATTCTAACTGACAATTTCATGGTTTTGTTTGTAGGTTTATATGGAGACCATGGAGTCCTGCCTGCGAAACTGGTTGTTGAAAAAGGTTGGCAGTCCTGGGTACCATTTCACTAAGATTCTTATGAGCTCATTAGTGTGATTTTGCTCTTTAAAATCGATTTACATTACTGTATTTTAAAGAATGTACAATTGCCATTTTTAATGTGCGAAAATAAAGATTTTATTATTATTTCGCTCCTTAGCTGTGATCGAAAAAAAAATTACGTTTAAGAATGAACAAAAAATCATTATAGGAACGTTCTTAAAAATGCTCCTCATTAAGGACAAGGTTAAACCACTCATAAAACAAAACATATCCATCATAAACAGTCAAATTTACCTTAGAATTGTATAGTCTTGACTCCAATTTTATGTAGAGATACAGTTTTTCACAGTCAAATTTATAAGTTTTAAAAATAGGAGCGATGAATAAATAAGTTGGTAAATTATGAGTTTTTTACAGCGTCTATTTTACAGCACTCATTGTGTACGTTGGTCAGGGTTGTTCATAAAACGTCTATTCAATTTTAAGTAAATTTTTAGCTGTGTCTAACCAAAATATGTAGACCTCTAACCTTCATATTGGTATACTTGATGACACGACTTCGGTTGACGTGGTTGGCCCTCTCTGCGAACTTTGTTATTGAAAACTGTCAAAATGTATTTGTACTTGCTGGTGTGTCACAGAAATGGTGTCCTCCGTGACAGAGCGTCTCCATTTCTGTTATTACATTTTTCCTCTTCGCCCAGTGAGCAAATAAGTCAAATGTGGTTGGAAAGTAGTCGATGGAACTTATTACTTGCCCAACTGTGCACACTATGGCGCTTATGATGGAAATTTTGATCATTAGCTTATGGTGGATTTAATGAGCATCTTAGTGAAACATGTTTTGAAAACGCTCATAAAATCTGATGTATTTTGTTATATGATTGGTTTTCCTTATGAGCTCTATTGGGCCACAAGTTTTTATATTTAGCTGGTCCGGCAGATCACCACCGTTTCAGATAATTGCTACTACTATGTTCCATACGACCAACGGGTAGACTTCTTTGACGATGGCGTGATGGCCACAATTTTGACATAACCAGTTAATAAGTAGTGCCCATGCAGATAACAAGTGACAGTGCAAACGTCAGATTCGATTATGTCGTGACCATGCTGACTACGGCACTATCGGCAGTGCCACACGATTTCCGTAGCTAAGACTATTTAACTGTATTAACATAACAACATTGTAGTTCATTAACATAATTTGCTGATTGATGAAACGTCTCCAGAAAATGACGAATGGTTCACAGCATTTCGCTACGTGTCACTGCTGCTCGCTATTGGGAAGAAATCTGGGTCAGTTAAACAACAGAAAGAAAACTAAAACAAGTTAAAAGTTTTTAATCAGTGTTTGAAAGAAACAGTGATCATTAAAATAAATAAACCACTTGTCTCAACTCGCGGAAGTACAAGTCGGCTTATATGAAAGTTAATTGGTGAATGGGAGCGGGTCGGTGCCCACGTGAATGCAGCAGCAGACATCACACTTGGTCCAAACTCTGCACCGGTTGGAAACATATTTTTTATTATATTGTTATTTCGCTTCTTACTGATACACAGGCAGAAATCATTTATTGACACTCTGTTGTTTCGTATTGATGTTGCAATTCAATTATTTGTGTCTACTGTGTTTGCGTGTACCCTCGAGTGCCAAATAAATGTGTAGGCCAAATAACAGTATTGGATGGCAAATCGGTCAAATTTAATAATAGTATAGTGCTGAATAACAGTACAGGGTGGCAAATTGTTGAAAACAAATAATAATATAGTGCAAAAAAGGCACTAGTATATTTGTCTTTTTTAGTGCCGAAGTTGATGTCTTTCATAATTTTTACTCGGCGTAAAGCCAAGGTGTTGCAGTTTATTTCGGGTTTTTTCTGCCAAATATGCATAAACTTTGTGCGTATTCACATCACCGCAAATATAGTAGCTGTGTTTTATATCTGAAAAAAAAACCGGGGAATTGTCCGTTTTTAAATGGACAGTAAAGTTTTATTAAATTGAATACCCAAGGCCATGCCCGTTTCATGGGAAACCACCGCCAGCCGGTTGTGACCAGTTTGAGGCACTGCGCACTGCGGCCATTTACGGTCGGTTTACGCGGTGATCATGGAATTTTATCTAGTAATATACGATATTGATCTCCCGAGAACTAAGGATTCTGACCAATTAATCTAATCATGAAAATCTAACGGTCTAATGCTTCAGGATCAAAATCTAGGATCTGAAAGCACGGGATCCCACTAAATTCACGACTGTCGTTCAAAAGGATGAAAACTTAGCCGTCAGATGGAGCCACATGCAGCTCCAGTTAGGAGCAAGTGATTTTAGCATGAGCAGTAAACCACTCCATGGATGATTGATTAGCATGAACAATAGGGAGTGAGAGCGATTGCTCTCCTAAAAAATTATGCCATGCATAATTTGCCACGATTATCGGAAAATGTAGGCCTGCACAAATGTTTAAATCTAATAATAGTATGTGGCATTTTTCATCAAATAAATACACGTATAAGGACATTTATTCAGCACTCGAGAGTAGCATTTCCGCAATGGCCAAAGACAATATTGTGCATAGTGGTGTATCGCAATATACAGGAATACTGGCATATCATTCCTGCCCTAACTAATCAGTAGTTTTCGATGAACCCAAGGCTGTCTTGTAGCCAGAAGAATTAGCTAAATTTACATATAGGCTGTACACGAAACTACCGCGATGCATTGCACACATTCTATGTTTTATATCCGAGAAAATATCCGGGCAAATAATTTGTGGGGGGCTGGTAACTTTGAATCTACTGACCCGCTGGGCCACTGGCCACAAAAGCTTAATGTCAAGGCCTGAGGTATCATATTGATACATTCCATAAAAAATTATAAAATAAAAATATAAGGTTTTCAAGTGAGATTAAAAAAACACTGGATTGGTGCTAGTCGTGGATTAGCATAACAGCTGGATATTAGACAGCTTAGGATGCACTGAAGTGTAATTGTTCCGTTGATTATTTCAGTCTGTGTTGCTATAAACGTCCAGTCCATGTGTATTTCACAGAGGCGCAGTCAGTGAAAGATCTGTTCACCGGCCAGCCTACTCTGCTGCGTGTTACGTCCAAGCTCGGACTCGATGTGCAGACCGGGATGGACTTTCTCTGCCTCGCTGGCATCGTTCTCTCCTTCGTTGCCATGGTTTCTAGTGTGCAGCGAAACTGCATCGTGTTTGCCCTGCTCTGGTTTCTCTACCTGTCTCTTTACCAGGTGAGTTGTCCCGTCGTATGAACTGTTATAATATTCCCAGAGATGTAGCTTTGGTATCCGTTAGACGAGCTAGCATGTTGTAATCGATACTAGATAGGTTAAATTTTTCATGAAATAAGTCTGAAACAAGACAAGTGAAAACATCAAATTGAGGATGCACCTTTAACCTTAGCAATGCAGGGCTTTATCTACTTGTCCAGTAGACAAGTACAATCAAAAGTTCACTTTCAGAAGCTACTTGTCCGTAATCTTGTGTCTTTTGCCAATTAAAAATAAAAAAGTTTTGTAGGATTATCTGCTGTAAGTAGCCAATGCAAGAGTCACTGTCACACAGTCACAGACAGTATTATACAGTTTTATTCTGGACAGGTCAATTCCATGTAATCAATTCAAATTCAAATTCCTTTTAATTTAATCAATTCCCATTCAATTAATTTGTTTCTAATAAATGTTTTCCAGTTCCGATTCAAATCCAATTCAGTTCAAATTCCAAATTAATTCTATGGGAGTTTTTCCAACGCAAACATGTGTGAAACGTAAAAACATGCAGAGAATTCAGGATTTAAAGTAATTACATAAACATTATGAATGCATTTAGTCTATGAATACACAGACAGTGTCAAACACAGACTCACACAGTGAAATTTTATTTCACATGTTATTACAAACAAGAATACTAGTAAATCCAAACACATCACATTACAGTTAACGTCCATAGAAAATATCTTAACGTCCATAGAAAATACTTTAACGTCCATAGAAAATTCCTTAACGTCCACGGAAAATGCCTTAACGTCCATAGCAAATACTTTAATGTCCATAGAAAATGCCTTAACGTCCATAGCAAATGCCTTAATGTCCATAGAAAATACCTTGCTCAGAAAACAATCCTTTATGTGTTGCTCAACAAACAGACTGTGTGGGCTGCCACCAGGCACAGGCATTCGATGTCATTTATGCATCTTTACATCTAATCATCATTAGTTGTTCAGTGTACAGACAATGACTGAGTCATTATTCAGACAACATGAACAGACCAGTAGGTTGATAATTTGATGATTTCAGAAATACCTGCTCAATGAAACAATGCAGGAGTAGCAAGCCAATTACTAATTGTTTAGATTCCCTGTTAGTGTGACTATAGCTTGACACATTCCTAGCAGACATAAAGGGCATGGTTTCAGATATGTGCTGGCAGACAACAAATGTTATCTTAGAGCAGGAGCTGCAACCTGTATTGAATTCAAAGTAAGCTCATCACACCCCACCATAGTTTGATTTAAACAGAACTTCTGAGTTCTTTTTTTTAACTGCCACATGGTAACTGCAGACCCTTTGTTAAAATTTGGACAAATGTTCTCACCTCGGATCTTCAAATTGTTTACAAATGTATGTTTCGCTGCTACAAAGACTGAGTTCATATACAATTCTAGTGTTGCATTGAGGACCACATTGGAAATAAAATCAAATCACACCAGCACAAGAAAATGAGGTTCAATTCATTTTCTTTCAATTCCAATTCAGCTTGGTCAAAATCTTTCAATCCCAGTTCAGGAATTGAATTACATTGAATAATTCCAACTCATTTTTGAATTCACCCCAGCCCTGGTTTACTGGATGCTGCACTTTGTATGTTTAGCAGAGAATAATAATGGAACTCTTGGCTTTCTAAGATAGTTTGAAGTTAAGATGACATGTTACTGTTGATATCAAATGCTGCCTTTCGTTACATTGGGTGGGTCATTTCGTTTTCTAGTTTGTCAGCTACAAGTTGTAAGGTTGTAGCTAATGACTTTCAGCAAAATGGAAATTGAATTGTATAAACAATCCCCCCCCCGAAATCCTTAAAACAGTGCACTCATCCAGGGTGTTGTCAGGTGGAATCAGGACAGTTGAAAACTGATCTGAAACAGTGGCCAGCTGTACTGAACCGTATCTTACAAAAAAGTGAACATAATAAAAAAAACACCCACTGTGAAATCCTTCATATACCTTAATCTTGGGTCACTTGAGCAAGCCTACCCCTCTTCAAGTAATATTCATACATTTTGTCGGTTGGTTATGCCCTGGGTGTGGCTCATCCGCATTATGGTTTACTGAGTGTTACTGCCAATTTGTCATTGGCCTTATGCACTATATATTATAATTGTATACAACAAAACAGTGATACAAATGGTGGTCTGTGACCACATGCAGTATGGCTAAGGAGATATAAAAATCTAATGTGAAAGTGTGTGTGAGTGACAATAGGGGAATTTCGGATACGTAGTCATTGTAACCTTAATCTCTGATTCGGCTCCACCGGTGGAAACTGGGCTTCAGTCTAGTCATGCTGGTTGAATAGGCCTGTGTTGCTGTTAGGTTTCTTGGAGAAATGTTTTGTATGTTTGTTTACAGTCATTAGAGAACAATATTAATAAAGAATTTGGTAATCACTTTATTATGTGACGAATGTTTCAGAGAATGGACTACGAATTAATTATTTTTTAGTTGTTCCAGCAACAAATGGCGAGGTTGTTCCACAGACAACTCGTACGAACAATTTCACTTGTCTGACAGCTGAATCACTTGTCTCGGACCACCGGACAAGCAGAATTTTGAGCCCTGCAATGTTAGACTCATGCAGTTTCTTATTGTTTCAGGTTGGACAGACGTTCTTATCTTTCCAATGGTGAGTCTTCATTCCTGTAATCTTTATGACCTGTATCGTTTCTTATATTTTCCAGGTTGGACAAACATTCTTGTATTTCCAGTGGTGAGTTTGACATTGTTGGTTATCTCTTAAGACAAATGTGGCATGTGCTTGTAGGGCTGGCCTACAAATATCATCAACTAGATTTAACAAGATTTGCCATCCAAGCCAAAGGCCCAGATGGCAAGTGGACAAGGAAGCCATTGCCTTATCGAGAGTCCAACAATGCTCATCTACTTATAACCCGCCCTCCTGAGTTATGTGTCAACTAATTTCACTCCAGACAAGTGGTCACTTTTGTAGAGACTATATACATGACAACATTGGTGTTGGCCAGTAAGGTCCCTGGTGGACTAGTAAAGAAAATGCAGAAGTTCTATCACATTAGGTAATGCGTGTGTACATCAGACTGAAGCACTAACTTGTGCATCAGACTGAAGCACTAACTTGTGCATCAGACTGAAGCACTAACTTGTGCATCAGACTGAAGCACTAACTTGTGCATCAGACTGAAGCACTAACTTGTACGCTTGATGCTGTTTTCTTTTCTTTTTTTGCTGAAATTTGTTGTTAGTAGCTGACAAAGTGGATTTACCCTCAGCTGTTTTCATGTACATTATACTCGCTGCTTAAGTTATCTGCCATTGTGCTTATAATTACTTGTTTTGTGCATTTATGTGGCTTTGCATGATTTAATTAACATCATCTAAAGAAAGACCTGTGCACTGTCCATATTTTTTCATGTTTGTTTTTGGTTTTACCAGATTTCACTTCTAAATATTTTTATTTAATTAATTTTAACAGGCTTGACAAAGATTCTGACACAAGACGTTTGTGGTTGAGTTGTAAAATATTTTCCACTGATTCTGGTTGGACGTTGCCATCAATGAGGCTATGAAACAGATCTAACCCTAGGTTCTGGTTGGACGTTGCCATCAATGAGGCTATGAAACAGACCTAACCCTAGGTTCATTAAATGAAACTAGGTTTCCCCAAAAATCTGCCAGGCATCAAAAGTATTTGTGCTTCGACCGCTATCAATTTGCTAAATGTTATACATGAACTCAGGAAGTAATGTATTTTATCACAGTGTCTCGATTTTATGACCAGTGACACTGTCAGAATCGGTTGCTATAAAAATGTTTACAATTTCTAATTTTAACACATTTTCTTAATTTGAACAATATTTTAAATATAATTGTTATGTTATTTTAATGTATATAGTCAAGTATACTGTATATATTTTTTTACTAGATTTAAATATGTTTTTATTTAATAAATAAAATATATATATATATTAAATATTGGATTATAAGCGTAATTATATGCATTTTATTAATGTACTATTTTTTATTGTAAACCGGATTGATCTATATAGTACAGGAGTCTACACTATAAAATATATGTATATTGTTATTTATTATTATTTGAAACAAATCTGTATTGCAAATGGGAAATGGATACAATGTCCCATGACCCAAGTTGAGCCTGTCACTTGTTCTGCAGGGACATTCTGCTGCTGGAGACCGGCTTCCTCACTCTCATCCTTGCTCCACTCAATAAGTTTGGCTTTGCAAGTCGGCCAGCCAATCACCAACATGACGCTATTGGACTGTGGCTGGTGAAGTGGCTCACATTTCGACTAATGTTTGCATCAGGTGTGGTCAAGCTGACCAGTGAATGCCCAACCTGGTGGGGACTGACCGGTAAGTATGGGACCCAGGGGTTGCATCATCTTATTTAAAAAAAATTTGTTATTAAAATAAAACTTCTATACAGAGAGTTTGAATGCAAGGTTATTTATAACAACCAACCCACGGATAGTTTCAACATCACTACAGGGGTCAAGCAAGGCTGCATCTTATCACCATTCCTCCTCACTGTTACCACGGACTGACTTATGAAAGACAGACAGCAGAAAGGGAATCAGATGGACCCTCGCCACCTACCTGGAGGATCTGGACTATGCTGATGACATCAGCCTGCTTTCAAGTTGACAGAGAGGCATGCAAGAGAAGACAGACAGACTGACTGAGACAGCATAGAAGTTGGGTCTGAAAGTGAACACCAGCAAAACAAAGTTGATAAAAATGAATCACAAGTTAAACGACCCAGTCACCATAAACAACAGAGACATAGATGAAGTGAACAAGTTCACATAGCTGGGGAACAAAATAGCAACAGATGGAGACTCGGAGAGAGGTCAACTCCAGGATCACCAAAGCAAACCAGTTCTTTGCCATGCTGAAGAACATCTGGACGTCAAAACAAGTGGGAACCAACACTAAATCTTCAACAGCAGTGCCCTCAGTGGTTTACTGTTTGGGGCAGTGTGCTGGAAACTAACAACTAGAATAGCTCACAAAATACATACCTTCCAGAACAAGTGCTTGTGGAAGATTCTCAGAATCTTCTGGCCTAGAAGGATTTCAAATGACGAACTGCACCAGAGGACAAATACAGAATCTCTTATCCAAACTGTGAAGAAGAGAAGAAGGAGATGGCTGGGACATGTGTGTTGAATGCCACCGGATGCACTACTTATTATGCAGGGAAATAAATAGTCTAGTGTCGTTACTTTTGAAGGAATTGTCAATGTTCTGTACGCTGTTTTAAGTCATTTTAACATCATGTTTAAAAATATATTTTGCTATTTTAAAGATTGTAAAAGTTGTATCCAGGCTTTGATTTTTACAGACTCCTTATATGTTCCTTGGCAGGAGTCTGGGTGACTCCCTACTTTTAAAAGACGATAAATCCAGTGTTAAAGTGGCCGATTTCAACGATCCATCAATGTGCGTGTATGCTGCCATCTTGAATCGACTTCGGTCTATAACTAACGGTCGTACTCACTTCTGTCAGTTTGAAAATACTTGTGAGCATGACACGCTGCACTGCTTTCAGATCTGAAATGGGCGCAGCCATCTTGGGTTATGGGCTACACAGAGGTGTTCGTTTGTGATTGTTCAAATTATCGGAATTAAATCGCTAGCCCGGGCCTGCATGGGAGGCATACGCGTGCGGGAGATTGGAGCGCCATATGTAGATGAACAAGATGATTCGATAAAATAAAGCATTATTTGGACTGAATCTGTTTAAATTATTATTTGATTTGTTGAAAAAGTGCTGACTCCCAACATTTTTTGCAGACTCCCGGATATGAACAATTTCCCATGAAAATCAATGCCTGGTATTTTTAAAAGTGTTGATAGAATGAACCAGCTTTTATTTAATTTTAGAACATTTTAAATATTATTTTTTGTGTTCCATAAATGTAAGGATATCCTTAAAACATGTAATCAGTTATATGCTCGTTTTGTTTGTGATGTTCTGAGCAAGTTGCATTGTTTATTTGTTGAATTGTTTCTGTTCTTTCAGCTCTCAACTATCACTTTGAAACACAGGTAAGAATTGGTACCACTGAGCCTTTGTAATAGTCTCTGCCCACCCTCAACAATATTATTAAAATTAATCATTTAAAAAATAAGTTTTCATGCCAACAGAAATACACGAATTTTCTTCTTCACACAATTATCATGAATCGGGATGAGTGGGAGTATCAGCCTAGCCTGCTTGTCATACCACCTGGTGAGAAGAACAAGAAATAAAATGCCAGAATTCAGTTCCTGACGAAGACAACAGGAGGTTGAAACGTTAATGAGCATTTTCACCAAACAATATTTCTTGTCAAAAATAATGCGTAGTTCTACATAACAGAAATCACAGGTAACAACATTACAAATTTGTCAACTTGACTTGATGTGATCCCTGTGCTCTTCCCTACCATCACTGTCTGCTTACAGTGCATCCCAACTCCGCTGGCGTGGTGGGCCCACCAGCTTCCCGAGTGGTTCCTCAAACTGGGAGTTGTGGCAACGTTTGTCTACGAGATCCCGGTTCCCTTGATGTTCTTCTCTCCGGTTCGATCCCAGCGCGTGTTTGCCTTCTACACACAGGTGAGTGTGTCCAGTTGTTCTCAGATCATCCTTGGGTACCAGGGGTAGTGTAGTATTACTACCACCCCTGGCTAGCGAGGATGTCTGCCAGGGGTAGTGTAGTACTACTACCACCCCTGGCTAGCGAGGATGTCTGCCAGGGGTAGTGTAGTACTACTACCACCCCTGGCTAGCGAGGATGTCTGCCAGGGGTAGTGTAGTACTACTACCACCCCTGGCTAGCGAGGATGTCTGCCAGGGGTAGTGTAGTACTACTACCACCCCTGGCTAGCGAGGATGTCTGCAGGGGTAGTGTAGTACTACTACCACCCCTGGCTAGCGAGGATGTCTGCAGGGGTAGTGTAGTACTACTACCACCCCTGGCTAGCGAGGATGTCTGCCAGGGGTAGTGTAGTACTACTACCACCCCTGGCTAGCGAGGATGTCTGCAGGGGTAGTGTAGTACTACTACCACCCCTGGCTAGCGAGGATGTCTGCAGGGGTAGTGTAGTACTACTACCACCCCTGGCTAGCGAGGATGTCTGCAGGGGTAGTGTAGTACTACTACCACCCCTGGCTAGCGAGGATGTCTGCCAGGGGTAGTGTAGTACTACTACCACCCCTGGCTAGCGAGGATGTCTGCCAGGGGTAGTGTAGTACTACTACCACCCCTGGCTAGCGAGGATGTCTGCAGGGGTAGTGTAGTACTACTACCACCCCTGGCTAGCGAGGATGTCTGCAGGGGTAGTGTAGTACTACTACCACCCCTGGCTAGCGAGGATGTCTGCAGGGGTAGTGTAGTACTACTACCACCCCTGGCTAGCGAGGATGTCTGCAGGGGTAGTGTAGTACTACTACCCACCCCTGGCTAGCGAGGATGTCTGCAGGGGTAGTGTAGTACTACTACCACCCCTGGCTAGCGAGGATGTCTGCAGGGGTAGTGTAGTACTACTACCATCCCTGGCTAGCGAGGATGTCTGCCAGGGGTAGTGTAGTACTACTACCACCCCTAGCTAGCGAGGATGACATACATCCGTAGTGTATTTCCTTTCCAAGTTTCTTCCTTGTAGCCTGATAATTGCAGGTTGCCCAGCATTCCTATATTTTCCATTATTTCCCATATTTTTATTCCAATACCCTTTTGTTCTAGTGTCTGTCAGGTGGGGGCAGTGAAATCCTTTGTGAACTTCACTTCATAAAATTTTAGGTGAGCGATCGCTCTCGCTACATATTTCTTGAGCTAATCTGTTACGAGGGAGAGATTCATCACTTGTGCTAATTGCTAGAATCACTTGTCCTGACAGGAAATGCATGTTACTTACTGTTGTGGCTAAATAAGCACCTGTTCAAAAGACAGTCACTTCCTGTTCTGTAAATTAGTGTTGGCACCAGAATGTTTTGATCAGTTAGTCCTATCATAGATAGTGATAATATTAAGAGCTATAACGGTCTGTTGTCGACCTTTGCAAAATGGATGTTAGGCAGTGATATCAGGTTCATGATCAAGACAGTTGGCTGGCGTGATGTGGTCATTCATGTGTGATGTAAGGTCTGTGTAAAGTACAACTGTATCTTGACAACATTTAATGGAGGCGTTGGAACTTAGATATGTTTGTAAATTCTTGTAGTGGTGGACTTTCTAGAATCAGGTGAACACATGTGCAACATTGAGAGTAGATCAAGATTCTCACACTGTACAAATATCACAGCTTAGCCATTTAATGATTACAGTTTTCCAGTTACTGAGGTTGCATTGAATGATGCCAGTTGTCCAACAGATCAAGTCGTTTAGTGGTCATCTGTCTGTCTGTGGCCATATCTTTTACCGTAATACATACATCTGAATTACAGCCAATCAGAAAGACCAACATTCGTATCAACAGACTGTTGTTGTTCCCTGAAAAATAGCATGGTCATAGTATAATATTCAGTTATCACCACGACACATGGTGAATGGTTGAATATTATCACTGATGTAGGCATGTCTTCATTGGAGTGGTAACCTTAATGTCCTGTCTAATAGACAGATCTGTCACATGTGGCATAATTTGTGCCGATTGGCCTCTACGGCCACCTCTGAGAGTTCCTATATGACTTGAGCCTCTTGGGGAAAACATTCAGATATGTCAAACGGCTCACAACCTTCTGCATTGAGCTTTGTGTACCACACGAGCCCAGGTGTTGTCTTCAGTACATTTCTCAGTTCTCGGATCAGTGCCATCCACACCTCTTTGAGACGTCGCAGTTCCACGCCACGTAACTGCACCACTAAGGCACCGTTCTTGTCAGGGTCTAAATTCTGCGACACTAACAGTTTGCACGACTCAAGCTCTGCATAGATCCGGTCGCGCCAGTCGACACGAAAATACACCAGTGCCTGGAGATGACATGCAAACTGCTCGTAGATACCTTTCGGGAAGCTGAGAGGGAACCACAAATGAAGGGAGAGTTCCCGATGGTTTGTCGGCAGCAATTCTGGCCAGCGTCGACTGAGATCATGGCCGTTGTGAATGTCTTGGTTGAAGGTGGGGACGACTAGGAGGGGATGAAACTGTGTGTAGGGTAGCGGCTGTACGGGCTGCGGCACGGTGTACCACAGGTCAAGTCTGGGCGTCAACTGCAGTAGTTCATCGAACGCTGTATAACTTAGCTTCAGATAGAACCAAAGGGTGAGAAGCAGAGCACGGGAGATCTCGCCGGTCTGCTGGAAGTTACGCTCCGCCTCGTGGAATACCTAATAATAATAATGATAATAAACTTAATTGATGCACTCATATCCAGAGTACGACCCTGTTCAGAAGGATATATATTTGACTAAAATGCTAAGATTAAAGATGATACACAATACAGCTACTATAATTACTACTGAAGATTGTGACTAATAAAAAGATAAAAGTTGCTAAGACTGGTCTAAAAACTTAACTAGAAAAACTAAAATGCACAGAGAGACTAAAATATAGAGTAGCTAAAATTAGAAAAAAAATTAAAATAAATAGACAGTAAAATATTAATGAATGAAAATCTAGAAGAAAAATACAGTTATTAGACAGTAAAATAATAAATATGATAATAAGAGTAAAAGGTGCACCTCCTCCGTGAAGCCGCCCTTGCACTTCAGTGCACGGTTCATCTCGAAGTCGAAGAACGTTGTGTCATGGCGAAAGACGCAGCGAAGGACACGCACCAGTTGCACTGGCTTGTGGAAGACAGTGGCAGACAGTTGAGGGATGTTGTCGTACCACAGCACCTGGCCAATGTCTCGTAGGAAGCACAGGCAGTCCACCAGGGGCTCTCTGGCAATGCCTAGGTGGCGGGCAATTACACAAGTCTCCTTCCATGTCAGACTGAAGGATTCCTGCATCTTGATCGCTTCGTTCAACTTTAGCCAACAGCTTGGCACTTGGCGCTGTGCATTTCCGAACAGCGTCTTGTCAGTGCTGAGTATCTCCAGTTCTTCCTTAAATTGGCCCAAGCTGCGTGTTGCTTCGGCACTGCTCACTAGCGCCACCTCGTCGATGAGCCGCAGTTGGTTCGCTTCCAGGTACTCCAGTCGCTTTCTCTGATTCTTCAGCTGCTCGCTTTCATATGCCTGAAGTTCCTTGCTGTTCAACTGTTCCTCCACTTCTGCAAGCTCCTCCTTCAGTTTCTCTGTGTATGCATTCAGCTGTGCACGTACACGTTCCATGAGTCGGAAGACAACGTTGGCGTCCTCACTTTCACCATCTTTGCAGTCGTTGGTGCACAGATCAATGTGTGTGCCAACGATCTTGATGACCGCACCCGGGGCATGCATCAAGAGCATTTCTAGCCAGTCGCCGATCGCTTGATCATAGTTCTCATCTTGTGCATAGGCGTGGTGGTCATACACGATCAGGAAGAACGCATTCGCATCGAGGAAGAGTGAGAATGTTGGCCGATAGATGGTGTTGCCACCAAAATCGTACACCAGATATGAAACAAGGTTCACTGTGCGCCATGCTCTTAGCTCCAGCAGTTGCGTGCTGTCCACCTGACGACGCATGAGCACCGACTGGCCCGCTTGCAGCGTTCGGACGAGACTCGTCTTCCCGCTCTGTGATGCTCCCAACAACATCAGCTTCTGTCGCTGCAGGTTTGGCGTCTGCCGAATCTCGAGCTTCCGCAGGTAGTAATAAATCTTCTCTGGGTTCTTTGTTGTCCACACGCTAGGTGGCGGCACTGTCAGTGGGTTCTTGTGCAGCCACAGTCCATGCTTATAATACTTGCGATACGTGTGTGCCATTGTCAGACTCTTCATGTCGTAGAAGTTCCTTGGCAGCTTCTCCAGTTTGTTTCCTGTCAGGTCGAGCGTCTCCAGTTCCTTGAGCTCGACGATGCTCGTCGGCAACATACACAACTTGTTCTCGTCAAGAATGAACCTCTTCAGCTGACACAGCTCACTGATCTCCGGTGGCAGTTTCGACAACTTGTTATGACCCATCAACAGCTCGGTGAGCTGGTTAAGCTTCCCTAGTGCAGTCGGGAAATCGATGATATTATTCCCCGTCAGGTTGAGAACTCGCAGCCGCGTCAGTCGTTCGATTCCCACTGGGATTGTCTCAATCATGTTGTGCGAGACGTCCAAGACCTCGAGCTGGTCAAGGGTCATCGTCACAGACGGCATCTTCTGCAGGAAATTCTTGGCGAGGTAGAGCTCGCGAAGTTTCGAAACGCATGTTCTGGGCAGGCAGTTGATCTTCGTCTCCTCCAGATCGAGGACGCTCAGTCCTGGCATCTCAAAGATGACCTGCGGCAGGTGCTCCGACTGGATCTGGCCCTTGCGCAGAAGGCGCTCCATGTACGTATCGACGATGGAACAGAAGCTGCGGTAGTTGATGGCCAGGTAATGCAGCTTGGACAACTCCTGCAATGGCAGACGTATCGATGCAATCTACGTTGTGGTACACAGCTAGCATCTGGTTTACTTTGCAATTATTTTAAATAGTTCACATTATTTATTTATTTATTAGATTTTATGAAACACTAATGCTCGCCAGAACAATTATTTGGATGGGGTGCTATATAAGAAATCAATTATTATTATTATTACTTAGTATTCATTTTTATTTTTAACAACTGCAGTTACACTAATCCTTCCCCCACTGTCAGAACCTTTTTCCTGAATTATAACAGGATTTGTCTGTGCCATAAATCTGGCTGCTCTGGCCAGTAAGAGACGAGTTACAGTAATAATTATACTTTAATCTTAGATAAAGGAATATATAATTTTATTGCATTAAGGCATTTAAAAACATTAAAATAATATTGATAATAAATAAATAAAAACATAACATTAAAATACTAGTTAAAATACTATTGTTATTATGTGAATACAGTTCTAATAGTTAAAAGTGAATGCTAAAATGTTCATGTCATTTTGGTGAAAAGTGGCATGAGTCTGTGACAAGCCTAAAATGCACATAAATTTGATTTAAATTGATTGGTCCACTTACATAAATTTAGGGCTTGTTCATATGAGTGATGGGTCTTAAAAACTGCTTAGCATTTCTTTGCGGAATATATGGATGGTTCTTTATGGATGGCTGCACACACCTTCATGGTGTCGGGAAGACTCTCGATCGCGTTCCCCCACAACAGCAGCTCCTCAAGATTCTGGCAGTAGGCTATCTCAGCCGGCAAGTTGGCTATGTTCGTCTGCTGTGCGTTGAAATGTTCGAGCCGCTCCAGCTCGCCAATGTCCGTCACGAGTGTACTGATGCGGTTGCGACTGATGTCAAGCACGCGCAGACGCCGGCACTTCCAGACGGCCGGAGGGACAAATGGCAGGTTGCACTCGGAGATGAGAAGGACTTCGAGTCCGAGAAGTTGGCTGAGGGCTGCGGGCAACCCAACAAAGTCGTGTGGGTGATGGCAGCGCACGCTGTTCTTACTGATATCGAGGTGGGTCAGGTTGATGAGACGACGGATGTCCGGCGGCACGACCCGGATGTTGTTGCTCGAAAGGTCGATAGCTCCAATGTTGCGCCCTGGTGGGGATAATGTAAACTATGTGTTAGTGGTATTCATTGACCGATGTTGTAGGAGGGAACTTTATTCAAGTACTGTAGTTGTATTATGTATTGTGTTTATATATTAAAGGTTAATTCTCAATTTTATTTTTTTGCTCATCTCATTTCAAATTAATTTTGCAAAAATTCAAACCAACCTAGTACCCACTACGACATGCTAGCTCGCTTGTGCAATTTTTTTATGTAGTTTTTTATTTCGCTCTTGGTGAAATTTCCTAGGTTTGTCATGTGATCAATGGGAGAATGGAAGTCGCCCCATGATCAGCCATGACCCTATAAAGTATTTACCATTTTGGATATCCACTATTTTGAGCCTTACAAGATCTAATGACTAAAGTCAAAATTCTTTTGATGATTTGAACAAAAATATGCACTTTTTTATTAAACCGACTGCGGATGTTACTATTCACGTGTGACAAATTTGGGCATCAACGAATTAGATTCGCCATAGGCTAAACCAGCTGAGGATGCAGTTTTAATTACTTTAGATTTTACATTTGATAACTTGGCTTGCCATACATAATTACAGTAAAACTTTGTATTGTATATAAAAAATAGTATATATACCTTACAGTATTTGGGTGTGTGCATACATTCATGCAAGTGCATGCACACGCACACTCAGTCACGTTATAATCTATCTTCAACCATTTGATAGTGCATGATGCTTGGATGGTAGGTCACTTACTTGAGAAGAGTGATCCTGCGATACTGGTCAGACCCTGTCCATTCATGTCCACTACAACGAGACCACGGGAGATGACGGCCTTAGACTGTAGAATGATGCGTCGCCCGGTGAGAGTGCTCTTGCCGTTCGTCGACAGCTCCGTCACACTCTTACGTTCTGTGCGTCAACAGCAATGTATCAGTGTAAAGTAGCATTCAAAACTAACAAAATCTAAACAAAATTAACTGGACAGCATAGAGGGATGGACCCGTCTAAGCGTTCCGGCCCTGCTGCACAGCATAGAGGGATGGACCCGTCTAAGCGTTCCGGCCCTGCTGCACGGCATAGAGGGATGGACCCGTCTAAGCGTTCCGGCCCTGCAGCACAGCAGAGAGGGATGGACCATCTAAGCGTTCCGGCCCTGCTGCACAGCATAGAGGGATGGACCCGTCTAAGCGTTCCGGCCCTGCTGCACAGCAGAGAGGGATGGACCGTCTAACCGTTCCGGCCCTGCTGCACAGCATAGAGGGATGGACCCGTCTAAGCCTTCCGGCCCTGCTGCACAGCATAGAGGGATGGACCCGTCTAAGCCTTCCGGCCCTGCTGCACAGCATAGAGGGATCGACCCGTCTAAGCCTTCCGGCCCTGCTGCACAGCATAGAGGGATGGATCCGTCTAAGCCTTCCGGCCCTGCTGCACAGCATAGAGGGATGGACCCGTCTAAGCCTTCCGGCCCTGCTGCACAGCATAGAGGGATGGACCCGTCTAAGCTTTCCGGCCCTGCTGCACAGCATAGAGGGATGGACCCGTCTAAGCCTTCCGGCCCTGCTGCACAGCATAGAGGGATCGACCCGTCTAAGCCTTCCGGCCCTGCTGCACAGCATAGAGGGATGGACCCGTCTAAGCCTTCCGGCCCTGCTGCACAGCATAGAGGGATGGACCCGTCTAAGCTTTCCGGCCCTGCTGCACAGCATAGAGGGATGGACCCGTCTAAGCCTTCCGGCCCTGCTGCACAGCATAGAGGGATCGACCCGTCTAAGCCTTCCAGCCCTGCTGCACAGCATAGAGGGATGGACCCGTCTAAGCCTTCCGGCCCTGCTGCACAGCATAGAGGGATCGACCCGTCTAAGCCTTCAGGCCCTGCTGCACAGCATAGAGGGATGGACCCGTCTAAGCCTTCCGGCCCTGCTGCACAGCATAGAGGAATGGACCCGTCTAAGGCTTCCGACCCTGCTGCACAGCATAGAGGAATGGACCCGTCTAAGCCTTCCGACCCTGCTGCACAGCATAGAGGAATGGACCCGTCTAAGTCTTCCGACCCTGCTGCACAACAGAAGTTGGATTAATTTGGCATAAACTCTCTGGTAATGGCAACCCTTTGACTGTGCCGATCAAGGGGTAAACTGAAATGAACTTTTAACACAAATGAAGTCATGGTGTGACTGCAAAGTCGATTTCTGGAGAAATGCATGAAAGTATCGATACATAAACATAATTAATTTTCACTTGTCCGTCAGACAAGTATCTTGAATGTTCAACTTGTCTAACATGATTTTGGGTTTCGCTGGACAGTTTTGAACCCCATTATGAAGCAATGGGAGATGGCCACATATGAAGTGGAACCTGCAGACACTGAACGAACAATGAAAAATGCATGCAAAGTGAGAGCATGCAGACAATTGAAGTAATAATTACCTTTGCTGTCTTTTATTAATTAGTCATCAACATGTCTTTTATTAAGTAATCATCAACATATGTTCAATATTGCAAGTGAAATTATCACAATCATAATTTCCTGACCTGCGTGACCTTCAGTATTGCCCTCATTTCCTGTAGTTGGCCTCGGGGTTGATTGGTCCATGGGGGTTGACAAGGCACTGTGGCCAGTCTGTGGAAGACAGTAGCCATTTAAATTGACGGCATATAATATATTGTAGAGGTTGCTATCTACCCTGCCACCCTGTCTATGTCGTCATTTACTTCTCTTCTGTTTTTCTAGCTGACCTTTTATTTCAGTTCTGACCAGTATGATGAATCCTTACTTGTTGTTATCTCCTAACCATCCTCCCTACATGCTGTCCTGTCTATATCTGAATGTTTTCAGCCATGCCTTTCCATCCCTCCATATGCTGCTGTAGACTCCTGTAGGGAGTCCGCTATGTGGTAGCACTACTGTACACACTGCCTGCTCGCAGCCTCTCACGCTCCCCACTGGGAATCAGTGGGTTAGTGATAGAGACCACCACTCTGAGTCGACGACAGGTTACACATTTAGGGATTTTTTACTTCCCCTGACCTTGACACCAGGTAGAAGGGACCAATAGCTTTTAGTGCCTCTTCCGAAAGCCGCAGGCAAAGTGGGGTGAATGAAATTGGCCTAGTTTCCAAATGACAACAAGTGGACTTGAACCCCGATACTCTTGATTGACAGCCTGGCGCTCTACCCGTCATACCACTGTGCCCCACTTTTCCTCCCTGTCTGTCCCATTCTACATTGGTGTTTCTCCCACCCCAATTTCCAATCATAGTCCCTCTCAGTGACTCTGTCAATCACCCTAATCTCCCACTCCCAGCTCCACTTTGTGTTTTCCTCTATCATCTCCCTTGATTTTCCCACCTTCCCACCTTAGCTATATAAATCCAACAGCGCATGCGTCCACCATGACTATCGTTTCCCTCTTTTCCCAATGTAGTTTCCTTTCAGTCTTCTATCTGTTGCATTTCCTTACACTTACACTCCTCTTATATTAGTCACTTTCCCTGTCTGTCACAAGCCACAATCCTCCACATTGATATCCCTGTCCATATAACATCCCATCTCACCTTCTTCACTTTGGAAGACGGCATCCTTTTCTTTCTGTCCACGCCCATTGATACACACACCTTCTACCCCCACCCCTCTGTTCAGCCTCTGTACCGCCCTGAATGCACTGCTCTCACTGGGCGCAGGCCTACAGCTTACTGTCTACCCTATGATTACCAAGTCACACCTTGCAAGAACACCATTGTGTGGGTCTGTTGCTAGCCAGGTCCTAGACAACACACACTGTGAACATGCTTCAGTGGCCACCAGACAAGTGTCTACATGTCTGTACATTCAACACCTGTAACTCTGGCTGGCTGTGTATATGACCAGCATGTATGAACTCACCTAGCACACTGGCAGCCAATGAGACACCAGGTTTATGTGGTACTGAAAGGAGCCTGTGGCAGTGGCTTGTATTTGTAAATCCATCGGTTATTTGCATAGTAAATCAGTTTCACATTTCAAGGATTTGTTTTAGGTTTTATCAGCGATTGCATGTTACATGTTTGAAAACTTACAGTACATTGAACATAACAAAACTTAAGTTACTTAGCATATCACATGCACGCATGCACGCACGCACGCACGCACGCACGCACGTGCACAGGGAAGATGAGCAACAGGGCAGAACAGGATCTCAAAGTTGTTCCTTTTTAAGGTGGCTGGGGTGGTTATTCCATTTGTTTTTAATTGAATAGTTGCAGTAGAAGTATTTAAGGTAAACTAACCATTTCTTCACAGATTGTAGTTGAAATACTAAGTAATATTCAAGGTTAATAAAACTACATGTTATATTTCTTTAGTGATGTTTCATGATTAATTTTTTTTTAACATGACAAAATGCCCACCTATCCCAGTACATAATTATAATTTGATGTGATGGCTTTGGAACTTTGATAAACATTGCCACCTGTAATGCTTTAAAACATATAACCAACTTTGATATTCATTAGTTTTTGAAGGAACAGTTCACAGTGGGACACAGCCAACATACAGGTGACATATTCAACAATTCAATTCAGTACAGTTCTATTCTGGTCTATTTGTGGCACTCACCACTGACTGGCATGTACAGGATCATAGTACAACACTACACCTGACTGTACACTGTGGTTATCAGATGTAGTTATAATGCTTTGGTTAACTAACCAATATGCTCACACCAAGTCGACCTGTTGATGTTTGCCCCTGGGTGGAAGTCAGGACCCCCAAAATTTGGAGAGTGATAGATCACATAATTCAAGTTATACAATAGATTAGATAATGCAGGCTTATACATTGTTTATGTCCACAAAATAAATTTGATGTATGTATTTCTTGAGTGCGAATTTATGTGCACAGTTTGTAAAAATATATTGAGGGGATGTCTTGTCTACCCCCAAGGACAAATGCCAACTTGTGCACTATGGTGACATTGATGGTTAATTCCAGGGTACGAAGTTGTCCTCAATGGTTTTCAAAACATACTGTCCATAAGAGATACGAATACCTCAATGTTGAGAGCAGGGTTTTGACAGATATATTTTTATACCTTTGTTGGAGATTATCCTACATACAGTTACAAAGAAACATGGTTGTAGCTTGTAAGAATGAGTAAGCTACTACATGCATGACTGCTGTGACATGACTGCTGTGACATGAAAGACTACAGAGTGCAGTAACTAAACTGGTTCCAGAACTGACACATCTAAGTTACAAAAAAAAACGTCTAAAGGAATGTGGTTTAACAACATTTAGCAAGTATTTTGTCTCACTTAAAGAAGATAAACTAGAAGACACACAGAAAGAATTAATTCTCACAGGGGGGACAATATTTCTAAATAAATAATTTTTGGACTTCTCTAATAAACTAAAGACTTCCTTGTCCACTTGCAATCTGGGGTTTTTGCTTTGGATTAATTTAATTTTGTGAGTTTTTTCTTTGGTAATGTTTCATGATTAAAAAACATTTTTGTAAATATAACAACATACCCACAAAATGGCAGTCTATGTATAACATTATAACCTGGTGGCTTTGGAATTTTTATAAATTTTGCTCTCTGTAATCTTGTGATATTGATATCTTTAGATGGCAATCTTATTAAATCATGTTAAGACCTGTAGTTGATAGTAAAGAACCTACCTGAGTGTCATTGTCACCATCATTGTCAGCTGTTCTTGTCACATCTCCCTCATTCACCTTCTCCCGTCCTTCCTTAGTGATGTCTTCTGTTATTCCACTGTCCTGAGTATGATCAGGCTTTTCCTCCTTTTTAGAGTCATCATTTTCCTCCTTTTTAGAGTCATCATTATCCTCCTTTTTAGAGTCATCATTTTCCTCCTTTTTAGAGTCATCATTTTCCTCCTTTTTAGAGTCATCATTATCCTCCGAGACATTCTCCTCTATTTTACTCCCTTCACCAGGCGTGTTCCCTGTGTGGCTTTCCACCATTTCCTCATTTTCTTCCCCAGTTCTTCCATCAATCCCATTAACATCTCCCTCCTGTGGTCCCCTCACGTGATCCGCTCCGTCTTCCTCTGCCTCCTTGGCTCCCTCTGCCTCGTCCTCTCCCCCATTCTCATTCACCCCAGCCCTGTCCTGTGCCTCTGTCAGTTCCTCCGAGTTCCCATCCATTTCTCTCCCCACTCACGTCCTGCCCACATGGACTAGGCTTGGGAATGTGGCGCGGTCGGCTCCGCTGTTGACTCTGACTGCCCAATTCTAGACTAAATTACAGGTTCACTGTGGTAATCCATGTAAGGTAATTGGTTATTGTTGCCCTTGTACAGTCTGTCTCTGTTATCCCTGTCACTGTGCGAAAGCTTTTCAAAACATCATAATATATGTAAATATCACTACATTAATATTATAATGTTAGTTAGGCTTGACCAATAAAAAATTACGTTTGGCAGGATTGTAAAAAACTTTTGGAGAAGAAAAATAAGTGCTTAAGTATGACAGATTAAAAAGTATTCTACTTTTTAACAAATAGGTTTGAGTCAGCATTTAGTATTCTCTTTCAGTGCCCACTTCTAAGCTTAGAATTACCGTCTTCGTTAAGACTTATGTGATTCTCCTAATGCTTGTGATGCTAGTGATGCTTGTGATGCTAGTGACATTTATTTATTTGAATCCCAATGTATTCAGGGTTCATCCACCCCAGTCTGAAGGGTGTGACAATATTTCGGTATAAATTTTACATGCATGTCACACTTACAAAGACCATAGTTTCTACAATAACTGCACATCAGCTAGGCCATCCCAGTCAAAGCTAGTTTGCCCGTGTAGTGTTCCTGACAGGTATTTTAGACACGGACTGTAGCTGTCTTGTACTATATAATTACAATGGTCTCCAGTGGTTCCTGATACTTCTCAACAAGCACTTGCTTTGTTTCACTTTAGTAAATACAGTCAGCTTTAAGCTGTAGACACTTGGCGGTGTTTATTGTTGCCATTGTGTGAATAACAATTATATATAGGCCACCTGTGAATACTGAGAAGACTATTTGTTCTTAATTGAACCAGTAGCCATGTAATCCATGTTATCCGAAATATATTCATAATTTGAACAATAAAAAAGATAATTCCTTTTTATTTCTTTATGCCCAGGTGTGTTTGAATGCCAGACAAATATCTAGAGTGTCACATTCTGATGGCCTGGCATGTAAGCTGTTCTTTAGTTATTATTTTTATCGTAATGGAAGATGTATAAATTGTTGTGTATGTATGACTCGAAAGTGTGAAATATAGTAATAAGTGCACCTGTATAGTGCTGCATAACTGAACAAAGTGTAAAATATAGTAATAAGTATGCTTGTATAGTGCTGTATATCTGAACAAAGTGTAAAATATAATAATAAGTATGCTTGTATAGTGCTGTATATCTGAACAAAGTCCATTCATAGGTGCTTAAAGTACATAGGTGATAAAATTAATGGATTAAATAAATTAGTTTTAAAAAAATTGCATATATACGTATAGTAGAGAAGCGTAATTATGATTAATTAGCCAAATAAATAGTAATAAATTAGTTAAAACATGACGTGCATAGTAGAATGTCTAAAAATAAATTATAAAAAAGAGAGTTAAATAAATAATAACAAATTAGTTAAAAACATGACGCATACATGTACTGCTGGCTACTCGTCGTAACCTTGTGAAAAGGTGTCTAACAAAGTAAAACATTCAGACTAGAAATATGTGATGAAAGGTTGTACTGTTGTTCATTGTCTTCAGTGCAGTATATGGTTGTTCATGGGTTCTACTGTTGTTCATTGTCTTCAGTGTAGTTCATGGTTGTTCATGGGTTCTACTGTTGTTCATTGTCTTCAGTGGCAGTGGCTTGTATTTGTAAATCCATCGGTTATTTGCATAGTAAATCAGTTTCACATTTCAAGGATTTGTTTTAGGTTTTGTCAGCGATTGCATGTTACTTGTTTGAAAACTTACAGTACATTGAACATAACAAAACTTAAGTTACTTAGCATATCCCATGCACGCATGCACGCACGCATGCACGCACGCACGCACGCACGCACGTGCACAGGGAAGATGAGCAACAGGGCAGAACAGGATCTCAAAGTTGTTCCTTTTTAAGGTGGCTGGAGTGGTTATTCCATTTGTTTTTAATTGAATAGTTGCAGTAGAAGTATTTAAGGTAAACTAACCATTTCTTCACAGATTGTAGTTGAAATACTATAATATTCTGGATTAATAAAACTACATGTTATATTTATTTAGTGATGTTTCATGATTAATTTTTTTTAACATGACAAAATACCCACCTATCCCAGTACATAATTATAATTTGATGTGATGGCTTTGGAACTTTGATAAACGTTGCCACCTGTAATGCTTTAAAACATATGACCAACTTTGATATTCATTAGTTTTTGAAGGAGCAGTTCACAGTGGGACACAGTCTACATACAGGTGACATATTCTACAATTCGGTACAGTTCTATTCTGGTCTATTTGTGGCACTCACCACTGACTGGCATGTATAGGATCATAGTACAACACTACACCTGACTGTACACTGTGGTTATCAGATGTAGTTATAACGCTTTGGTTAACTAACCAATATGCTCACACCAAGTCGACCTGTTGATGTTTGCCCCTGGGTGGAAGTCAGGACCCCCAAAATTTGGAGAGTGATAGATCACAGAATTCAAGTTATACAATAGATTAGATAATGCAGGCTTATACATTGTTTATGTCCACAAAATAAATTTGATGTATGTATTTCTTGAGTGCGAATTTATGTGCACAGTTTGTAAAAATATATTGAGGGGATGTCTTGTCTACCCCCAAGGACAAATGCCAACTTGTGCACTATGGTGACACTGATGGTTAATTCCAGGGTACGAAGTTGTCCTCAATGGTTTTCAAAACATACTATCCATAAGAGATACGAATACCTCAATGTTGAGAGCAGGGTTTTGACAGATATATTTTTATACCTTTGTTGGAGATTATCCTACATACAGTTACAAAGAAACATGGTTGTAGCTTGTAAGAATGAGTAAGCTACTACATGCATGACTGCTGTGACATGACTGCTGTGACATGAAAGACTATTCATAGGTGATAAAATTAATGGATTAAATAAATTAGTTTAAAAAAAATTGCATATATACGTATAGTAAAGAAGCGTAATTATGATTAATTAGCCAAATAAATAGTAATAAATTAGTTAAAACATGACGTGCATAGTAGAATATCTAAAAATAAATTATAAAAAAGAGAGTTAAATAAATAATAACAAATTAGTTAAAAACATGACGCATACATGTACTGCTGGCTACTCGTCGTAACCTTGTGAAAAGGTGTCTAACAAAGTAAAACATTCAGACTAGAAATATGTGATGAAAGGTTGTACTGTTGTTCATTGTCTTCAGTGCAGTATATGGTTGTTCATGGGTTCTACTGTTGTTCATTGTCTTCAGTGCAGTTCATGGTTGTTCATGGGTTCTACTGTTGTTCATTGTCTTCAGTGCAGTTCATGGTTGTTCATGGGTTCTACTGTTGTTCATTGTCTTCAGTGCAGTTCATGGTTGTTCATGGGTTCTACTGCTGTTCATTGTCTTCAGCGCAGTTCATGGGTTTTACCGATGTTCGTCGCCTGAAACTTTTTTAGTTCTTCCTCAATAAAAAAATGTTCATGTCGTTTTAGAATCATTTAGAAAAAAAATCAAACCATGCCTAATATCTGCTACGATATGTCAGCTGGTTTGTACAAATATGCTATTTAGTTTTTTGGACAAAATGTTAAATTATTTTTGACTGTATATGGTCAAAATTCGACAAATAAAAGGCAAAAGAGGTTCAGCTCTATATACTATAACATAGGGCTGTTCACACTTTCACAAGGTACCAGATATAACAATCACAGTGAATTGTTTTGATGGTTTTAACTGCTAAATTAGGCACTCTTTTATTTAGTCAACGGCATATATTACATAAAAACTATTCATTCACGACACATTTGAACATCAATGAACCTGATTTGTGATGTACTAAAGGAATTGAGTAGGGAGTGTTATGTCCAGTTTATTGTTGTTGACAGGTTCTACTGATGTTCCTGATCATCCTCACTGGCAACTATAACTTCTTCAACTGGCTCTACATGGTCGTCTGTCTACCCCTGGTCACAGATGGCTTCCTCTGGCGCTGGATGGGGTACACACCCTCTGGTAGGTATCTTACTAACTTGTGTGTGCTGGGGCATTGGACACCCTCTAGCTCTGGATGGGGTACACACCCTCTGGTAGGTATCTTACTTGTGTGTGCTGGGGCATTGGACACCCTCTAGCTCTGGGTGGGGTACACACCCTCTGGTAGGTATCTTACTTGTGTATGCTGGGGCATTGGACACCCTCTAGCTCTGGATGGGGTACACACCCTCTAATAGGTATCTTACTTGTGTGTGCTGGGGCATTGGACTTCCTCTAGCTCTGGATGGGGTACACACCCTCTAGCAGGTATCTTACTTGTGTGTGCTGGGGCATTGGACTTCTAGCTCTGGATGGGGTACACACCCTCTGGTAGGTATCTTGTAGTTAATGTGCAGGGATTTTAGCCAATCACACCAAGTCGAGGTCCTAAAAATTTTAAAAGCTTCCTGAAAAGTTATAGTGGAAACTCTTCAGGTTATCTTTGGAGAGATTGGAACTAGAGCCACTTTACTCTTCAGGTTATCTTTGGAGAGATTGGACCTAGAGCCACTTTTCTCATTGACCTACACATTGATCGAGTTAGCATTTTTGGATTGGAATTGTGATTAAATGCTATTGTGTTTTTGTTTTCAGCAAGAGAAAGAAGCGATTTGCCAATTGTAGGTTGGCTGGCACGGTCCATTCGGTGGATGTGCAACATTGTGGTCTATGGAGGTCTCTTCTATTGGACCGTCAAGTTGTATGGTCTCAGCTTCAAGACAAAGCCATTTCGCATTGAATCAGCCACAAGTAGGTAGATTCTTGTGAAAGTTGAGGATGTTCAGTAGATTTGAATATTGACCATCTTTGCATGCAATCAGTACACCTGAATATTGACCGTTTTTGAGTGCACTCAGTAGGCTTGAATATTGACTGTCTTTGAATGCACTCTGTAGATTGAGTCTTGACCGTCTTTGAATTCACTCGTTAGACTTGAATTTTGACCATTTTTAATGCACTCATTAGATTTGAATATTGCTGTCTTTGAATGCACCCAGTAAACTTGAATTTTGACAATCTTTGAATGCACTCATTAACCTATGTATGTGACCCTTTGTGACCTCTGCACATAGCCCCCAGTGGTATGTTTGTGTGACCTTCATTGACCTCTGTGTGACCATCAATGACCTTTGTGTGTGATAGGGCTGTAATGATACACTAAGCCACAATATGATACATTGTGATATTTATGTTACGATACAATATGTATCGCGATACATAATGACACACATTTGTAAAGAAACGATTTATTTGTGCCGCATTTACACAGCTGTAAATGACTACTGAAAACGCTATGTTAAAGGAAAATATGTAATAACTGAAACTAGTAACGTTTCTAATGCGAAATAAAGCGTTATTTTGACAGGGAGCATGCAAATTTTATTCCATTGGTGTGGACTAGATAACAAATGGGTAGATTCAAAATGATTTCCAAGGCTTATTTTTGACATAGTTTCACCTTTCAACACGATGCAACTTTGGAAAACATATACGTTTATATGTATCACGATATTTGTAAAACATCAAGTATTGCACTGTGAGACAAGTATCGTGGTTATTTGATGAATCGCTATGGCCCTACTCTGTGTGACCTTCTCGAATACATGTCTTTTGCTGAAAGTGACTTTTGTAAGTGGCATCAACGAGTGACCATGTTGCTTATAATTTATGTTCACATGTATGGGCTTGTAGAGTTGCCTTACACAACAGATTGTAACCAGTACATCAGTGTGATGTGATCTAGGAAAACCCTTCACATGGTGGCACATTTTCAATTTTGATATTATGTACTTTTATTACAGCTGATTATTTGGGCTTTCCAAAACTGTTCACAGATCTTCTGTATCTTGACCAGAACCAAAATTATGTTGGGATAAAGAGCATGCTTATGCGAAAACGAATATGCAGAAAACAGGGTTTAAAGATAGAGCAAAATATAATGGCTTTATTGATGTGTTCTTCTGTGTTTACATGAATGACAACTGCATTAACATCCAACAACACATCATAATGTATATATTATATAGTATAGATTACATGGTCCACAGTTCACATCACTTTTTTGAGACACGTCCATGCCCGCGCCCAATGCAAGGACATTTACGTGATGGGGTGGACACTGTCAGTGTCACTTTCTGTACTCTCACTTGGCACAGGCCTTTCAGGAAGTGGACACACCAAGTCCTGTTTGTCTATAAACACACTCCCGGATGGCGTTGTACAGATACCATTGGCACTTCATGTCCAGTCTTTTGGTTGTATCTTGGTGGGCATGTCATCTTTGGACAGAACAGTGGCGTCAACTTTCATCAAGTCCTGAAACAATGTTTCTATGTCACAGTACTGCTGCCGCTTAACACCAGTTGGGTTGTTCTTGAAGTGGAAGTGGTGATGTATCTTTATGTTGTGAACTTTCTAGAAATATTGTCCCAGAAAGGTTGACCTGTCATGCATCGGAACCAACACAGTGCCATCTTCATGTCCAAGAAGACATGCAACGTTGATTTCTAGGTTGCTCGTCTTGAAGAAAGTCCACCTTTGTTCACCTGAATGTCCACTTGATCAAGCCAAAGCACCAGTCGAACGACAACTTAGTGTGTCTCGCCAGGAGGAAATTCATGATGTAGTGATGTAACTACTACAGCGGAATTTGTCGGTTGCTATACGTTGTTCTTCAATCTCAAGAGCGGGCAGCGGCAGAAGAATCTCAGCGATATCATCAAAGACAGAAGTATCTGTTGCTGAAACATAACTGGAGTTTAATAAAAATATTGGCACAATCACATATTGTGTGTACCTACACAGTGGAGTTCGAGTCAGCGAATTTTTGTCAATAATGCTGAGAGGGGGGTAGATTAAAACATGTTTTTTACAATACGTTCTTCGTTTTTCTTAATAATACTTTGACATTAGAGAGATAAGATAACAAATATGATAATGGAACTAAAATGTCATTTGAAAAAACAATTACTTTGGACTATTTTGCATGTATCTCATTACGAAATCGTGCAGCATCCGATGGGTTTTCCCAGATCGCATCATAGATTCTGTTGAACTTCTTAAAATACCCCTGTGAAGACACAACGCCCCCAGTTTGTAGGGTATGTTTGGTACAGGTAAATTATATTTAGTCATCATGTTTTACTGTCGTCACACTCTCATTCTCATTGTAGTGTTTGACTCTGCTGACCTGGACAAGTTTCTGAAGGCATCCGTGCCCCTGGGTATATGGATTGGGATCCTGTCCCTAAGCTGGGAGATTCTCGCAGCCATTGTCAGGTCGGTCAACGCCAGAACTCTAGCACCCTGTGTCGTAGAGACTACTGACACCACAGTTGTGGAAAACATTCTTTCCTACTCATATGACCCACAACAGTAGCCAAGGGCATTTAAAGAAGTGATTTGTCTAGTGATAACGCACAACTAAATGATGTATGTGTTGAGATGAGTGATATGTCTAGATACTGCAACCTAGATCTTGACTAGCCCTTGTCTCTCCCACTTTGATGATGAAAGTTAGTTCATACGCTGTCTGTCGATGATTGGTCGCTGCTTCAGGGTAAGCTGGTAGTTCATACAGTGCCAACTAGTGCCAGTTATCACCGATAAAATCGTTCCTCAAATCAGCCCCACGTATTGATCTTCAGTGGGTGTTTACATAACCAATATTTGCAGTATGATATCATGCAACACCGTCTCAGCCAACAAATTGAAATATTTGCAGTATGTTATCATGCAACACACACCATCTCGGCCAACAAATTGAAAAAATGTTAGTCGTGTAAACCAGGGGAATCTGTGATGGATGGGATTTTGTAATAACCTGTGTATGATTGATGTTGTCTGGAGCCAGCCTCCCTCTGTTTTATGTAAAGCTTTGTTTACATGAGACAGTATCTGCATCACAATTAGGTGATTATCGTTAGAAAAGGTCATGGCTATTTGATATCACATGTGATTAAGATAGGATCAGTTCTAGCGCAAACGACATCGCTGCAATGTGTCTCCACAAAGTACAGTTTACACGGAGTGATCAGGCTGCAATCTGGTCTCGTCACAGTGACACTATCACCTCATTTAAACTTAACTTGGAAACAACTCAACTTGTAATATCAACTCTATAACCTTTTACGAAATTCCGCTTCCTGTGGTACTAAGGAAATACAATACGATACAAATAAAGAAATTCAACCTCTATATAGCATTATTTTAAGTACTTAAACTTAAATGTGTTTCATGTGTTTTAAGGTCACTGACAAGAGAGCCTGGTCTCTACAGGAAAGTCTCCAATCTGGTTGGTTGTGTTGTCATTGGAAGCGTAGCCTGTTGCCTGTTCTCTGTCAGCCTGGTATGTAACATTGATACTTCATGAAACTCACATAATACAATGCTTTATGCTTTAAAGTTTGGGGTTATGTGGAGGTTTTTTTAACAGCTATGGGGCGTGTCAATAAGTGCGCTATATTATTCGTAACGTGATTTCAAGTTTTTTGTCACTTTCAACGGCCGAAAATGGCTATTGTCAAATTTCCTCATAAAAAATTACCTTTGCATAGCAGCCAGGGCCATTGATTCTTCATTCTGTCTCATATTTCTTCATGACCTGATAATGAGAATATAGCTTACAGAACATATGATATAGTTGGTGCCCAAATTTGGCAATTTTACTAGGATCTTCATAATAAATTTACCCATTCATTCATTCATAGAGTCTAAGAAAGGAAAACAATATACCATTGGAAAGCTTCATGGTTGACCCTTTGAATAAATTTACATGAATGACTTGACTTTATGCAGCGAATGAGAGTCATGATACAAAACACATGGTGTGGCACCAATCTCTGCCACTTGTTGACACAGGTCCGTCTTCTTGTTATCTCGCTGCCTCTCACTTCAAACTTTGACATCGCATTATTTCACGTTTCTGCATCAATATTTTGACAAAATGCCTGACAGCATTAGTGAATCAGGTTATTACATCAGTTCAGACAATTAGAATGACTTTGAGGGCATCTTTGAGATGAATAGTCAGGAAGTTGCCAGCACGATTTGTGTTGTCAGTGGCAATCGGCTCTGTGACAGTAAACATGTGCACTGCAGGGTTTTTATCCTGTGTGAAGCGGCCTAATGCGAAGCTAACAAAACTCATAAAAATAAGTGTTCAACGTATTTGATTCCTATTTGCTGCAGCAATGCACTAAGCCATGATACGATACATATCGCAATATTTGTGTCACGATACGTATTGCGATACATAACAATACCTAAATTTAACAGAACACATTTATTGGGTGTACATTTAACAGTTCAGCTTGTCTACTATAAACACACTTTTCATGAACAAATTACAATAACTACGTCACGTCGTTAAACATTAATACTGGTTGTCTCGAAACAGTTTTGAAGGGTGTTTAGAGGTTATTCAACAAGATGATACTGTGAATGAAAAAATTTTCATGTATCGTACATGTATTGCTATTCTTGGAAAATATTTGAATATCGTATCATTAAAAAGATATCGCGATGAATCGTTGCAGCCCTATATTTGCTTTATATTGCAGTTAATATGTATGGCTACATCTGTTTAACTGGGGATAGGACATTATAGCCAGTGAGCAATTATCTGGTATCGAGGTGAAAAAACCGAAATTTTTCTGTTTTGGTGAAATTCAGGTAGTAATATCCCCATGATTAGATTATATGATATATTTATTATCATAGTATTATAATAAAGCATTTCTTTAGCAATAAAATCATATTTTTACGATGATTATTAGTATAGTTATGATAGGTTAAGTTAGTAACTGTGTTACATAGGGTTGCCATGGAGCACTCCTAGGTCCTCGTAATAGAAGGAAAGTGGAACTGCTTTCACCATGGTGATTTGAGTGTTAAAGGGTTAAATGCTAAAATTGCCACAAATAAAAAATTTCCCTGTGTATACTGTATTGTATCCATCGTAAAAGCACTTGCGAATTGTAGTTGTGTCTTGGCTGATAATGGCATCACATGGGACCAAGCTGAATATTTGGCAAAAGTATTCCTGATTTAGAACTTTATGAAAGTGTAAGAATAATGAATGATGAGTGCATTGTGACACATCTTACAACTACGTTAATATTGCTACTTTCCTGCATTAATTGGGTTCCGAACTAGGAGGAAAAAAATAGTATTCATAAATCTAATTGAATCTAGTTGCTCATTATAGTAAATGTACATTTTCAAATACTTTCAAAAGAATTGTTCACAAATATTCTAGAACTTTGACCAAGTATTAGCCCCAGTCATGATGTGATGGGAAATATGAAACATTTCATGCAGAGTAATTGAAGAGACACTATAATGACATTATGAACTAGACTAGCTTCTGTTGTCACAACCGCTGCTCCCATGATGCATTGCAGTGGCGAGCATGAGTGTTTTTTTGGCCGCCACCAGGTGCCATTTACTGCGTTCGAGACACAGACACGGGAGCGACTCCCCCCAGCGGTGAAGAGGCTTCATTCCCTGAGTACCACCTACAAACTGTCGAGTTCCTATGGGTTGTTTCGCAGGTCAGCAGCCATGTTGTCTGCACTGCCATGCACTGTCTGTCTGTGTGTCCTCACGCATCGGTGCTGCCGCCAACCTTCGCATGACATTTCACACCGTCTGTTGTTTGTTGATACACAGCGCTTTTAATGTATGCTTTTTTTTTTTAAATGTGGCGACAAATCATATAGTAGTAAGGGCTTGGATCGCAGGGAGTGGTTCTGAACATTGACATACTTTGGTGGCAGGTTGACTTCACGGTGATTGAGGAGCAGTCACATCGCAATGTGTGGCCTGTGTTGCACCGATGGCATGGCCAGACTAATCACCTCCATCTGACCAGCTCCTACGGCTTGTTCAGGATGTAAGCATGACTCCTGGTTAACCTTGCTTCTTTCCCGCTCTCCTCTGACTTTTGCCCTCAGGGTTACACCCAGTTGCATACAGGTTAACGGAGACAGAACAAAACTGGAGCTATTATATTTTTTAATACTTTTAAGCGACATTTGCAGATCCACCTTTTTCATATGGGATATGATGAATATCCACTTTGAATTGTATGTACGCGTCATGTTTGAACTAATTAATTATTATTTATTTAACTAATAAATTTTATATTTATATGTATTACATGTCATCTTTCAACTACTTTATTATCATTTGTTTAACTATTTAATTTTAGCACCTATATATTTTAAGTGCTTCCGAATGGACTTTCTATCGTGCCATAATAACGTTTATTATTTTTGTTATATTATATTTTAGTTTTGAAGTGTTTCTAAGATAAATCTATATTCAATTCTTTCAAAAACAAGTTTTAGAAATGTTTCTGCATAATAATATGTTGTAAATAAGATATCAATTCCTACTTCTGGGACTGATGATTGTCGGCTTTAGTGAGGAAACATTGGAAAGAGGAGCAGGTTTGGGGTGAACACGAGAAGAGGTATACAGCATTATCCATTATTTTCTGCATTTACCTTTGCAAATCTCTAGAGGCCAACACCAAACTGAGCGGTATATTTCCGATGAATGTTACGATAGATGCCTGGACCAACTGGGTGTTTCCTTCTCGCTTCCTGTGTTCTCTATATGTGTCTTGTCACTTGTTGCACATCATTGTTTGAAAAAAACTAATTCAGGACATGTCTTGGATGTCAAGACATTAAAATACGAACTGCTATATGGCTAGACAAACAGATCATTTAGAGAATGATTATGATGATATAAAGAGCATTGCTGAATTGTTGCATAATTTGCAGTTTCTGCAAATAGATTGATAAATACAGATTTGTTCAGTTGTGAAATTTTACCTTTCTGATGGTGGAGACCGGCTTTTGATATGCTTGCTCTTTTACTGTTGTTATGACGATTATCATTTCAACAAACCTGTGAAGTCATATTGAACCACCTGTGGTGATTTTACAAAAACCACTTCACCCTTTGAATTAATTTTAGACAAACGATAGTAACTAATATACAGTCGCGCCTCGTTATAACACGCCCCGTTATTACGCGAATTCGGATATAACGCGGTCGGTCGTGGACCCCGAATTTCTGCCGCTAGGAGAAAATGTCAAATGGGCCCGCTTAAACCTACTTAGAATTGCAATTCTCAAGAAACATTAGGTGAACGATGTCAATGAACGAGTATCAACGTGTTGTTTGTTTTGCGCTGTCGCTGACGCTGGCTTCTCTTCGACGGTTTGTAAATTGCAATCAAGATTCACAAATATGCCTCGCGTAAGAATCAGATCAACCGTTTTAAATGCATTTAATATGCGGTACCAACATAACACTTGGGTGAAATTACATGCTTTCCATTACATCGTAAATTTAATCGTTTTCGCAACGCGAAACCAACACGCCAAATTCCTAACCCAAGGCGCTACCGGTGGCGAAAGTTCGAATTCGTCATCCGCATATGAAATGATGAATCGATGTTAAGTGGTGCGTAATAAATTTATGCTTCGGTCGAGATCGGTTGAAAGACGAAGTGAAACAATTATTAATTCTACCTATTGTCTTTTTCTGTGTTTTATCAGCTTGCATACTACGTTTGTCAAATCATATACGTTTTCGGCCGCTCAGGTCCAGGTTATTATTTTCGATTCGTAGGCCTGGCGGTCCAGTACATCATCATCGTAGTAGATCTAGTCCATAACGGTATACATACATGTGTTTTATTCAGGTCAAGAGTCAAGAGGGTGTGACATTTAAAAATAATACACGTTGATACTAGTATACTCGTTTAATAAGTTCCATAAACTGCATATTGCCGTATAAGACAATGCTGTAAGCACACGGCCCGGGCTTCGGCAGGGTTCCTGAACTTGGTACAGCGGGCAGCGGTCGCTGTTGTTTAGTAGCTCCCTGGTGGCAGATATGAGAACACCTAACGCGCCTCGCTTACAACGCGGTCCGGAGTCGTGGACCCCGACTACCGCGTTATAACGAGGCGCGACTGTAAATTGAAAAATATGTTGCCGAAGTCATTGGACCGTTGTTGTGTGACCTGTTAGGATGACGGGGGTGGGAGGACGACCGGAGGTGATTCTCGAGGGCAGCGACCTGCTAGAGAAAGGTTGGAAGGAGTACGAGTTCCTATACAAGCCTGGCAACGTGTCGGCCCGCCTGCCAGTTGTGGGTATGTCCACCAGTGGATTCTCTTATACTTACATGTTGTTTGATATGAGACCAGGAACAGTTTAAAGCAAAATAAAAGTCATGGTTTTGGGGCTATGCACCTAAAAGAGGCAGCAAAAACTAACCATGTGCAACTAAAATGAAGAATATAATGCCAGTGGTTTACTCAGAATGCAGTCTCAAACAAGCGTGTTATTTTGCCAGAAAAAGGATTAGTTCAGTAAACAAAAGCCAAAATATGTTACATAAGTTAAGTTTGGATGCAAACAGCATGGCCCTATCCTATTGGCAAGAATAGGAATAGGTGTATACAAATATATTTTTATTTGGCGAGCGAATATTGCCAGAATACGACACTCGTGACAGGGTTATCTAACAGTATGGTTCAGCCCATGAAATTAAGATGTTGTGTGTTCAACAAGTTTTTCCTAGTAAACCACTGGTGATATTCTTAATTGTGGTTACAAATGATTATGTTTTAGTAACTGTTATAGGTGCATTGGCTGAAAAACATGACTTTTATTTCCCTTTAAGATGAAGGCTATTTTATGCTTGTTCTGAATTGAGTTGTTTCAATAGAAATTTTTATCGGTCTCTCCTAAGTTTGATTTTTTCAGTAGTCTCATTTCAAATTCATTTTATGAAAAAATCAAACCTACCTGGTATCCGCTACGACATGCAAGTCTGTTTGTGTGACTACGCTATGTTGTTTTGATGTAATAATCAGACAAACTATTAAATTATTTGAAGCTTGGCCAAATATGATTTGAATTAAAAATGGAAAACTCATTTCTTTTTTTCACTGTTTATGTTTTCGACTAGCCTTGCTCTCACGAAAGACCGACAGATTTTTAGTTCAGTGGGTTGAAGGTTAAAGTAAATACTTTCAACGGTTTCAACAGTTCACACGCTACATATTTAGACATCAATGAACCAGATCCACAATGGGCTAAATCAGTTGAGGATGGAGTTTTTAGATAAACCGATAATTTTGTAGACGTGTAGAAAGATTGTGGGGAGATTTCCTTTGACACCAGTGATTGGTTAGTATTCCATTGGTATGCATGTGTCCCCCCACCTGTCGTAGAACAACTCGGTTGTTTTGAAATAGTAATAGAAATGTTCATAAACAGCTGCTTTCCTTGAATGTTTAGCTAATTGCAATGTTACCTTGCAGCCCCACACCAGCCGCGCCTCGACTGGCAGATGTGGTTTGCCGCCCTGGGCAACTACAACCATAACCCGTGGCTTGTGAATCTCGTCTATAGACTGCTCAACAACCAGCCAGAGGGTATTCTTAAAACTCACTGCTCAATTCCAATTTTTAGTTGTCTCGTTTCATGAAAATTTTAACCTATCTAGTATCTGCTAAATGCAAGCTTGATTGTCCTCATTTAGTTTGGATGAAATGATCAGACAACTATTATTATTATTACATCGGAATATAGCACCCGAATCCAATTAAGATAAAATGTTCTCAGGTGCTTTACATGAAACTGCATAAACTAAATTAAAACTATAAAATACATAATTTACATAAAACTGCATAAATTAAATAAAACTATAAAATGTAGATTATTTTAAAAGTAGTTAGTGTAAAGGAGCTGATTTAAACATAACAAATAAATGAACACAGATATTACACTTATAGTACACACACGAATTAAACATTACGAATAAGTCATTGGTATATAGCAATGTCATTAAAACGAGAGCATGACTCAATAACGTCAGTCGTATGCCAGTTTAAAGAGATGTGGTTTTAATTGTCTCTTGAAAGAGCTGAGAGTGTTCAGTTGTTTAATCAGGCAAGTCGTTCCACAGTATGGCTGCGGGTCGACTGAAACAACTATTAGATTATTTTTGACTGGGACCTGTTGAAATTCAGTCAAATAGGGGCAGATGTGTGGGAAAGGGTTGGTGCTAAGTCTTATGATAATAATTCACCTTACACACCAACATGTAAGTTTACTAATTAATAGTAATAATGCTACTGAAAAGTTTGTTGCCTGACTTAATTTGCATCTTTGGTTCTAAAATAAAGAGTGATGTAAGTTGATCTTAGACTAGTTTTTGGTGAACTTTGTATGCACGTCTAATATTGCAATGAACAGTTTTATTTGTATTGTATTATTACTGTAAATTGTATTGTACTATCACAGTAAATACAGAAATAGTAGCTGTGATCATTGATAATTGAACACAGTTTTACAATATTCTGTTGTTGTAACTTTGTATTTAATTAGTCTTTATTTAAGTTTATAACTGGTTGACATCAATGCAGGGCTAAATATAATCCTAATATATGTGGTAGGTCATGTCAATATATTTCTCTTGCCTTCCAGAAGATAATGGTGTTGTTGCCTTATTCTGGAATCGTTTCTTTTCTTGCAGTTCTGGCTCTGATGGGGAAGAATCCATTTCCCAACAAACCACCTAAGTATATCCGTGCCAACTTATACCACTATCATTTCACACAGAGAGACCCGAAACACCAATGGTGAGTTCTTCTTTATCACACTTAATTTTAAGGAGAAGTCTGGTAATGCAGACACAACCAAAGTATTGAATTAAGTAATCTGTCAATAAATCCCCCAAATAACTAATTTAACGTGGATTATGGCATTGCAAAAACTGCCGTTCTATTACTGAAATATAATATTTGACTGGAAAATTTAAAACTAGAAGATAAACGCATACTTGTGTTGTCATTTTGGCAGAACAAAAACAGAATGTTTTCTATGTGTACTGTGATCTTTTGTTGGTTTTGTGCAGGTATTCCAGATCTGACTGGTGGGTTCGTGAGAAGGTGAGGGAATACTTGCCAGCCATCAGTCTCGAGGACAAGGGCCTAGTGGAATACCTTAAAGAAGCAGGTATTTACGAGGTGAGTGCTACCGTCTTAGAATGTTGGTGATGGGCCCAGGATGTTCAAGGTGTTTCAACTTGTTTGTGCAAATTTGTTAGGTTTAATGAAATCATCAGATAAACTATTAAATAAGTACTGTCATGGCTGCTGTTATAAACATGTGCCATCAAGTGTTCAACTATAAGGTCAAAGTTTGGAAGCCTGTGTAACGAATGATGGAAAATATTTCTACTTATAGATGTTGGCAGTCGGAGACCACAGATGATAACTATAGTATCCATTATAATAACTATAAATCTAAAATATGTTGGGAATAAATATTTTCAAAACTATCTTTTCAATACCATTTTAAAACATATAAATATTTATAATTAACTAAAATATTTATAAATACCTGAAAAACACTGCAATAGTATGATGCAATTCTAGAGATAATTTTGTAAGAAAATATGTTATGCATGTTTAGTGAATGCAGTTATGTGTAATATTAACTTGAAATAAATGCTCTTGGAACTAAACTGTGCCAACTTTCAACATTGCAAGTAAATTATTGATTGAAACTGTTACTTAAAATCGACACTGAAATTTGCAGTTTATGCACATTTTTAAAGGTACAAAATCTGATTGCTTCTCAGTCTTCATTATCCATCACAAGTTGTAGGCTTGTGTACTGTTCGCTGCATGATTTTTAGATTCATTTACACCATTTGAGTGTTAAGTCAAACTTGTTTACCCAATGTAACTACAAGAGGACTTTGGCTTTCACGTGATGTTTTACTGGAATAGTTGTTGAAAGCCAAACTGGTGAGAATGTTGGCTATGGATATAGTTTATTCCATACAATATGACTTATGATAGAATGATCAGGCTTTGTATCTTTAACAAGACTAACATCTAATGTTGTTTATTTCATCGCTTCAGAAAAAGAAGAGCAAAAAAACGATCTAAAGGCCAGAGTCAAGCTTTTCTTCCCACTTTATGGCAAAGAAACTGTAGGTCACATTCAGGCAGACGAGTGACTTCGCATGTTTGTCGTGTCATTGTTTGTCACTGACTCGACTTTTCCTGGCATGGTTCCTAGTCTTCTATTATCAGAAACTGATCTTCGGCTCATGATTTTAGATCTATTTACACCATTTTGCTAAGTCCTTGCCCAATGTAACCAAGAGGACTTTGGCTTTCACGTGATGTTTTACTGAATATGTTTGTCGTGTCATTGTTTGTGTAATACTGGACTATCTGATACCTTACCCGCCGATCAATTGAAGTCGGGCAAACTTGCCCGAGGTCCCGCATTAATATAGAATACCTGGTACTCATGGAATACTGTATACATCTTTAAATTGTGTCCTCATCATATTGAATAAACTTCTGAATTTTGATCTAATAGTGAAACTGCTGTTCTCTGCTAAAAGTTGCAAGAACTAACAATTTAACTATTGGAAGTGAAACAGAATTTAGCATATGAACACAGATCAGATGTCGAAGATCACATCTGAAATATTCAATGAAACTAAATTGATGCAAATTATTTATTGAAGGTAGACTACAATTTATCATGTTATTGGGAGAGAAATGCCATCTCAATTTATAAATTCGTAAAATTATTTCTAAAAGAAGGCAGTCGTCCAAGTTTGTACTGATAATGGATAAGAGATTTTACTTGCATGACAAAATAAAATATTTTTCTCCAACATACCTGCCAAATTTTCACATGAAAAACAGAAAAGCGAAGTGTTGACTGAAAACGAAATGCTATCGGCGAAAGTAGCAGTGGCTCCTATGTCCCCAATTAACAAGACGGGACATTGACATCATAGGCACAAGGGATACAGTCTCTAATTTTTAGTTTACACCAAACATACTGTGCCTGGCATGTACAGCGAATGTGCCAATCACTACACTACCCTCCCTCTTCTCTATATCATAAGTGATATGATATGAATATCTACACGATTCATGTGATAGAATGCACATGTTTAAAACATGTTATTTGTGTGGGGATTGTGTCAAAAAGCGGAAGAGAACAATGGAAAACATTTACTTGATTCCAGCCATGTTTGATGCGTAACACCAAGAGGTGTACACACTTTCAATCGATGACATCATTACTGTAACACATCTGTATGGCGTGTTGCACTGATTCGGCTTCCAGCTTTACACCGCTGTCATTATAGATCTTTACACCGCTGTCATTATAGATCTTTACACCGCTGTCATTATAGATCTTTACACCGCTGTCATTATAGATCTGAATTTACTGACAAGACGCTAATATTTCTTGGATAGCATACTATGGTGGTACCACAGCCACATTAAAAAATAACAACACAATATTAAAATCATGTAGCCACATTTTAATAGTGGGATGCTATCACAAAATTGTCCCATGATGCTGTTGGTTTCTGTGTGAAACTAACATATTGTGCCTAACAGATGCAAAAAACATGGTTATTTACCATGAAGAACTGTACTAAGAACCTTGAAATTACTTACCCTTTGTGAAAGTGTAAATAACTATTTCGATGGCTCACATAAAAATTAGGCATTTCGGAAAGTTCTCATTGGGAAATGTTTTACTATTGGGTATGATACGGTAGGTCAACAATGGTAGGACTTTCAACAATGGTAGGACATTTGGTATCTAACGCTAGTGTGATGTGTTCTGTCTGTAACACCACATTACATATAAATTCACTAACGTCGCATTAACACTCCCGCTTAATTAAATCAAATTTCCTGCAGCTATACTGAAGTCCCAAGTAGACACGCAACAAGAGCGATATTGCAAAAACATTTCCTAACAATAAAAATCTGAATCCTACCCTTTTCCAATGGAAGGGACTCTTCTACAAGATAGGACCAATACTTTGGTCAGATTTACAGGGCAAGTGTTTCCATTTGTTCCCCAAATACTGTGTGTTATATGGATACTTTGTGTTACGTGGCTAACTGAAACTAGTTTTAGAATTTAGCCAATAGATGCACAAAATCATCAACTCTCCCGCACATAAACTGCACACCCAAAACGTTGCACGGAAACAATTCTAAATTGTCAAACTAATTTCCTAGATACTTGCTGCAATGAGTCAAGAAGCAAAGGTAAACACAGTTGCTAATACTAAGTACCCCACAGGTAAGCAGGTCCGACTATAAAAACTACACAGTATCGCATAAGTACTACTACAAAAATAGGCTGTCCGATACATATCGGATACTAAGTACTGAGACCACCTCTGGTCTATTCACCTATTCCTCAGTCGGAATACATTTTTCTTACAACTCGTAACGGTAGTGCATAGCAGAAAGGCAAAATATTGGTAAGAGTCGAAGGGGCTTTGTAAATAATAAAAAATCCAATAAAAAGTTTTTTTATTGACCCCCCACTCCATCCATCCATTCTGGTGTATGGAAAATTAGGTGTTGCACACACATTGTCAATGTAGATTATTGCATCATTTTGAAAGAACTCCAAAATGTATACGTTACCAACCTTTGCATGACAAACTTATATTCCAAGTGGAACCTTGATACATCTAATTTTTTGTGGGAATGGATTTTTTTTTACTTACAAAGCCCCTAAACTGAATACAAAGGCTGCCACTCAAATTATCATCTGATCACGTGTACATGAGGTTGGATACATACACAGACCTGTTGTGAAGCGGCACACCCACATGGTGTATATGGATGGTGATAAATCCAATTGCCTTCCGCTTAAAAGACAAAAGCCTAGCAAGACCTCTTCCTACCAGTAAACTCAGTTTGATCAAACACTATGACAGACACGGCTTTACCCGCCTCATTCATACATAGAAAGAAATGATTTCCGACTGCTCACCCAAACAACGATTCTTGAAATACTACAACATCTTGCTTCGTCTTAATCAGCGCAGCCATGCTAACACACTGCCAAATATGGCACCTCCCACCAGCGTAATTATCTAAATGCGCACATGCAAAATTTTGTCTCAGTCAGCGATCCTCCCAAACAACAACGACCACAAGGACAAACCGAGGACCATTAGTGCTGCCACCTGGTGACAATGACACACAGTCAAGAGAAATTAACACTGACCATCAGCAGAAGACCCCTGGTCGTCGCCATGACAACGAGCCCCCACTTTAACCTACGCTCTCCCTGGGAGATGGGATGAACGCGGCGCTTTGCTTTTTCTTCAGTTCCTCGCGTTCCTCCTCTGAGTCGATCTCTCCACTGTCATCGTCCAAATTATCGGCCCCCTTCAATGATGCAGGGGGGCTGGAAGTGCGCGAGAGGGCGGGGGAAGGGGGCTCCGACGCCGGCTTCGGGACCTTCGACACGGGTGACTTCTGCAAGGCACATTACGCAACAGTCATTGGGGATGTTGGTATACAATTGTCATGGCAACTGTACTATTTATAAGATTACTAAAAGCTATAACTTTGATGACATATATGGAAAAATAGTCACATTATGTAACATGTTACTGAAGAAAGAATGTAATACATTAATAATCTAAACAAATGGATTGAAAGACCAGCCAGTGACGTCAAGCTGCTGACAGCTGTAGATGACAGAATCGTGTGTAGGATTGTGATCGCCAACGTCACCAGACATGGTACCTATAGAAGAAGTATTCAACTGCAACAGTTGCCCACTGTTACCAGTTGTGTCTGTATTCATCAAACCATGTCGAATACTCCAGAAGTATCCATATGTGATTTAAATCCTTGGCATATGCAGCCATTTACACAACCGTAGATGACACAAAATATTTGTTTTCGACCTACAATTTACCCAAATACATCATCTGTGTGTCAGGGATATAACATGTTATAATAACACGTTCTACAGCACAGAAAACAGACTGTAATAACACCTGCAATTGGAGAAATAAACAAAATTCAATACAGGTTGATTCCATTTAATGGATTCCATGCTTAAAAAAATCTTTCCAGGTGAAATATATAGGTGCTTGCAGACCTAACGCAGGATTGTCTTAACATCTGTTTTAGGCAGACTGCTCTCACCTGTAAACAATATGTGAGAAATTAGAAAGCTATCCTGGGAACAGAAGTTAGCATATTTCGGACTTTACCAAATTAGTTATTCTGGCATCATTAGTCAATAAGATATGATAATTATTATTATTAAATAATAAGAAATTAAAACTGTTAAATAACAGCAATGAACGCACATACCGTAGTGCCCAATAAATAATATTTTACCAAGAGTTTTTTTACTTTTTGGTATTTCAAGTTGTTTCTTGTAGGAAAGTGCAAAATTTATTTTGACAGTGGAAACATCAGTCTGCATGTCTGGAAACATTTATTGTTTTAGGGAGTGGGTGGAAAACGGGGTGTTTTTCATTTACACCATGCTCATCTATTAGGCACATGGTAGAAGACCCTAAATGCAAGGATTCCAACTGAGGCATAAATTTCAGTACACAGATTTATGTAAATCCTACAGCAGAATATGTAGTTCGTTCAATACGTATCAGTATTGAATGAACTACATATCCAGAAAATATGTTGGGCAATTTTATCAAGTGCCAAAAACGGAAATATTTTGGTCACAATAACAGGCACAATCAAATGGAAAAGACAATATTGGAGGGAAAAATAGAGACAGGCCACAACAAATATGAGTGCAGCGTATGACTGCAATCGCTTGTCTTCGGAGCAGCGACAGCGACAGTAGATTAGCTGGAGAAAGACAGATTTCGCAAACAAATTTGGGCAGCAATGTCTTCAACAGGATATGCAAACTGAAAGAAGAAAAGTTAGTGCAAAAAACACATCAGTAACAAAACAATGTCAACCAATATGCCGCATTCATCTTAAGTAGATGAATTTCACAGCATTAGTAACACTGGGTAAGTTTCAAAGGGAATTGTCTTAAAAGTTACAGCGACCTTACCTTTAGGAATGGTGTGGTGGTTGACCTGCTTTTAATTGTCACCTGCGTAGGTGTAAGCGAGACTAATGAACCAGGGCCACATGGTTGTACAAAACTTAAGCCTTGTGAGGTTTACACTAAATACTTACCTGTAGTACAATGTAGTACAATGTAGTACAATGCAACATAAATACTTGGCACATTACCCACATTTTGCACTTAATTATTATGTTAAAAGGAAGAGTAAAGTAAATGTTCAGTATTTACCAATATTTATGAGCCAATGGATATTCATACATTACAATCTTCTAATCAGTCAAAATCATGAGTAGCAGTCATGATTTTGACATTGGGGTTCTTCTTGTAAGAAACTATATAACATAAATTAATTTAGTTGGTCGGTATTAGAAGAATTCTTCTGGTTTGAAGTTGTAAAGCAAATGTTATTATTTGGTATTAGTTTTTATGGAAATATAAAACAAACAAACAAACATAGTTCTTTGGTATTAGTCTATAACACAAACAAACAAGCACGCACACACACACACACACACACATGCTGTTTCTATCAAGTGTGAATGGAGCTAAACAAGGATGTTCCAGCTTGTCGGTAAAACAAGCACAGAACTGATATATAAACCAACAAAATGCACGTGTCCCCATTGTTCTCTACCTCTCTCCACCCTCCCTCACACCCACGTCTATCTCCACTAAAGGGTTACATTGCAAATGGGTTATAAAAACTATATGTTATATCTACTCATCTTCGCTTGACAGTGTACAGGTATTATTTATGTGAAAAGAAGGTCACTTATGACATAATAAGCAATTTGCATGACCATAAACACGATAGACACATAATATTAAATGCTGATGGGGTGGTTTTGCAGGATGTTTCATGGAAAATTTAATTTATGTGTGTGTAATATTTTTCTTTACTCTAACAAACAACATATTAAACTGTGCAATGAAGCAGTTTGGCTGAACAAATAGTAATATATTTGATAAAAATGTGATAACTTTCTTAACGTAAACTAAATGTTTGTAGACCAGCCTGTCCCCTAAAGGGCAGCTCCCGTCCCTGGTATCACATTTCCACACAGCATACTGGTGGCAGTGTCAACATCAAAGAATGCGCACCAGTACACCATTGGCCTTAAATTAAATACAACTCTGTCTTACCTGCTGTTTGAATTTGGTCAAAGGGGTGTTCAAATCCTAAACAGGCACAAACACACGCACACACCTTGTACATATAGGTCAATCTCAGGGATTAAAGCAATGTTATTTCCATGTATATAAAACGACATCGTTTCTTGCAAGGCCCAGCTGGTATGTCCCCAGAAACAAATGCTGCACACTAACCTTGCTTAGATGACTGTAATAATGAGTTTTGTCATTCTAACAATACAGTATCAAGATTTAACAAGATGGCCATCCAAGGCAGGCAAATGGACAAGGAAGCCATTGGCTTGCCGAGAATCCAAATTTTTTTCATCTATGTGTGACCTGCCCTTATGAGATAAGTGTCAACCTTGTTTTTAAACATATTCACAGTTACACAATTTGTAGATAATTTGTTCCACTCATTTATTGTCCTTTGTGAGAACGAGTACTTCCTGATATCCAATCTACACTGATCCTTTACTAATGTTACCTCATGTCTTCTAGTTTTACTATCTTTTTGGAGTGAGAACAAAATATTTATATCAATATTTTCATACCTATTCAATATCTTAAAAACTTCAATTTGATCTCCTCTTAACCTCCTTGTCTCTATGGTTGTTAAACCACATTCTTGTAGGAGTTCTTCATAACTATATATAAGCTCTCTCAGTTCTGGAAACATGCATTTTAGTTTCTCTCCTCTATATTCGTACAAGCGTATGTATATCCTTCTTATGATATGGTTTCCAAGCTTGTAATCAACCCAAGAATTTTATTACCCTTTGAAGCTGCAATACCACACTGCTCTGAAACATACCAGCACGTATTGTTACTTCTAAGTCCTTTTCTGTTTCGGTAGTAGGACCTACAGTGTACCTAGAACAGTATCCCCCATTTTATAGTTTACATCCAAGTTCCCGTGACCTGTGTGTAGGCATTTACATTTCCTAAAATTTAATAACATCAGCTATTTTTCATACCATTAATTTGTCTAGACTGTTTTGTAAATGTTGTTTATCACCATCATTGTTAACCTTTCTGAACACTTTTGTGTCATCTGCAAATTTAACTATGTTGCTTGTTATATTATCTTCCAATTCATTTATATATATTAAGAATAATAAAGGTTCTAATACTGATCCTTGTGGTACCCCACTCAAAACTGATTTCCAGTTTGAAATCTCCCCATCTACTACAACACAATGTCTTCTGTCAGTCAGCCATTGTTCTATCCAGTCAGTTATGCTATCCCCGATACCATGGGCTTTTAATTTAAGTAGTAATCTTTGATGCGGCACTTTGTCAAATACAATACAAGACATTCAAATTCAGTAACACTAGTCAACAGTTTAACTAATATTAAAATTAAAGCTTGTGGAGCAGACAGCCGGACCCTAAATGCATTTCTGAGCTCTCAGTATTGTATGTCGGCTGCTATGATTTAGATAAAGTTGAGGTCTGACTTATTCCAATTATTTGTAGATTCAACCCATACATTTTGTTAAACCGCTTTGGCATGTCATTCAGGTCGACATATTCGCTGTGGTCGAATGAGGGTTAGTGTGGAGCGAGAGTGGTCAAATGGGGAGCGAGAGATGTCGAATGAGGGTTTGTGTGGAGCAAAAGAGGTTGAATGAGGGTTCGTGTGGAGCGAGAGAGGTCGAATGATGGCAGGGTTCGCATGGAGAAAGAGAGAAGAAAGAGGTCAAATGAGGGTTTGCGTGGAGTAAAAAAGGTCGAATGAGGGTTCGCATGGAGTGAGAGGTCAAATGAGGGTTCACGTGGATCGAGAGGTTGAATGAGGGTTCGCTTGGAGTGAAAGAGATCGAACGAGGGTTCGCGTGGGGCAAGAGATCAGTACCTTCAGATCTGCTGGCGCTGAAGTAATGCTTGATGTTGCCACAGACTCAGGTGTGATGTCATAGGAGTGTGTGCTTATAGCAACCTTGTTCTAAAATACAATTCACAAACACACACATGCCTGTTACACGACGAAGCGATGCTAACAAACTTAACTATCCACAGTTTCCTGTCCAATATCGTATACACTTACTGCTCACTCCTGCAAGAGACACTAGCTTCGTCCATCTAGTTCTCATCTCATCACATCTATTTATTTTTTTGCAGATTTGAAACAAACATTGGAACTAAGGCTTTCTCAGTTGCTGCACCAACTTTCTGGAATTCAGGAAACTTAATAAAAATGTTGCCATCATCTGAAGACTTATCTTTTTAACCATGTTTATCCTCCTTAGTCCCCGGCATATCCCTCCATCAGTTAAAGGGCCCTCCTCAGTTAAAGGGCCCTCCTCAATTAAAGGGCCCTCCTCAAATAAAGGGCCCTCCTCAATTAAAGGTTCCTCCTCAATTAAAGGGCCCTCCTCAGTTAAAGGTTCCTCCTCAATTCGATTTTTTGCTCGTCTCATTTCAAATTCATTTTGTGAAAATTCAAACCTACCTAGTATCCATGCTAGCTCGTTTGTGCAACTTTTGTGTGTAGTTTTTGTGAAATCATCAGACAAACTATTAAATTATTTAGTGCTTGATCCAGAATTTATGGCAGTGAAAAATGGAATTGCTGAAAACTCACGAATTTCACCCTTGGTGAAATTTCATAACTTCGTCATGCGATCGGCAAGAGGATGGAAGTCACGCCCCTGACCAGCCTTGACCCCACAAAGTGTTTACCATTTTGGATATCCACTAGTTTGAGCCTTACCAGATTTAATGAATACAGTAAATTCTTTCGATGATTTGAGAAAATACATACTTTTTTATCAAACTGAGTGCAGATATTACTTAAACTATTCACACGCTACATATTAGGACATCAACAAACCAGATTCACGATAGGCTAGATCAGTTGAGGAGGCAGTTTTAACAACTCCAGCAGCGTACAGTATATAAATATTGATTTCGAGATTGTGCAACCCCGTCGTTTTGACGTGCCTCTGATTTCGGGTGTCCAAGAAGCATGATAGATGTTTTCATGTTATTATGTCATTATTAACCAGAAGATACAGGTGCACACAGAATAAAAGAAATGCACATGGATGAGCAAGGACATGCATAAGCTGACATGACACATAGATGAGCAAGGACATACACAAGCTGACATGACACGTGGATGAGCAAGGACATGCACAAGCTGACATGACACATGGATGAGCAAGGACATACACAAGCTTACATGACACGTGGATGAGCAAGGACATGCACAAGCTGACATGACACATGGATGAGCAAGGACATACACAAGCTTACATGACACGTGGATGAGCAAGGACATGCACAAGCTGACATGACACGTGGATGAGCAAGGACATGCACAAGCTGACACGACACATGGATGAGCAAGGACATGCACAAGCTGACATGACACATGGATGAGCAAGGACATGCACAAGCTGACATGACACGTGGATGAGCAAGGACATGCACAAGCTGACATGACACGTGGATGAGCAAGGACATGCACAAGCTGACATGACACGTGGATGAGCAAGGACATGCACAAGCTGACATGACACGTGGATGAGCAAGGACATGCATAAGCTGACACGACACATGGATGAGCAAGGACATGCACAAGCTGACATGACACGTGGATGAGCAAGGACATGCATAAGCTGACACGACACATGGATGAGCAAGGACATGCACAAGCTGACATGACACGTGGATGAGCAAGGACATGCACAAGCTGACATGACACATGGATGAGCAAGGACATGCATAAGCTGACATGACACGTGGATGAGCAAGGACATGCATAAGCTGACATGACACGTGGATGAGCAAGGACATGCATAAGCTGACACGACACGTGGATGAGCAAGGACATGCACAAGCTGACATGACACGTGGATGAGCAAGGACATGCACAAGCTGACATGACACATGGATGAGCAAGGACATGCATAAGCTGACACGACACGTGGATGAGCAAGGACATGCATAAGCTGACATGACACGTGGATGAGCAAGGACATGCACAAGCTGACATGACAAGTGGATGAGCAAGGACATGCACAAGCTGACATGACAAGTGGATGAGCAAGGACATGCATAAGCTGACACGACACATGGATGAGCAAGGACATGCATAAGCTGACATGACACGTGGATGAGCAAGGACATGCACAAGCTGACATGACACATGGATGAGCAAGGACATGCACAAGCTGACATGACACATGGATGAGCAAGGACATGCATAAGCTGACACGACACGTGGATGAGCAAGGACATGCACAAGCTGACATGACACGTGGATGAGCAAGGACATGCACAAGCTGACATGACACATGGATGAGCAAGGACATGCATAAGCTGACACGACACGTGGATGAGCAAGGACATGCACAAGCTGACATGACAAGTGGATGAGCAAGGACATGCATAAGCTGACACGACACATGGATGAGCAAGGACATGCATAAGCTGACATGACAAGTGGATGAGCAAGGACATGCACAAGCTGACATGACACATGGATGAGCAAGGACATGCAAAAGCTGACAAGACACATGGATGAGCAAGGACATGCATAAGCTGACAAGACACGTGGATGAGCAAGGACATGCACAAGCTGACATGACACGTGGATGAGCAAGGACATGCACAAGCTGACATGACACATGGATGAGCAAGGACATGCATAAGCTGACACGACACGTGGATGAGCAAGGACATGCACAAGCTGACATGACAAGTGGATGAGCAAGGACATGCATAAGCTGACATGACAAGTGGATGAGCAAGGACATGCATAAGCTGACACGACACATGGATGAGCAAGGACATGCATAAGCTGACATGACAAGTGGATGAGCAAGGACATGCACAAGCTGACATGACACATGGATGAGCAAGGACATGCACAAGCTGACATGACACATGGATGAGCAAGGACATGCATAAGCTGACACGACACGTGGATGAGCAAGGACATGCACAAGCTGACATGACACGTGGATGAGCAAGGACATGCACAAGCTGACACGACACGTGGATGAGCAAGGACATGCACAAGCTGACATGACACATGGATGAGCAAGGACATGCATAAGCTGACATGACACATGGATGAGCAAGGACATGCACAAGCTGACATGACACATGGATGAGCAAGGACATGCATAAGCTGACATGACACATGGATGAGCAAGGACATGCATAAGCTGACATGACACATGGATGAGCAAGGACATGCACAAGCTGACATGACACATGGATGAGCAAGGACATGCATAAGCTGACACGACACGTGGATGAGCAAGGACATGCACAAGCTGACATGACACGTGGATGAGCAAGGACATGCACAAGCTGACATGACACATGGATGAGCAAGGACATGCATAAGCTGACACGACACGTGGATGAGCAAGGACATGCACAAGCTGACATGACACGTGGATGAGCAAGGACATGCACAAGCTGACATGACACATGGATGAACAAGGACATGCACAAGCTGACATGACCCATGTTTGGTTGAAACACTGAGTTTAACGAAGCACACAATAGCATGTTTACAGTGGTGGTCCAATGGTAATTATTTGATGACATAGTTCTGTCATGTGAATTTGTGCTTAGTAATAATTTTTAAATCTCCCACTTATTCCAAATTCCTTTCATGTTTTCATGGAATGTATCTTCTAACATAATACACAGCAGGAACCAGGACAACGTGAATGTTCCTTAAAAAACTGATTGGAAATATTCAGAAAGAATACAAAATCTATGAAATTCTATATAACTTTCTAGAACTGAAAAAATTTATTTAGAAAATCCACAGGTTTCGAGAATGTCCACAGCCTGTGGGAACCCTGTAACCTGCCACAATTATTCATCATTCCTACTGCCCATCGGTCATTGCACTCCGATTCCAGAAGTACCTATTTAATTTAATAGTTGCAATGATTTCATAATACATCATCTTCATTCCTTGATAATAATTTTTGCCACTTCACCGTGTGCAAAATGTCTACAAAATAACACACACTCAATCTCCCTGGGCATCTAAAAAAGAAGAAATGACTCCAAGCCAGACAAACCACAACAGATACAGCAGTGCTGACACCTGGAGTAACCTGAACTCAACACTGAAGAAATTGAACTTTGTTCTAGCATATGGCAACCCAATGCTAGCAACAACAATCTTTTAGACACCAAGCACTACAGTAATTCTGTGTTGCTATGGTAACCTGTGACTGGCTACATTGAGTGGGCGGGTAACTTACAAGGTTGTCAGCGTCCTCTTGCGTCCATGTCATGTTGATTTTGTCAAGCGCCATGCTGCGTGCCTTGCGATAATACTGAAATGGACACAGAAACCAAACGCATGCTGTAAGATTTCCCACACCAAGTTGGAGATTCTCAGTTCAAGGGAATAAATAACCCTTTATCGTCGAAATAAAACAATTCCTACTGACGCAGTTTAGTAAAGTTTATTTTTATGACATATTTTCTTTATTACCATGGTGATAACACTGATGGTAAATATACTACATCACTAAAGATTAAAACACAAAGTGTAACATTGTTAATTCATATGTACACCAGGCATGGGGCAATTAACTTGAAAAGTTAATTAATTAAATTACAATTAACTCAGAAATGTTCCAATTAAATTAAATTAACCTCACACATTTCTCAGGTCAATTAAATTAAATTAATCTAACAAATTCTTCAATGAAATTAAATTAACAATTAACTTTAATTCAATTAACAATTAAAGTATCTGTGGTAGAAATGCAGATTACATTCATATATCACTGTTTTTTGTAAGTTTAAGCACTTGATACAAGTCATCGTTGAAATAATAATATGCTAATTGTTATTTACACAATTTATAACAGTTCTAAAGTTACAAGTAGGTTCGTAAACGTTATTGTCATGACAGTACAGTGTTCATATATATTGATGGAATTACTTTACTTATTACATCTGAGGAACATTATTATTATCATCAAACAAATCTGAACATCATTGTTGACTTAGAAAAGCTTATACAATATTTATATACCAAGACATTTGTTCATGGGGTATATGATCACACTTTAAAAGTTGTAGATGTTTGTTAAAATTACTATTATTTTATGAAAGGAATGTAAAATTGTAGCAAAAGATTTGCAGGGTGTGGAGTTTCTTCCTATATTCAACCACCAAATAAACAAGACCGGGTAACTACACACATAATTTATATGCACCAAGCTGTTATGTTTGCAGTGTTTTATACTAAAACATTAGGTTTCCCCTTTATACACTAGCATTTAAATATTTATACACGTTTCATGCATCACTAGAACTGGCTTGCTTATGATTCCAGTTGGCGCTGTAAAAAGATGCCAAACCTAAGTTATTTTCCTTCTATATGTTATATGTACACTTGCAGATGTACACAAAAAATATAGATACATAGTCTAACGTACAGGTCCAATGCATAGGTCCACTTGCCATCCAAACATGTTTACTCTATACAGAGATTTGCAGAAGCCATTATTTGTCAACTTATCACCCTGCCAGAGGATATTCTATTGTCTATGCCTTCCCTCCAACTCATAGGTGCCTGAATGATCAGCCCACCCCAGTTGGTACAGACAGTATTACTGCTCTGTGATGTTCTCCCTCCCATTCACACATGCCTTAACCTGATCTTTGTTAGGCTAATGACTGGAATAGTGACTGCAGATCTTTTGGAAATGCCTGGGTAACATAGGTGTGAACTATCCAGTAATACCAACTGTTAAATGAGTACTTAACTGAGAATTAATGAATTAAATTAAATTAATCTAGCCTTTCTGGTAGTTAATTAATTAAATTAAATTAACTTAATTGAGTTAATTAAATTAACAAATCAATCATTTAGATTAACCCATACCTGAATTGTACACCAAGATAAAAATCAAGAGAACTGGGGCATTTTAACTATCTAAAACCCTGAACTAACTCAGTTTATTTCAGTCAACGAATGAAATTTGCTGTCCATTCCTTTTAAGGGGGGCTTGGTGGTGATGGGGTTAGAAAACCGGGCTCTCAATTGAGAGAACATGGGTTCAAATTCTCTTGCCACCATTTTGACACTTTCGCAATTTCGCCACAGTTCTCTCAGCTGTATAAATGAGTACCTGGCTACAGACAGAGGTGGATATCTGAACGAATAGTGTTTGCATAGTAATTGCAGCATGGCTGAATGCTTTCCAGAGAAGTCGAGATGGCATAGGAATGAATAGGTCTGCCAGGTGGTGAAGCACTTTGAACAGTCCCATGGACTGGATACTGCGCTATATAAGAATGTACCTTTTTCTAAGCGGATGTTCCTTGCATTGGGAGTCTTTATACCATGCGGCCGCTGTAAATGCCATCAATTATATTACATACACAAGCACACATTGCCTGAAGTTAAAGGTACGTACGATGCCAAGATTTTTCCAGTCGAGGAGTTCACTGAGCCGTTCCGTGCGGTTGCGCTGGATGATTCGTTGACGTCGCGTCAGACAAGAAAAGTCATAGAGGTACTGCAATGTACATATACAACACAACCTTCAACTAAGGCATATCTGTACAATGTACATATACAACACAACCTTCAACTAAGGCATATCTGTACAATGTACATATACAACACAACCTTCAACTAAGGCATATCTGTACAATGTACATATACAACACAACCTTCAACTAAGGCATATCTGTACAATGTACATATACAACACAACCTTCAACTAAGGCATATCTGTACAATGTACATATACAACACAACCTTCAACTAAGGCATATCTGTACAATGTACATATACAACACAACCTTCCGCAGCTGGTAGCAGGGCAATTTAGTACATATCACATTATGCACAATAATCACATTGTCAACAATCATTTGACATCAGTGATTAATTAAACATTTACTGTTACATTAGATAATAATAATTTTGGGACAACAAAGGATGAATTCATCACTGTTGTATGTAATGAACACAGCCATTGCCAGGGTTGGCATGTAACGAGGTAAAAGTACTTTGTTGCAATACTTGAGTAGTTATTTAGTAATTGGCATGTAATGAAGTAGAATTTTTACTCTATACTTTGACTTGTAACGAAGTAGTTTTATCTAAAGTAACGTGACTTTTTACTCTGTTACTTTTATTTACTTCGCAATATATTTTTGTAAAAATTTTTGGCGAAACCGCTGCTGCCATGGCACTCCACCGTCAACGACATTTCATAAACTGTTCATAGTCACCAGGCTAAAAGCTATTAATATCATCCAATCCAGGCCAGTTCACGATCATATTTGCATACAAACCTCTCTTTGGAAAATTGACGCAACCACTATTTTATATCTATGTTAGTGAACGAAGTCTGCCAAATATGGCATAGGTCAGGTCAAGGCCGTTAACATGAAATGCCACTCCGAGCACACAACGCTTGAACGCCATCTCAAACCACGATGCAAATGTCTCCATTGCACCATATAAACTATTAATCAGTAAGTTTCCAATACGTATTATAAATATTAAAATTTGCACTTTCAACTATGTATTGATGATCGCCATACACCGACATAATTGTGATATTCGTGAGCAAACACACATTGTGGATCGAGAAAGAGAACAAATTTTCGCCCATTGTCAGCAACGGCTTTACCGGCTTATGTCAGCATTAAACAGCATTTTACTTTCACGAATAAAACTCATATTGAGATGTTTAATAAATTCATAATAATGATTACTCTACAGAACTAAAAAGTAAAGAATTGATACTCTGCCATTTGGCAGCATCTTTTCCCAGCAATGCCAATGGCTTATTCAAGCTGATCCATAATATCATGGTCATGGACAGGGGCCCTGCCAGGGCATTTTTAATTGCAATTAGCAACAGCTTTCCTCTGTTGCACTGTCTTCTGATCAATTCTAGCCCCAGCTTGTACCAGGTAACCAACATAGCTAGCTGCTAAAGCCTGTTGTTTCAATGTATGTCTGGGAAGACATGAGAAAGTGGGGGTTCATAAGCCAGATGGCTTGATCAGCTAGGTATCAAATGTCTTTGTTCATTTTACTATGGGCAGTGCTAGGTTGTATTACCTCTGACCAGTTTCCCTGAGAGGCTACTACTAGTACTGGACTGACCCTCTACCTACTCAGATACAATCACATCTGCATATACATATCATGTTGTACAATCTAGCTCCTCCCATACCCCAGTGGAACAGGTCGATAAAATTTAATCATTAATTAAGTTACGTAGTTAACTGAAAATTATTTGATGTTGTGAGCTCTCATTAATGATAATGTAATTTTCCAAGCATCCAAATGAGCACCATGTTCAAGGGTGGCAAACCTATTGACCAGCTAAGGCTGTCTGGGAACACATTGTTATAGGCAGAGTGGTTGCAAAACAGTTGTCAGATGCAAGTTGTGTAATTTATATAATATTACTCATGATTTTGTTGTTATTTCAAAGCGTTGTACTTTTACTTTTACTTCAAGTACTTCTGAAAAGTAGTTTCACTTTTTACTCAAGTACTTTTTTACAAAGTAATTTTATTTTTACTCAAGTAGTTTTTAGGTGAATTACTTTTACTTTTACTCAAGTACAAAATTAAAGTAATTCTGTCAACCCTGGCCATTGCTAAATCATCAATACATATTAAGAATAGTTGAGGTCCTAGAATTTGTGTGTCTGTGCATGGGTGTATGTGTGCATGCAGGGTTGACTGAATTACTTTAATTTTGTACTTGAGTAAAAGTAAAAGTAATTAACCTAAAAACTACTTGAGTAAAAGTAAAATTATTTTGTAAAAAAATACCTGAGTAAAAAGTAAATCTACTTTTCAAAAGTACTTGAAGTAAAAGTAGAAGTAAAAGTACAACACTTAGAAATAACAACAAAATTATGAGTAATATTACATAAATTATACAACTTGCATCTGACAACTGTTTTGCAACCACTCTACCTATAACAATGTGCTCCCAGACAGCTTCAGCTGGTCAATCGGGGTACCCGGTCAATCGGTCTGCCACCATTGAACATGGTACTGACTTGGATGCTTGGACAATTACATTATCTTTAATGAGAGCTCACAACATCAAATAATTTCAGTTAAATACAGAACTTAATTAATGATGAGGCACAATATGTCTTTTTATCGACCTGTTCCACTGGGGTATGGGGGGAGCTAGATTGTACAACAGGATATGTATAGGCAGGTGTGATCGTGTCTGAGTAGGTAGAGGGTCCGTCCAGTACTAGTAGTAGACTCTCAGGGAAACTGGTCAGAGGTAATACAACCTAGCACTGCCCATAGTAAAATGAACAAAGACATTTGATGCCTAGCTGATCAAGCCATCTGGCTTATGAACCCCCACCATCTCATGTTTTCCCAGGCATGTTTTATGAACTCACACATACAATGAAACAACAGGCTTTAGCAGCTAGCTATGTTGGTTGGTTGTACCAACAAGCTGGGCCTAGAATTGATCAGAAGACAGACCAGTGCAACAGTGTAATGCTGTTGCTAATTGCAATTAAAAGTGACCTGTCAGGGCCCCTGTCCCTGTCTTTGATACTATTTATATTATAGGTCAGCTTGAATAAGCCATTGCTGGGAAAAGATGCTGCCAAATGGCAGAGTATCAATTCTTTACTGTTTAGTTCTGTCGAGTAATCATTATTATGAATTTATTAAACATCTCATTATGAATTTTATTCGTGAAAATAAAATGCTGTTTAGTGCTGAAGTAAACCAGTTGCTGGCAATGCCAATGGGCGAAAATCGGTTCTCGTTCCACGATGCACGTTCGCTAACGAATATCAGAATTGTGTCAATGTATGGGGATTATCAATACATTGTCGAAATTGCAAATTTTAACATTTATAATACGTATTGGAAACTTACTGATTAATAGTTTATATGGTGCAATGGAGATATTTGCATCGTGGTTTGAGATGGCGTTCAAGCGTTGTATGCTCGAAGTGACATTTTATGTCAACGGCCTTGACCTGACCTATGCCAATATTTGGCAGACTTCGTTCCCTGACGTAGATATAAAACAGTGGTTGCGTCAATTTCCCGAAGAGAGGTATGCATGCAAATATGATCGCAAACTGGCATGCGATTGAATGATATTAATAGCTTTTGGCCTGGCGACTACGAACAGTTTTTGAAATGTCGTTCACGGTGGATCGCCACAGGCACCGGCAGCAGCAGTTTTGCAAAAAATGTAATAAAAATATATTGCGAAGTAAATAAAAGTAACGGAGTAAAAAGTCGCATTTAGATAAAACTACTTCGTATTTAGTCAAAATTCTACTTCGTTACATGCCAATTACTTGAAACAACTACTCAAGTATTGTCTCCCTGATCGATACAATATCACCATGTCATTTACATTTGATGTAAGTATATATTATATTAAATAATTCCGTTGCATTTCTCTATGCAAACTGCATCACAAATGTTTATATAACAGGTACAACCATGTGTGTGTCATTTCTTCTGTGTCATGTCTTCTATATAATAGGTACTGCCATGTGTGTGTCATTTCTTCTGTGTCATTTATTTTATATAACAGGTACAACCATGTGTGTGTCATTTCTTCTGTGTCATTTATTTTATATAACAGGTACAACCATGTGTGTGTCATTTCTTCTGTGTCATTTATTCTATATAACAGGTACAACCATGTGTGTGTCATTTCTTCTGTGTCATTTATTCTATATAACAGGTACAACCATGTGTGTGTCATTTCTTCTGTGTCATGTCTTCTATATAATAGGTACTGCCATGTGTGTGTCATTTCTTCTGTGTCATTTATTTTATATAACAGGTACAACCATGTGTGTGTCATTTCTTCTGTGTCATTTATTCTATATAACAGGTACAACCATGTGTGTGTCATTTCTTCTGTGTCATTTATTCTATATAACAGGTACAACCATGTGTGTGTCATTTCTTCTGTGTCATGTCTTCTATATAATAGGTACTGCCATATGTGTAATTTCTTCTGTCATTTCTTCTATATAATAGGTATAACAATGTGTATGTCATTTCTTCTGTGTCATTTCTTCTATATATAATAGGTACAGCCATGTGTGTGTCATTTCTTCTATATAATAGGTACTGCCATATGTGTGTCCTTTCTTCTGTCATTTCGTCTATATATAATAGGTACAGCCATGTGTGTCATTTCTTGTATGTGTCATTTCTAATAGGTTCAACCACGTGTGTGTCATTTCTTCTATGTTAATACTTTCATTATCTCTTACTGGTTTCTAAATGTATATAGTGATCATATAAATTAAATTCAAATAAATTCCCCAGAAGTCGAGTTCACCGTCACACGCTCTCTGCCCGCCCTGCCCACCACCACACCCCCTGACCTGTGTGAGTTGCTGGATGGACTCTTCGGGACTGAGGTATCGCCGGTCAATGATGTAGATGCCGTAGGACGTAGGGTCAGCAACGTGTTCATGCATGAAGCAGCCAAAACCGCTGAGGTTCGTTGTCACACTCGGGATGCCCATCACCGTGCACTCGGCTGTCAACACACGCATATTTTAAGGAAGAATTCAGCCATGATGCAGTTACAACACAAAAGTAAAAACATTAAATAATTCCATGTGTCATTTACAGAGAAGAGTGAACTGATGCAACCAATCCACATACACTGAACTGGCTGCATGTCTACAACAAAATAAACTGACAGAAATAGCCCAGAGGTGGTAGGATTAACTAATAGCACACACTATGGACACAAATAGGGATGACTTGACCAGACTTGGACAATGACCCGGGGAAGACAAGGTGGTACTTACCTGGCGTGTACCCCCAGGGTTCGTAGTAAGACGGGAACACTCCGAGATGACAACCTCGCACAAATTCCTCATAGTCGAGGCCGAACAGAGGATTGGTGGAGTTGAGAAACTCTGGATGAAATATCACCTGTGCAAACAATTTCAAGACATACCAATCGACAAAACTTTTATTTCAAAGAAAACTGTTGACAAAGTAATTTCTGCAGATGTTTCTTCATTATACTATGACTATGACTTTTTTACTCTTTCATCAGTAAATTTTAGATAGGTTATCCAATGCGAATGTTACACGACACAACAAACCATTATTATCAGATCTCATGTAAAATTGTTTATATTCTGTACTAAGCAACATGGTTACAGGATTGCCCGCAGTGGCGTGACCCCGTGACCTGTGACGGCTACCTTGACACGATCATGTCTGTTGTTGAAGAGTTGACAGCGTCGGATCGCATTCAGCACGGGGTCGACACTGTCATCAATGACGTTGTGCGTGCATACGGGAGGTAGGTTGACACGCTGCAGGTGGAAACAAACTCACGCATGTCAGCGCGGACAGGTATGAATGATGCTCCCATGCTAATACGTGTATTGAAATTTTATTTTATTCAATTCTAGGTGCTTTTCTTTTAACATTTTATTTAAAGAATACTGACCCATGGTGTATTTCCAAAGGTCCAAATTACGAATCAGACTGGCCATCTGACTTATGGTTTACGCATCAAAGACTTGCACAATGTTTAACAAGTTGCAATCGGTATTTTTTATTTGAAATCTACATAGCTGCTTGCTTACTTCTGATGAAAGCATACAAGTCTTTGTGATTCAACCGTGATAAGTTTGTCAATCGATTTTGAACTTTTATGAGGAACTCAAGAAAATATAAACTTTATCATGAATCTTCTGTAAATTTGAAACAAATTAAAATGGGACGTTGCCAAATCCCTCTGAAATATTTATACTGCATACAGGACATCCACACAGGAAGGCAGACATTCTGGATATCAACAGTAAGCAACATACCTGAGCTGCAAATATACACCTCTTGAGTTTCACGATGTCGTCATTGAATAGTAGATCTTCTGCCTTTGGTATTTCTCCCCTGAAACACAGCAGACATACAAACGCTGGTGAGTGTCCAGAAATGTTGATGGTACACAGTTCCCCACAGAATACGAACGCAATTTTGACTAAATCAAATCTTTTTTGTTATCACAGGCATTGATCAGATATCAAACTGACAGATGCTGTAAGACATTTCACCCAACTTAAACTGAGGTACAACTGGCCACAGGAAAGCCTGACCTTACAGTGTGCCATCCAGACTGACCTGAGTGATGTTTCAAAGAGCCGATGTCCGATGTCCTTCTGCACGGCGGCCACGGTCTCACGCAGCTGCTTGGCGATGGCCTGACCTCGCAACGACTCAATGTTGAAGTTGTTTGTCCTGGCTGGGAAGATCAGGAACGCCACGACTGTCACGTCACTGCTGGCTGACTGCAAACACACGCCTCTACTGTCACGTCACTGCTGACTGACTGCAAACACATCTGTACTGTCACATCAATGCTGACTTACTGCAAACACATGCCACGACTGTCACGTCACTGCTGGCTGACTGCAAACACACGCCTCTACTGTCACGTTAATGCTGACTGACTGCAAACACATGCCTCTACTCTCACGTCACTGCTGACTGACTGCAAACACGTCTGTACTGTCACATCAATGCTGACTTTCTGCAAACACAAGCCTACACTGTCACGTCACTGCTGACTTTCTGCAAACACAAGCCTACACTGTCACTCACTGCTGACTTTCTGCAAACACAAGCCTACACTGTCACTCACTGCTGACTTTCTGCAAACACAAGCCTACACTGTCACGTCACTGCTGGCTGACCACAAACACTCGCCTCTATACTGTCATGTCACTGCTGACTGATTGCAAACACATGCCTCTACTGTCACGTTACTGCTGACTGATTGCAAACACATGCCTCTACTGTCACGTCACTTCTGACTGACTGCAAACACATGCCTCTACTGTCACATCACTGCTGACTGACTGCAAACACAAGCATCTACTGTCACGTCACTGCTGACTGACTGCAAACCCAAGCATCTACTGTCACGTCACTGCTGACTGACTGCAAACACGTCTGTAATGTCACATCACTGCTGACTTACTGCAAACACAAGCATCTACTGTCACGTCACTGCTGACTGACTGCAAACATGTCTGTAATGTCACATCACTGCTGACTTACTGCAAACACAAGCCTACACTGTCACTCACTGCTGGCTGACCACAAACACACGCCTCTATACTGTCACGTCACTTATGACTGACTGCAAACACAAGCCTCTACTGTCACATCACTGCTGACAGACTGCAAACATGTCTCTACTGTCATGCACACACCTCTACTGACACGTCACCACTGACAGACTGCAAATACACGCCTCTACTGTCAAATCACTGCTGACTGACTGCAAACACGTCTTTATGGTCACATCACTGCTGACTGACTGCAAAAGACATGCCACTAGTGACACATCACCGCTGACTGCAAACACGTCTTAACTGTCACATCACTGCTGACAGACTGCAAACACGCCTCTACTGTCACATCACCGCTGACTGCAAACACACACCTTTACTGTCAGTGCCAACTTGGCCCAACCAAAACTATTTTAATAGTTTGTCTGATGATTTCATCAAAGCTAAGTAACACATGTGCATGAACAACCTAGCATGTCGTAGTGGACACTAGAGCTGGCATGTGGTAGTGGACACTAGAGCTGGCATGTTGTAGTAGACACTAGAGCTGGCATGTCGTAGTGGACACTAGAGCTGGCATGTTGTAGTGGACACTAGAGCTGGCATGTTGTAGTGGACACTAGAGCTGGCATGTCATAGTGGACACTAGAGCTGGCATGTCGTAGTGGACACTAGAGCTGGCATGTTGTAGTGGACACTAGAGCTGGCATGTCGTAGTGGACACTAGAGCTGGCATGTCGTAGTGGACACTAGAGCTGGCATGTCGTAGTGGACACTAGGTCAGTTTGAAATGAGACGAGCAAATAAACTGAATTGAGCAAGAAACTTTATGATCCACAAATTACACACACGCATGCGCACTCACGCATGCACACACACGCATGCACACACGCACGCACACATGCAGAAGAATGCAGTACATAGATTAGGCGATTCTGTACACAAACCCAGTTCTGTGCCACCACCAAACAGCAGTTTAATGACAAATATCATCTGCATAAATAAAACAAAATAATGTGCTTCCTTGAAACTGACCATTATCATTATGTTGCCCTAATTTACTCAGTTATGTGAAATAGATACAGAGAACAAGACTACATTTTTGCATGTGTGCATGCATGCTTGCTTGCATGCGTGCATTACATGTGACGTACCTTCATTGCGTGATTGAGTCTTGCTAGTGACTCTATGAACATGTCAGCGCCTTTGTTTGAAAATTCATATCGACCAGCTATGAAGAAGTAGAGCGTCTTGTCAAGGTCAAAGTCGTAATGTCTGAAAGAGACAAGAACCAGTCCGAATGGGAGCACCAATAAAAGAAAGTATGACAATAAACATGCACCACAGTAATAACAGCAGTCAACTGAAAATAAAATAACTGAAAATAAAAGATCTAAGACAAGATAATGCAACATGAGAAACGGAATATAACAAGAAATTGCCAGTTATGCATTAAACATGGCATAGACGGCACAGACGGCACAGACGGCACAGACGGCACCAGGGAATAATGAAACTGACAGAGATGATGAAAAACAGATTATACATGTCGAGACATGAACAGTAAACATACATGAAATGCATAACATGTGATACAAATCTTTTTTTCTTTGTGTATTTATTTTATATTAGATATAGCAGAGGGGAAACAATAGAACCTAATAAGCAAGATTAAACCCATGAAAAGAAATATCTGATAGACTTATTAAAGTAAAAGCCCAACCATTTTAAAGTCACGGTTTTACTGCATAGAATAAATCATTTATATATATAATTTAATTATTTTTACAGCCTCTCGCATTACCTCCTCATTCTATCATTAACAACGCAGTAATTAAGTTCACAGTTTGAGATGTGCCATACACAGCGAACCATTCGGCAAGCTTTGGGTGATTCAGACGAGTGACATAGTAGCGGGAACTCAGCATAGACTGCGTAAACATTATTGAGAGCACTGACAGTTGCGTAAAATCATGCCTAGAATCTGTGTAGCGGGTGGATGTTCCAATTAAGTATAGGAGTCAGTAAGCCTACATATATTTCCTATAAAGGATAGCAAAAAGTGTGCGTTGTGGAATCGTTTCGTTCATGTGAAACAAGCTGACTGGACTGACTGCAAGTCGACAGACCACCACCAGTACAATAACCAGCCCCGAGTCAACAGACCACCACCAGTACAATAACCAGCCCCGAGTCGACAGACCACCACCAGTACAATAACCAGCCCCGAGTCAACAGACCACCACCAGTACAATAACCAGCCCCGAGTCAACAGACCACCACCAGTACAATAACCAGCCCCGAGTCAACAGACCACCACCAGTACAATAACCAGCCCCGAGTCAACAGACCACCACCAGTACAATAACCAGCCTCGAGTCGACAGACCACCACCAGTACAATAACCAGCCCCGAGTCAACAGACCACCACCAGTACAATAACCAGCCCCGAGTCAACAGACCACCACCAGTACAATAACCAGCCTCGAGTCAACAGACCACCACCAGTACAATAACCAGCCCCGAGTCAACAGACCACCACCAGTACAATAACCAGCCTCGAGTCGACAGACCACCACCAGTACAATAACCAGCCCCGAGTCAACAGACCACCACCAGTACAATAACCAGCCCCGAGTCAACAGACCACCACCAGTACAATAACCAGCCGTGAGTCAACAGACCACCACAAGTACAATAACCAGCCCCGAGTCAACAGACCACCACCAGTACAACAACCAGCCTCGAGTCAACAGACCACCACCAGTACAATAACCAGCCTCGAGTCAACAGACCACCACCAGTACAATAACCAGCCCCGAGTCAACAGACCACCACCAGTACAATAACCAGCCCCGAGTCAACAGACCACCACCAGTACAATAACCAGCCTCGAGTCAACAGACCACCACCAGTACAATAACCAGCCCCGAGTCAACAGACCACCACCAGTACAATAACCAGCCTCGAGTCAACAGACCACCACCAGTACAATAACCAGCCCCGAGTCAACAGGTAGCAGCAAGCAGAGTCAGCCCGAGGAGGAATCGCCAGATGTTGGAACTTCAGCTTGCACATGTACCTGTGCCATTACCAATCTCCCCCAAACACACCATGCCTCGTGCCGTTCAAACTCGACCAAACATGCATAGCCAAGGTGATTATAAGACAAGTAATTTCAGTAACTTATAATAAAACTTTTGACTGCATATTACTTATTTTAACAAATTATAATGCATCATTATTTATGTTATTCCTACCATAATATGTTCAAGGAATGAATATGAACATGAATTCAAACAACCTGGGAATGTTATCTGATTCATGCTTTAAATGCATGTCTCTGTTGTATAATGCACGGTGTACAGCGAAGCTGAATACAAGGTCTGCCAGCACACAGACAAAGGAATCTCTTTCTGCTAATGCTCCTGTGGTTCCACTAGATGAACATTTTGTTAAATGTCAGGTAAGAACTGTTTTTATTTTGCAGTGTATGGGCACAACTTGATTTCTGGTGTGCTGAGGCACATTGCAGAAAACAAAGCAGCCCTTGCAGAATGACTACGAGGTCATGAGGTGCCACAACTATTGTCTGCATGCAGCGATGAAGGATGATGACGAGGTCATGAGGTGTCACAACCATTGTCTGCAGCGATGAAGGATGTGGACAGAGTTGCTGCACAAGAACAGTTTGGTAGCTACACTAGATATGCTCCAGGTGGTGATATTACCAGTACCTTTTAACTTTGTAAGCTATGCTGTGATGAGGAGTGTCTTGTTGAACATACTTCATACTGGCATTATTTAGGTCGAGATGGGCTCTTCTAGTTGCTTTATGTATTGCATTAGACATCAACCTAATATATAACTGGTCACTCAGTGTGATGCTCTCACGCTATTGCTTCTTGCTTGTTTAAAAATGAATAGCTTATTATTTGATTTAACAAGATTTAACAAGATTTGCCATCCAAGCCAAAGGCCCAGATGGCAAGTGGACAAGGAAGCCATTGGCTTATCGAGAGTCCAACAATGTTCACCTACTTATAACCCGCCCTTCTGATATATGTGTCAACCTTGTTTTTAAACATATTCACGCTGCTAGCAGTTACACAATCTGTAGACAGTTTGTTCCATTCATTTACTGTCCTCTGTGAGAACGAGTGCTTCCTGATGTCCAATCTACATTGATCCTTTACTAATCCCACCTCATGTCCTCTAGTTCTGCTATCCTTCTTGAGTGAGAAAAACATATTTCTATCAATATTTTCATACCCATTCAATATCTTAAAAACTTCAATCTGATCTCCTCTTAACCTCCTTGTCTCTAGAGTTGTTAAACCACATTCTTTCAGGCGTTCTTCATAACTAAGGTCTCTAAGTTCTGGAATCATTTTAGTTGCTCTCCGTTGTATGCTCAAGCGTATCTATATCCTTCTTCCGATATGGTCTCCATGCTTGTATACAGTATTCTAAATGAGGTCTAACTATTGCTTTATAAAGAGGTATAATTAACTTTTTTCCCTTGTATGTTATGTTTCTTCTAATCAATCCAAGAATTTGATTACCCTTTGAAGCTGCAATACCACACTGCTCTGAAACTTTCATATCAGCGCTTATTGTAACTCCTAAGTCCTTTTCTTTTACAGTAGTACCAAGAACAGTAGCTCCCATTTTATAGTTTACATTCAAGTTCCCATGTCCTGTATGTAGGCATTTACATTTCCCAAAATTGAACAGCATCTGCCATTTCTCAGACCATTTCACTAATCTGTCTAGATCGTTTTGTAAATGTTGTTTATCACCATCAGTATTAACCTTTCTAAACAGTTTTGTGTCGTCCGCAAATTTCAGTACGTTACTTGTTATACTGTCGTCCAAGTCATTGATATAAATTAAGAATAATATAGGTCCTAATACTGATCCTTGAGGTACCCCACTCAAAACCGATTTCCAATTTGAAACTTCGCCATCTACTACAACTCGTTGTCTTCTGTCAGTCAGCCATTGTTCTATCCAGTCAGTTATGCTATCCCCGATACCATGGGCTTTTAATTTAAGTAGCAATCTTTGATGTGGCACTTTGTCAAAAGCTTTCTGAAAATCTAATTTGGCTAAACTTTGTAGTATGATTTTTGTGGTGTTGAAAAGGCAGTAACCTTACATATATAAATGGTTGCTGGGTGTAGTGCTGTCTTGTAATATTGTTATTTACATGTCTTAGTATGTTATTTTTTCTTTCAGTACAAGACAAGTAAAGTAAATAATAGCTTACCTGTATTAAATTCAATGCTATGTTGAAATCTTTATATTTCCAGTAATTAGCTTTGTTGGCTATAACTATATGTTACTTTAGCTTTCACTTGGTATCTTTGTAAATAAGCTAGTCGAAGACAAATGAGCACTGTTTTATTTCTAAAAACAAACATGACAAAAATGGAAAGTTTATCATGCATGCATACTTTCAGATTTAAGTTTTAACATCACAGCCTATCCTTGTATCCAACTCATTGTTGACCGGGAGCAAGTGGAATGACCTTGACGTCCCTGCCGAGCCATCCCCAGCACCATCTAGCCAGCTGTAGCCCACATAACAAAACTGTCTGAAAACAAAACCAAGCAAATGCACGCAAAGAAGATATAAAGAACGATGACAGTTATATCACAGGAAAAATATTCAATAAAATGTCCAGTGTACCATGAGTGTTGATGATGAATAATGATAAATATTATATGTTCATGCAGGATTACTAATTATAGAAACTGTGGCTTTGTTGGTTTTGCAAACTTTGTCAACGAGGCTAAATGGTGCCAACACATTGTATGTTCCAGAATTACATAATGAATAAACGTTTTTATGTCACTCAAACCATTTTATTCTCTTCTTTTTGTCGACCAGTTATTAAATTTAAAAAATAAATCAGGCATTTTTATTCTTAAAAAAGTTTAGTATGCCTATGTACCATGAATATTTCTCATAATCCCATCACATATTACTCACTCATTGTTGGCTAAATTCGGAGGCCCATATTTCTGCCTATAATTGAAGTAGGCAGTCTGGAAACCTTGGTGCTGAATGATGCACTGCACTTCGGCCACAGACTTCCGTTTGGTGCTCACCACAGGGTCAATTTCTCGGCAACACAAACATTCTTCTTCTGTGTCCAATGGTTGGCACTGGCCACACTGACACCTTCAAAGGAATCATTGTTTGGGGTCAAATTGGGCCTGTCAAATCATGTAAGTTCACTGGCGGATAAATGCAGAAGTGCCAACTAAAAAATATTACAATAACTAACAAGTGCAGCTTGTTGTTTGTGATTATGCAGTGCATATTCTAAAAGGTATTGCTCTATAAATGTAAAAAGTTCAGCATAGTCAGATAAAAGAAAAAAAGACAGCACTACATTGCCATGGAATTAGACGATGCACTAAATTAAAACAACTACAAGTGTCATTCATTATTCATTACAACTGACATTCATAATTACATTATGCTAATGGAATGATTGATATTTATACCAGTAAGTGTTGCCCAGTCATTCTCAGGAGTCGGTGACGGTCAGGTCGAACTGATAATCATCTACCGCAAGTATATCTGGCGCGACGGATCCCGATAACGGTTCACCATCCGAATCATAGAAGTGAACTGATGTGTTGTGTTGCTATTCCTGTCACTGGCGTTGTCATCATCAAAACTTTGTGAATCAATGCTGGTTTCATCAAATTCTGTGTCAGCCATTTCACTAGCTTCCAAACAGGCCTTCATTGTCTGCGATCCAGTATAACGAAAAGGTTTCTGCTACTACGTCACGGGTCAAAGGTTACCCGAGGAACGTTCTCGCTGCCAGATAAAGCCCATTGCTGGGGCAGGTTAAACATTAATCAGTTTCTCTGTTAATTAGTTTGGTTTGGTGGGTAGGGTTATCAGCTATGGTTTTGTACTGCTATTACAGGTAATTAGTTGTGTTTGGTGGGTAGGGTTATCAGCTATGGTTTTGTACTGCTATTACAGGTAATTAGTTGTGCTGCCTAGTGTAACAACCCCCTAAGTCTATTGTTTTAATAATGGAGAAAAACGCAGTCAAAGTTTCATCAGTTATTTTCATAGTTACCATTCTTTGTAGCACAGTTCGTTTGTTATTTCAACTGACTAGCTGCTTAACTTGATCATCTCTGCAAATTCTCATGGCTAATTAACATGGCTTTCCTCTCATTTTCTGGTATACTACGATACACGCATGTCGTCGTTGGCCGCCTACCAGTGGTCTTACAACAATCTATGCTTGGATCGAAGCGAACGGCCGCTTTCACTTTTCCAGTTCACCCGACATATTCCTGCCCAGTATTCCTCCGTCTCTTACGTACTTCCCTAACCCATGTGTCGGGCTTCCTGACACGCTTTCTAGCTCGTTTATTATCCATCAAAATTTAATAAAAATTGCGCTCGTTAATAGGTAAACACTGGATACTGATCAAAACAACAATGGCGACCGAGGTGTGGCATCTATAAACTGACAGGTCACGTGGGGTATTAGCTGTGTGTTCATTGGCTAAGAGCTCGCTGTACCCTGCATATGACCCGCAGGGACTTGGGGGGTTGTTTACCTAGTAGCTATGGCATTATAGGGCACTCGGTGGAACGTGAATAACAGGACTTAGGCGCACAACTCCACATGTGTGATTATATATATGCAGATAGTAGAGACACCTAGGGAGCAAATAAAAATGAAAACTAAAATTTCTCCAAATAAGGACTTAGGGGGTTGTTGCACTAGGCAGCACAGTTGTGTTTGGTGGGTAGGGTTATCAGCTATGGTTTTGTACTGCTATTACAGGTAATTAGTTGGGTTTGGTGGGTAGGGTTATCAGCTACGGTTTTGTACTGCTATTACAGGTAATTAGTTGGGTTTGGTGGGTAGGGTTATCAGCTACGGTTTTGTACTGCTATTACAGGTAATTAGTTGGGTTTGGTGGGTAGGGTTATCAGCTACGGCTTTGTACTGCTATTACAGGTAATTAGTTGGGTTTGGTGGGTAGGGTTATCAGCTACGGCTTTGTACTGCTATTACAGGTAATTAGTTGGGTTTGGTGGGTAGGGTTATCAGCTACGGTTTTGTACTGCTATTACAGGTAATTAGTTGGGTTTGGTGGGTAGGGTTATCAGCTACGGTTTTGTACTGCTATTACAGGTAATTAGTTGGGTTTGGTGGGTAGGGTTATCAGCTACGGTTTTGTACTGCTATTAAAGATAATTAGTTGGGTTTGGTGGGTAGGGTTATCAGCTACGGTTTTGTACTGCTATTACAGGTAATTAGTTGGGATTGGTGGGTAGGGTTATCAACTACGGTTTTGTACTGCTATTACAGGTAATTAGTTGGGATTGGTGGGTAGGGTTATCAGCTACGGTTTTGTACTGCTATTACAGGTAATTAGTTGGGTTTGGTGGGTAGGGTTATCAGCTACGGTTTTGTACTGCTATTACAGGTAATTAGTTGGGTTTGGTGGGTAGGGTTATCAGCTACGGTTTTGTACTGCTATTACAGGCAATTTTGCAAAAAAAGGTCATGAGGTTGGGGTTTTACTTTAACTAAAATTTTTGCTGGGTGATTAAACAGAAGTCTTAAGAATTAAACACAACAGCAACAATAAGAAACACACTTAGATATGATAGCGCTAGGAACAATACCCAATTTTTAACAAGAAATATGTGCACACTCACCCATGGAAGTGGCCTCGAATGAAATCATTTATCTTCTCCTTTGCAACAGCATGTCTGTTTTGAAACTCATGCAGTGCCGCAAATTTGTGAAGATTCAAACCATTTGGAGTTAGTGTGTCTAGAAACGAACATATATGAAGGATATGTTGATACTTCTCTTCAGTACTTATTTAGACATTTCCCTGTATCAAAAAGGGAGCATGTCAAAGGATGCAATGTTTTTTTTTTCATTTAAGTTGTTTACTTACATTTAATTAACTGGTATATTGTATTACTTAAATATTATCATGAACGGGGATGGCATTTTATAAATACATACAACTCCATTTTCACAAGAAACTGTGACTGAATTTAAAATGAAATACACCGTATTGTATTGTATGTATGAAGCACTACAATGTTCTTGTGGAAATAAAATTTGTAGAACTGAATTGAATAATATTGAGATAAACCAAGTTCTCAGACAAATATAAGTGATTTCTGAAATTATGTTTATATATAGTATTATTACCAAAAAATATATTAAAAAACCTTTTTATTCAAAGTAGTCTTTTCAAACTTGACATGTCGCAGCTGCCCTAGCTACATCAACAGGTGAATATGTCCCATGGCATGGTGGCCCAATGGACAGCTGCTTTCCCTGTAACCAGGAGCTACTGGGTTTGAAAAAAATGACTACATATTGCCAACTCGCTTAGCACTAGGAATATGGGTATATGAGATATATGTGTCTTTCAAATGAGACACTAAAAGCCATAAGTCACTTCTACCTGGTGTCTATGCCAGGGGAAGTCAAATGTAAATGTGGAGTCAAAGATCCTACACAGGGGTAACTATGTAACCTGTCGTGGACTCATGTAGCTGGTTGTCTCTATCTGTAAACCCACTGACATGAAACCACTCCAACATTAACCCCGAAAAAGGGCTGTTTGGAGCATACCTGAATAAATAAAAATTGACATGACTGTGGCTTGCCTGGTTTTCGCTTGAGGAGATGCTCAGCCTCAAAGCCAGTGATTTGGGATACCGTGGTGAAGACATGCGCGCAGTGGACGGCTGCCCGCTCTATGCAGTAGCGGTGATAGATATTCCGGTCACCTGCCTCCTTGTCCAGGTTAAACTGTCAACACAAAGTGTTTTCTGGGTGAAAACACCAGGAGCCCAACACCAAGAAGCTCCTTGAAGCAAGCTTTAGATCTCAAGATTTCAACTAAATTATTTCCATGGCAACAAACAAACTGGCCACTTTTTCGTCTTAATTTACAAATTCACAATATTTTAGATGCTACATAATTATGTTAACACATTTTTATATACCACCCCCAAGGTATTGCACAAAACAAATTTTTTAAGAGAATTTTGGGAGAATGTGCAGGATGTCCTTGGTGGAAGCTTTAGCTCTCACGATTTCAACTAAACTACAGTTCCGAGGTAAATGTGATTATAAATGTCTACAGGAATTTAGCAGAATCCATTAAAAGCAACTCCCACGCAGGTGTGGCAGGTTCCACAGTGCTGGATGTCTGGGCTGTGTTCCATTGTAATTGTGTAATGTGTAATTAATTACAATAGCAGTGTATTTGAGTTTGAATGAGGCTGTGTAATTGACCACTGTAACTGAACCGGACCATGGTAGCAAGAATGCACGAATTCACCTAAAACACAGTCTAAATACGAGAAGTAATGATACAGGTAATATTCTTTTATAAACAATGTGGTTGTACTCAACCTACGAATTATTGCAACTGACCCTTTATGAAGCATTGTAATTGATTTTTGAAGTGTTGCTATTGTAATTGGGTTTTTATGGCGAGCTGTATAACTGTAACTGACAATAGTCATTACCCGGAATATGATATTTTTGATCTCTAGACTTCATTTTTCATTCAATGAATCAGCTCTATCCTTGAGCAGAAACATATTTTTTAAGAAGCTGCTTTGCTATTGGTGAAATGTCTTTGCTGCTGAAATGACAATATTATATATGCTGCAAAATGATAATTCTAGGCAACCCATCAACAGTTGAATTTCTCAGAACATCCTTGTTCTGTCCTGTTAACTCTACTATAGGATCTTAAACATAATCAATTATAAGAAAGCCCAAACTTGACCCACATTTAATTATGTCACTCATTGAGAAACACAGAATCTACAATTAGCATAATGCCTTATCCTTGGCACATTAGCTTTTAACAGCTTTTAGCCTTAGAGAGCACTGCAGGGTATAATTACAAACATTATTCCTGCTAATAATTATTTAATACCCAGTTTACAAACATAACACAGCTTACCGAATCAAGATTGTTATAGAAATCAACATTTCCTGCGCACAGGTATCGGCCAAGCAGCGTTGCGTGCGTTGTGAAGATCGTGGCGACATCTATGTGTTTTGTACGACAGGCTACAAGTCCGATTCCAGCCAGCCACTCGTGGAAGTGTGCCACTATACTTGGATCTCCCGTCAGGTTCTTGCGAAACTACGGCAGCAAACAGAAAACTTTGCAAACTGTTCTTGCTGTACATGTGTCACTATTAATAATTGTTCTATATCAAGGGGGACAAATCTAAAATACATTTTCTTTAATCCAAAGACTTGCAAAAGAATTTCAACATTTAGCCCCAGAAGAAAATGTTAACAATTCAATGTGTAACAGAATTACTCACCAACAGCTTACAGGCTTTAATGCATAACTGTTTATTTTTAGTCCACGCTGTTCTTAAGATGTTAATACAACTTTTCATATTGATGTTTCACCAGTGTTTCTAATGTGTTCTTTCATTTCAACTCGCTTAGCTTTCAACAAGGCATTTACAACATGCAATATAGCCTTGCTTTATTTACCTCAGCGAGAAACCAGGCTGTGAGATAGCCGAAGATGACTGCGTCGTTTGACTCGCGGTCGTGCCATGGGATGCCGATGTGTGCGCTGATCCAGACGTCCTTCTTCCATTCGTCCAGTTTCCATGCCGCTGACCCAATGTCAAACAGCACGACCTTGGGATAGCCCTCAATCAGCCACCGCCCAAATACGATCTATCAATATAAAACACAATCATGCACCTTGCAGTAAGTAGAAACTATAACAAAATGTCCACTACAAATGTCACACAGGGTCACTTAGGGGCTGTTCACAATTGTCAACATTTACGTATTCATACTCACTCACTCTTGAATTAGAACTTTAAAATGTTGATAATTTTTTCCGATCAATTTTTTTTTATGTAACAAGGTTATGATACAGTGTGTCTATATAGACATCATAGGACAAAAATAAGTACATACAATAGATAACTTTTTTGTGAATTTCTAAGATGTCGGAGTGTATTACAGTGCCACGCCATGAAGTAGTTCCATAACAGTTCACTACATGGCGCTGCATGTTTTCTCATATTTTCATATCACACTTATGCTAACAGCTTAAATATAACCTTAAAACATAGAATGCTAGTCAACCACAGGACAGCCATTATCAATCTTCAAACAGAAATATAAATGACATAAATGTACATGAACAAATCAAATGGTAATTGTTTTCACCAATATGTTTTAGACAGAAGCATGCACACCATTGACCACTGAATGAATACACATGGAATGATCCGCATGTACAGTAGAGCTGGTTCCTTAACAGACAATAGACATGGAATGATCCGCATGTACAGTAGAGCTGGTTCCTTAACAGACAATAGACATGGAATGATCTGCGTGTACAGTAGAGCTGGTTCCTTAACAGACAATAGACATGGAATGATCCGCATGTACAGTAGAGCTGGTTCCTTAACAGACAATAGACATGGAATGATCCGCATGTACAGTAGAGCTGGTTCCTTAACAGACAATCCTGTATAGTGACCAGCATATGTCATGTTTATGTGATGAATGTGGACCAGGGTTCAGAAACAAATTCTGGCCAGCAGGTCATGATCTAGACCGGTCAGCAAAGTCTATTGGGTGTTTACACTGGGTGTTTACATGTTGTTCTCAGTCTAACCCTCTGAATTTATGCACTACAACATACTGACAAAGCCAAGTAATTGTATAAATGCCAGCACGCAGCATCAATATGTTTAAAACCAATACTGTCAGATATCTGACAAAGGCGGACCACACACAGATGAGCGATTTAGTTGGACTTCAGAGAAACCAACATTTGACGTCCTTGTCTAGTTGGTATCTGGATTTTTTTGGTTTTGATATGGGGATTTTGTTAAACCTAATTTCTAAGTTACTGCACAGACATGTAACTGAGCACTTCCAGACCAAAGGGAACAATGCCATAGATCAAAAATATAATATGTTTATGTATGAAAGTTCAGCAGACAGCACTGGCGACATGAATCAGCCTCACAAGTGGTGGGACATCAACTTTTTGACAGATGCAAGGCGATGCCTCATAGCAAGACAAGGTGATGCCTCATAGCAAGACACACTGCAACTTCCAGACACAAAGGTGCCTGTTTTGCTGAGGGTATCAGTTATCCAATGGGGCAAACAGCCACTGCATAAACACAATCTGTCTCTGGTAGATAGGCCTACTAAGTGACATGTGTCTGAACTGGTCAACATACACTACTTTCATAGTATTAAACCTATTAGGAGTTGTGCAATCCTTCTAAGTATATTGCAGAAAAAAGAATATGTTACTCTTTCTTGCTTCTGATCAGTTTTTATAATAAACCTTTTGCAGTCGATCGTAAAAATGCTAAACAGAAGACCTTCAATTAGCACAACTGTACCAACCTAGAATATATGACCATCAATTACAAAAATATATACTTTCTAAAACAAAGTTATTTAATAAAATTATGTAAACAATATATATATATATATATATATATATATATATATATATATATATATATATATATATATATATATATATATATATAAATATATATATATACATACATATATATATACACACACACACATATATGTAACTTGTCCCAGTTTATACCATTGTTATTTATATAACCCTCAAATAATACAAAAAAGTTTATTATTACACATCTACACATCTATATTAGGCAATGTCACCTTAACAATACACAATAAATTTATTATACTAAACAGGCCTGATTGATCATGTTATCTAACAGCCAATATGGCGACATCCACAGATGTGGAACAAACTCAAGATAAAGACAATTTTGTCTTCAGCTATTTTAAAATTTAAACGACTTTTAAAGATTCACCTTTGTCGTGTGGCATACAATCAATTGCCACTTAGATTTGTATAGATATTTACATATATTTTACTATGCATCTAATATATACATCACATGTTAACTAAACTAATTTCTGATTATTCACTTTGATATATATATATATATATATATATATATATATATATATATATACATATACATAGATATATAAACAGTAATATATATATATATATATATTTATATACATATATAAGTGCCATGTTTTAATTAATTTATTATCATTTACTTAAATAATTAATTTTAGCACCCATGTATTTTAAGTACCTCTGAGTGGAGGTGTTTGACAACATGAACAGTGGTACACCAATGTAAATGTTATTATTATATTATTGATCATATATAAAAATACAGAACATGTACCTTAAAACTATGGTCTCACATCTGCCATTTATGTTACTAAACAGTTCCAATTAATCCCTGTTTTGGACCTTAAGGGAAACATGTCATGGTTTTGGGTCTATGCACCAATAAGAGTTACTAAAACTGTTAATTTAACATAAACATTTGCAGAATATCATGCAAGTGGTTTAGTAGGAAAACCTTGTTGAACACACATCATCTTAATTTCATGGGACGCACCATACTGTTAGATAACCCTACATCACTATAGTGCCTGTAGTCTGGCAATATTCACTACCAAATGAAAGTCCTAATCACCTAATCCTATACTTGCCAATAAGATATGGTCATGCTGTTTGTTTGTGTACAAACACAACTTATGTAACATATTTTGGCCTTTGTTTACTAAACTACTCGGGGTAGTCCCATTCTGACTTAGCAGCATGTTTGACTGAGTTCTTGTTACTTGTGTGTATGCCCGCTGGCCTTTGATCTATGGCGAAGTACTTAATACATCGTAGTGGAAATCTAGCTGGTAATTTTTTTAAGAACTACGAGATGCTTACTGGTCATCTGGTCAACATGTCGGCCCCAACGATAACAGCGATTTGACCTGAATCACCCACTTTTAGAACAAATTTTGAGTAAACCACTGGCATGATATGCTTAATTTTAGTTGCACACGGTTAGTTTTTATTAACACTTTTAGGTGCATTGCCCCAAAACCATGAGTTTTGTTTCCTTTAATGACGCAGCACATATCTACCTTCAGGCCATGGTTTTGCACCTGCCATTTACTACAGTGCACAACTCAGATCATGGGTACAGAAAGTGTTACAGCACATAATTATAAATTGTGAAATAGAGTTATTTTTAAAATACATTCACCGTACTGCTCAGTATCTATATATTAACTGAAAATATTCACATTACACAACACAAAAGTTTGTAATTTGACTTTGAACTTCCGCTAAAAGTCATAACTAAGGAGGCATAACTTGGTGTCATCTGATGTTAGATCATAAACTTATTCTGAAATTGTTCTGCTATCAATCACAAATTATTGACTAATAGGGAGACAATTTTATGAACAGTAACCTTTAAAATGAGTTAGAAAAAATCAATTGGGACGTTAAGCGCAGAAGACTGAAATTTCACAATCAGAACAGCATGGCCCTAATAAGAAAGCCAAACAAATATATTATCAGCAATATCACGAATGGTGTGTTGTCCATATTTGGCCCTAATAAGAAAGCAAAACAAATATATTATCAGCAATATCACAAATGGTGTGTCGTCCATATTTGGCCAGATTTTATTGTCAGATGATGGGTGCAGAAAGTGTTTTAGTGAAGTACAGATACAACATTTTTAAAAACATTTTAAAATATGTGCAGCAGTATATATGTCAGTATACGGTAGTTACTATCTATATTAAGCTAAAACTGAAAATTCACCGTACACTTTACAGAACAAGAAAGTTTGTAATTTGACTTCCAACTTAAGCTAAAGTTCATGGCCGAGGATTTCTTGCGTGCATAACTTGGAGTCTTCTGTTCCGATGGCAGACTGTAAATTTGTTATGAAATTTATCAGCTATCAATAACAAATTAAAGAGATGTAGAAAGGCTGGTGCTTGTTTGCTACTCATAAGAAGACAATTTTTGTGTGTGAAATGTTTTAAGAATGGACAACGCAGATGACTCAAATCACAATCAGCACAGAAAGACACAAAAAAAAGGTAACCAGAAAAAGATACCTCAGCAACATTAATAATTACCCAGCATCCATCCATATTCTGCTTTAGACCCCTGTAGGGTATCAGCTATGACATTACTGCCATCCACACTGTCTGCCCGGCGCCTTTCACGCAACTGACCGCAGCTCCAGCCATATATCTAGCATCCCGTCGATGGGAAAGAATGTATATATGTACACAATCTAATAATGTTCAGATAGAGTAGAAAAGGACCAAAATGGAAGTCTTCTGCACATAACATAGACTCATCAAACCAGACATCAATGTTTGAATGCTTTCACCATGATCATGTGACAGTAACAGCTTGATTTGATGTCATCAATGACTTCATTGCGTAAATATTATGATGTTTTGTGTTAAACTTACTCCTTATATGCTTATCATGGTGGAGTTGTCTTTTGCGCCATGCAGATGTGCTAGTTAATATTTAATGAGAAACTTGTAAGTTGTATAAATAGACGTTGTAGAGCAAGCGCAGTTTTCTGGCCTGAATGCTGGAATCTTGGATATGAATGGTCACATGTGCGAAGCCGTATTTGTTGCCTTTCACACAACTAGGTGCACTAAAAATCATCATAGACAATAATAATAAATATGCCACTTGTGTATTGTCATATCAGATGTTCATAGTTAGGTATATGGGACAGTAGATACATCCTAGTAAAACAATAATAATACATATGCCACTTGTGTATTGTCATATCAGATGTTCATAGTTAGGTATATGGGACAGTAGATACATCCTAGTAAAACAATAATAATAAATATGCCACTTGTGTATTGTCATATCAGATGTTCATAGTTAGGTATATGGGACAGTAGATACATCCTAGTAAAACAATAATAATAAATATGCCACTTGTGTATTGTCATATCAGATGTTCATAGTTAGGTATATGGGACAGTAGATACATCCTAGTAAAACAATAATAATAAATAGATACATCCTAGTAAACGGGCCAGTCATGTAACAAATTGGCAACACTTCTGCTTTGCAGTTTCACACTGGTCAAGGGCATGAATAAAAATCACGAAGGCTGCTTCATCTGTTTTCTCTTGCTTCAGGTTATTTAATATCTTTTAAAAACAGCAGCATAGAAGACAAAGTCTTTAGATGCAGCATAATGGGTACTTAGCAATTGCTAAAGTGAAGAAAAATACAGTAGAGTCTTTGACCAATGTATATTACCATCTATGACATATGGTGCAGACTTGGGCAATGAAAAAAAATTGAACAAAAACTTAGAACAACACAAAGAAGCATGTAAAGATGTATGCTAGGAATTACCAAGAGAGATAAAAAACTAACAAATGGATCAGAGAGCAAACTAAAATCCAGGATGTCATGAAACAAGTTAAAATCAAGAAATGGAGATGGGTGGGACACCTTGCCAGAATTAAGGACAACAGGTGGACAAAGAGAACAACAGAACGGAAACGAATGACAGGTTCTCGAAAGTCAGGGACAACAAAAAACTAGATGGAGAGATGAGTAAAGTTTGCTGGCATGACATGGATGAGAAATGGCACCAGCTTGGGGAGGCTTTCGCCCTGCAGTGGGCTGACAATGGCTGAGATGATGTCATGATGATGATGATGATGATAGTGAAGGATCAGTGTAGATTGGATATCAGAAAGTATTAATTTTCACAGAGGACAATACATGAATGGAAAAGATTATCTACAGATTGCATAAATGCTAGCAGCATGAATATGTTTATAAACAAAATTGATAAATATCTCAGAAGGGTGGGTTACACAGAGGAAACATTTTTGGACTCCCGATAAGCCTATGGCTTCTTGTCCACTTGCCATCTCGGCCTTTTGCCTTGGATGGCGATTTTGTTAAATCATCTTAAATCTAGATGCTGCGTGTGAAGCGTACCAATTTTCTGAGCTGTACATCATTATATCAAACAGCTCCGAATAATCATGTTATTGAGCACAATAATGCCGCCCATATTTACCTTAAGACCATGGTCTCGCATCTGCCGGAGTGTCAGCTGCATGGCCTCATTGTATGGCTCCAACACCTCCACTTCCATCTGAACACACGACTCATTGTAGGGTCCAATGAGACAATACTGTTCCCCCAGCTCTTCCACGGACACATTCGCCTTCGTCTTGATCACAGTGTAGATCCCTCCAACTGCAACATTGTGGCAATTGATAAGGCGAAGCATTCATTTTATACAGCGGCCCACCAACTGTCCTTGCTCAGAGCACGCTACACTCTACCACCAGCAGACGTGTTCGTGGAAACACCATTCCAACTTCTATCGAAGCCTTCAGATAACCCAGAAACTGCTCTGTTGCTGACATTTGGTTATTTGCTGGCAGATGGATTTCTGTAGAACCAAATTTCAGATATGCCTCTGTGTGTTCGCATAGCCTCAAGGGGAGTGGCAACTAAACTCATAGTAAATGGGTCTAATCCTGACTGTATGTACCCACTTGCACATTTCACTTGGACTGCACTCTTACAACTACAAGTCTTACAATGGTATATTGTGTTTAATTGACTGGCTGATACATTTTGATAATTAATTAATAGCCATGTGGGTTGGTGTGAACAGTAATAAGTTATTTTTTGCCTATATATCATTACAAGTATAAGAAAGATTATAAACAAGCAGAATAAAATAGGTGCTTTTAGATACAACATACTAACATTAAATGGTTAACTATTTTTAAAAAAGTACAAATAAACAGAGCAAAATTATTTACAGAGAACAATGAAATGAAAAACATAAATACCCCAGTGAACATAAATACCCCAGTGAACATAAATACCCCATTGAATGAACAACAATGTTCACTGGAGTATTTATGTTCATTTTGTTCTCTGATAACATCAAAGTCAGTTTGCTAGAGTTTTGATTTGAGAGTATTTTTATTGTAAAATATCTAGTTCTATCTAGTTGAATTAATGGTTGACTGTGGGACAAGTTATGCATCAAGTTTTATTGAATATTGCAGTTGTTCACTGTTCTTTATTTTATATCTCTGCCACACAATTCTTCTGGATGCAATGGCTTCTTGAAAAATCCAACAGATATTTGTCTTTGAAAAGAATGAGAACAGGCTGAACATTATTGGTGGAACAACTGCTATTCAAAGTGTGTTATGTTCATTAAACAAAGTAGCATATTTAAACCACTCTGACAATAAATAATGATTGGTATTATGGAGTTTTAAGTGCTTTGGAGCTGACATGTGTATATTTCTGCATAACAACATCTGGATTAGTTTACCAAGTGCAGCCAGAGTATTGCTAAGAGACTACTTTTGTACACCACAGTTATTCAAAGATGCATACTTGTTACTGAATATTGCAGTTGTTCACAGTTAATTAGTTAAAATCTGATGTCATGATGATATATTGGGTCTATGTTTCTTTATGTGCTGCACAAGCCTTGACGAAAGAGCTTCCTGAGAAGCCCAACATATGCTGACTTAAAAAAAAGAGAACAAACCGAACATCAGGCTACCAGCAGAACTGCTGAAAATTATGATTTTGTTCATAAAACTTTAAATAAAATGTTATGAATATTCTGATTCTTCATAACGTATGCATTTTTGAAATTTTATTTCAATCAGTAATGTTTTGGAGTTGATATTATGTAATTTGTGCATTTTAAATAGTGAAATGTGAAGAAGTATACGTCCATAACATTCAAAGATGTACGTCCATAACAGAAAAAGTGTTTGTCCATAACGACAGACACATGAACCTGTGAACTAGTTACTAGCACGAATAGAATTAATGTTTACTTTACCTGGAAGCTTAGTTTAGTGTGCAAACACATTTATTCTAAGTACGTCCATAACGTGACTATTTTTTAGAACATTTCTCATGAGGGCATCATTTATACCAAATCATTTGATTTAAATCATTGATTTTAATCACTCCAAAAAAATCATTGCTTTATGATTTTTTTACTTCCGATTTTTTTAATCGCTGATTTATGAATATATGAATTTAACACACATAATTGTTTACAAGCATCGAGATCAACAAAGTTTTGTATGTTTTTTAATACAAAAGAACAAAGTGCGCACACTTATGTAGTTGCAATGTCATCAGATAGCCTGATAGTCAAATATTTTATGACACTGTGTATGTTTGAGCTATTCCCTTCGTGAATGCAGTGAAGCCACACAAACTTGCCTTCCAGAGGAAGTATCTTTTCAAGTCAGAAGCCCTGAATTAAAGTCCACTTTGAGCTTGTGCTAGTTGTTACAAATTCATTATGTTGACACAAGTGAGACAGTCTGGGCAACAACTGTTTAATACTGTACCAGTTTGTAGTCTGGTTGGAGACCCATAGAGTACACAGAGCCCTGGACAGGTGCTAATCCACCCTCTAAGCAAACAATAATTATTTTTATGCATGTTCTTTATGTGATTATATCATATTCTTATTATTTTCACTAGGGTGCCAACCTATGGAAACATCATTAATAAATTACAGTGAGTTGGTGAATTGTCAAAGTCATGATGTGAGTCGAAATGTATTCATGTTTCAAAAATCATTACATAATAGGCATACAACTGATAGAACTTCGTTTGATTATATAGTGTCACCCCTCTTTGAAACCACCTCTCTTTCTCTCGTCCTTCTTCTCCGCTTGCTTCGTCACCAGTTGCATTCTCTCCCACCCTGGACATGTTGGATGGAAATCTCCTCCCTTGTCATAGCTGCACTTTTTGAAGTGGGGCGTGACATATATTCATGACTGGTCTTGGGACAATAGCGTGTGCAGTTTTTAATTATGCCCCAGACTGCTGGCAGATTCCACGTTTCATAGCTTTTGGGGCTGACTTCCAGGATGGTCATCGTTGTTTCACTAGAATGGACTGCCAGACATAACTCCCAGCTGTGTGCTATTATCCTGTCCGCCTTCTCCTTTATTGTCGCATGGACCTTTCTCATAGCCAGCCTCCAACCAGGTCTATGAAGATTAAAGGCCAAAAAGTGCTGGAAATTTGGCTACAAGGACACATATTGTGCGGTTCCTGCATTGTGGCATCTGGGAATATGTTTAATACATTACAGGTCGCACCTTCTTTGAATGGGTATGAAAATATTGATAGAAATGTGTTTTTTTCACTCAAGAAGGATAGCAGAACTAGAGGACATGAGGTAAAATTAGTAAAGGATCAATGAAGATTAGACATCAGGAAGCACTCGTTCTCACAGAGGACAATAAATGAATGGAACAAATTGTCTACAGACTGTGTAACTGCTAGCAGCGTGAATATGTTTAAAAATAAGGTTGACACATATATCAGGAGGGCGGGTTATAAGTAGGTGAACATTGTTGGATGCCAATGGCTTCCTTGTCCACTTGCCATCTGGGCCTTTGACTTGGATGGCAAATCTTGTTAAATCTTGTTACTGCCCCTAACATGGGCTTGGCGTTTCTTATATACTGTAGTTCCTTGCAGAGGCCACTCCTAGGCTCTTACAGAATGTGCGAGAGAGCTACAACGTCTGTGCCAGCCACATTATGTAAGATGTGTGGTGTGTTATGCCACACTAGTGATCACGACAGTCATATTGGCGTTGCTGCTGCGACTGCTCTTCCACTCGGGGTCCTTTCTGTGTATCTTCAGAAATTCCCTGGCAATTGGCGATTGGCACCCATTCTGATATCTAAAAAACATGTTTAACATCTGTGTTCACTATAAACACTAAAATAATGAAACCGTTCACCGCCCGAAACTGTACGTCGCACACCAGTATGAACTGGTTAAAATGTAATATGTTCTGTAGAAATAGAGTTTGCCAATGCATATGACATATGTACTAGTGGCTTAGGCCACTAATATAATAAATATAGAAGAATACAAGTATATGATGCTTTGCAACATTTGCTTAAAATTTTCATCAATTGTTTATTTTATTTATATGACATTTTATACAAAAATGGTTGTTATTTTATTCTAATGACACGCTGTACATTTAGCATATCCATTATACAAATATAACCATTATTTAGAAATATAATATGGCTATCACATGGCTCCAGTCGACATATCTCCATAATGGTGCAATCGTAAGTCGTCTGAAACTGTCAGTCATCTCCAAGTTGGAGCACGGCGAAAAACACTGTAAGCCACGCATTATTGCTCCTGATGACGAAGCGCACATATCAACTTGGCGAAAATCACCAATTTACTCACTACTAGACATTAATAACATTAATAATACATTCATAGAAGCTTGTAGAAACATATATTAAAAAAAAAACACTTACCAAATGTGTCTTTGGCAAAACTGGATTCTTTTCTATTCATTTGGCGTCATTTTAATTCCCACTAAGATCACTAAGAAATAGCTCCGGGTAAATCGCCACGTAGCAGTTCTTGCCGACGTATGCTTTTAGGCGGTGTCGGGCAACGTACTGTTACAAGGCCCATAAAAAGTGTCATAAAACGTAAAAAAATGTCTACACATTAGAACATCGATAAATAGTTAGCTTGACATATGTTACTGATGATAAATTAATAGTTTTCACTAATGTATTGAACTCTTTTCATGACGCATTTATAAATGTGCAACATATGGTTGCATAAAAAACTTCCGCAAATCAGTTTTGACACCTCCCACAAGTCATTATCTAATGATTTTAATTTAAAACACTGCGTATCCAAAGTATCCAGCTGAAGCATCACATTCTATGAGAAATCCATGTTATTTCATGATATCTTGTACTGCATTTGCCTGTATGAAGTAGTGCGATGTACGGTTTCACAAAAACTTCCCCAACAAAAATAATCTGGAAAATTCAGAGATTTGACCTGAAATGTTAATATTGTTGTTAGTAATTCCAGAAATATATGCCATTATAGCTAACTATTAACTGTACGTCTTACATAGGTGGTTCGAATAATTAAAACCCTTTTAAAGATGTCATCATATAAATATTGCACAAAAAGGAGCAAAAATGACCTATAGGCGCAGCAATTACGTCTATTCGCATTTAGTTTTGGGGACGGTGGCGGTCTCCATTATCCATAGTCCATATCCTACTGTCTCTGTCTGTGCCAAGTTTTCCAATTCGTAGTTGCACTGAACAATAGATCCAACTACTTACGTCGATTCATACACTTCGATCAATCTTTATTTACTGTCTTCTTCATGTCTTCTGTAGGCACAAATTAGCGATATAACTTAACAACTTGACAATTAAATGATAACGTAGGAAATGATGTCTCATCTCCCCCATCCTGCCTTCTCAACTATCTTCAAAATAAAATAAATGTAAACTGGCACTAACATGACCTATTTATTGGAGACATAAATAAGCCTTCAGGCTGCAACACTGTTATCAATTCATCATACCTAACAGTAATAGAATGTGCACTACTGGCTAGACTTGCAGAAACCAATCTCTGACTGATACTACAGGAACTACAACTCATCACTCGGGTTCACCACAAAGAATCTGGACCATTGTCAACTATACTGTCAATGCCTCAACATACCCAGTGACATGTTCCACTACACAGTCACTGGTATTGTTGTGGCTGACAGAAAAACAATCTATGGATATTCTCAAGAAGCAACCTCAACATAAAAGGACATTCATATAGGGCTCTACAAATCAGCTGGGTTTACTTGTCTATCTAAGTAAGGGCGACATTAACGGGCACACGAGCTCTGATTTTGAAAGGATGATACATCAAACATTTGTCTAGTGGCACACCAGTTAAGTGTTAGACAGGACAGCCACACGTGCTGGTGTGTATCATTTTTTATTTTACGACTGACAGGGTGTGTGATAAAACCCCCACCAGTCACACCTTATCCTAGCTTCCCGTTCTAGACATGTTGGTATCAGTGGGTCCCATCTTGAACAGATGTGCTCTATTAATAATATTGATAAAGATCTATGGTGATAGCTTTAGCTGTCAGCATTTTGTGGCCCAAATTTTTATCAGACATGGTCAAAAATAATTCAACAATGTATCCAATGATTAATTTAACTAAAAATAAATAACTGACTTGCACAAATGAGCTAGTTTTATTGCAAAATGGTTCTGAAAGTAGACAAGCAAAAAAATTATTAACTGAGGATGGACTTTAAATAAGAACACTTTTAGAAAAAGTCATGCTTTGCATCTGAATAACAAACATTTATTTTCATAACATAAATCATGTCTGGGTGAAAGTTGCTGCAAAGTTAGTCTTTCCCGAAATGTTTTTATTTGGTAAATATAAGCACACCCAGGTAGGAACATTGATTGTCATACACACATAAAACATATTTTACATGACAGGCGATGGGTGGGTGATGAAGTGGCTGCAAAGGAAGCACTAGTTTTGCTGCTACAGTCATAACATTTATATTGTCTGGCTCCAATTGCCAAACAAGTACCAAAACAATAACCACGAGAATGTATGAAACTTGTGAACAGTGGCACAAGATACGTTTGTGCATGCACATCTGAGAATGTGGTTGTGTTTGTACCTGTCAGGTACTCTGCAAGCCAGTTGGGGCATTCCATCTCATATCAACCAAAACAAGAAAATCTTGTTGCACTCATATTTTTTTAATTCAACCAAAATGTTACCAATTAATCCATAGGTAAGCACACATGTCAAACCAAAGGGATATAGCTCGAATAGTTTCTGAATTATGACCATTTCAAATTTGGCAGATTCTGTTGTTCTTGCCAATTTTCAGAAATCATGAAGATTTTTTTTTCTACTTAAAATACCAATAACTCAAAAACTATTTGTGCTAAAATTCTGAGATTTGACAGGCTTATTCTCCATTACACAGAGATAGTAACACACATACAATAGTTCATCTGTATATTAGTTCTCCCGCAATCTGCCATTGAAGTTGTGTGTTTATATGTGCGAAATTGTGCCAACGAGTGATCTTAGACCCATATTTACTCAAATGGCTTTATGTTGAAAAAAATATTTCAAATTAATGTATTTTGTGTTTTCATCTAATCAATAGATCACAACATAATATCAAATCATATAGCTGATTTTATTACCTACTCCATCTCTAGTAAGAAAATTATGTAAATATGCTGTCAAATGCAAAAAACCTTCTGAATGCATATTTCTAGATTATATGTACCTGTGCCATTCCATAAGATATCCGCCAATGGTCAAAAAGTTATACTTGAGCATTTGTAAAAAAGAACTAAGTATTTACAAATTGTCTCTGTAATGCCCAAATACAATATGGACAAGGGGTAAGCACCCAAAATCGTACCAATTATTTTTTACATGTTTTAATGTACCTCTAACTTGAGAAGTTTTCAAGCTATGTATCTGAAATTTGCTGAAGGTGTAGATATATTGGTACATATTGTCTATGAAAAATTTTAGAATGAGAGGGGGAAATACAATAGGTATACCGGGTGCAAATTTTTTTTTTTTTATTTCCCAAAATTATTTCAGCAGCATGTATTTCATTGTTGCAAGATGCACAATGCAACCCTCTGTTGCCAGCAATACTGGCAATAATATTTTAGTTCAATAGGTATCTATTTACTATATTTTAGAATAATTCAATCTTAAATTTTTTTTAGATTTTACAACTTTCAGTACCAGAATGAGAATGACCTATGACCACAATTTTTGTAATGTGTATAGTCTTTCATTAGGTAAACAACATACTTCATTTCTGCCACATTTATTTTGGATATTTAATCATATTTTTGGTCAATTTGGGAGAAATTTGTGAGAAAAAACACCATTATTTGGCAGAACAGTGATTTTCTTCCTCACTATAAACTAAATGAGACAGAACACCATCCTGAAATTGTTGTTTACCGAATAAAGGACTATGCACATTTAAAAATGGTGGTGATAGGACTTGACCCATTTGACTCATTTTGGGGGCTGGCAGTTGTAAAAGATATAAAAAGGAAAAACATGTAAGATTTAATTATTCTGAAAACATAGTAAGCAGATACCTAGTGAACTAAAAGCTTATTGATGTTAGCTATTTGGACATTGTATTGTAGCACAACAATGAAATACAGGCTGCTGAAATAATTTTCGGAAATAAAAATTTATATTTACCCCCATTTTTTTGCACCCAGTATACCCATTGTCCTTCCCCCTCTCATTCTCGAATTTTGCATTCACAATCTGTACCAATATGTCTACATTTTTCCAAAATTTTTAAAAAGCTTGAAAATTTCTCGCTTACCCCTTGTTAACATTATACTACAGCGTTACAGAGACAATTTGCATGTAAATGCTTAGTTCTTTTGCACAAGTGCTCAAGTTAGAAGCAGTTATATATTATTTGTATAATCTATAAGTACTTAATTGTACATAAGGTGGCTCCTGGGAGAGTGGCTAGTCCTTAGCCTTAATGGGAGTCTCCTTTCCCCTTGTTTGATATTTGTGTTATATTTATACTTTAACTACTTATAGTTATACTTGTAAGTACATAGTCACTTGTTTGGTGAGTTTGGGCCTAATAAAAAAATGTCTGTTTGTCAAGTATAGCCACTTGGTCATTGGTTAAAATTTAAATAAATTCTGCGACATCAACATTTTGACCATTGGTCGATTTTACATGGAATGACCCAGGTACATATAAACTAGAACTATGCATTCAGAGGTTTTTTTTGCATTTGATAACTAGTTCACTTAATTTTCTTACCAGACATGGAATAAATCAGCTATAGGATTTTATATTGTGTTATAATCTGTTGATTAGTTAAAAACACAAAATGCCTCCATCTGAAATGTTTTTTTTCAAATTGAAGCCATTTGAATAGGAATCTAAATACGGTGCATTGCATATGAAGATAAATTCAAATTTTAGCGCCATGGCTACATGACATTTTTGGCTGCTAAGAATAGGCCACTTTTCACTATGTACCAAATTTGGAGATCAGTGTCTCATATTATAATCAAGATCGAAACTTCAAATGTCTCATATACATATGTAAATGTGTTATTCATCTAAATAAGATCCACTTGTGTTCTAACATGTTTTATTGTTGAAATATGGGTCTAAAATTACTTGTTTCACACATAAAAACACACAAATTCATTGGCAGATTGCGGGAGAACTAATAAACAGATGTGGAACTATAGCATACATGTTACTATCTACGTATTTAATGAACGAGAATAAGTATGCCAAATCTCAGAGTTCTAATTAATACAAATGGTTTTTGAGTTATTGGTACTTTTAAGAACAATAAATCTTCATGATTTCCGAAAACTTACAAAAACAACAGAAACCACCAAATTTGAAATGGTCATAACTCAGAAACTATTCAAATTACAGCCCTATGGTTTGACCTGTGTGGTTATATTGACCTGTAAATAATTTTATTGGTATTGTAATTCCGACCAGATGGCAGCACAAACTAATGTTCCATACAAGATGGCTGAACTTAATTTATTATTTGAGAAGCTGACACTGTGTCATCCGACAATTATGAATGAATGTAAATGGGCCTTTAATTAAACTCTACATACATCAGATACATGTGTATTGACCAATTTCGTGTGTTATTCAGATACATTTTTGTTTGAATGATTCCAAATTGACAGTCCAAAATCATAATGGCTCAATGATGACCATTCGTGGGCACATCTGATGAAGAAGATGAAGATCATTGTGAGAACACAGATATTCCTGGCTTGAATGTAGTTGTTACTTGACAGTAATTTAATGGGTCTACTAACTTTAAAGACAAGTTTGACTTACACACCCATATTAAAAAGAATGATTTAACTAAGAAGTTTATAGGCCATAAGATGTCAGTACTTAAAACATAATTTATATCACATCAATAAACATCTGCATCACTCGTGAAGTTTCATGCTCTAACCCGGCATGAAATGCAATGACAACGCGAGGAGCTGAGAACCAAGTGAACAAAAGGGTCACTATACCCAGGCACGTACCAAGTCCAAGGTAAGGTTGAAGGCTTGACAGTGCCCCTCCCACTTTCAAGTTCAACGTGATGTTTTGTGTTATAGTTCTTTCTGGGTTGATGACAGCACATAATAGATGATACATAAATAAATCATAACACATGTTTTCGTTTCCATGCCCGCAATCTCAGACAAAATCCTGTCAGTACCATGTTTGGAAGTGTATGCTGTGAGTTACGTACATAAAACGAAGAGAAGAAACCTACCCTTGTTTGCAACCTCCCAGGCGATCTCAAAAAACCATTGGTTTTTCTGTGATGCTGTTATTCCACCATCTGCGAGAAAATCGCAATACTCGGGTTCGATGCTCCTGAGACTGCGAGCAAACGAACCTCTTCGTCGAAAAGACATCTTCGACTTCCCCTGTCAAACAAACTTCGACAGTTCACGGCACGGCACGGCACGGCACGGCTCTGCTTGAACTTGGCGAATATGTCAAGGTCACTTGTCGCATCAAGGCCACTACGCGCATCAACAATAAAAAAACATATGGATCAAATTACTGTCTACTGATTATTTTGAATCTGTTATTTTATGACAATGTATCTTATTTAGCACTTAGTATATTCGATTTAAAATCACAATGTTGTGCGAGGCTGAAATAAAGGGAAAAGGTAATCAACTTGGCCTGGCCTGGCCTAAGGCTAAGCTCAGCCTCAGTCACGGGCACAGCCACAGGCATAAATATAACACTCGTGCCGTGGCGTTAGTAAAGCAAGACCGCGCTAGTGCTGAGCCTTAATATGCCTTACCTTAATTATCATACCTTATGACGATTCTGATCGCAGGATCCAGATGGTTCCTCTATGATCCGATCTTCAGAATCAAATATTAGGGGTTCATAATTGCCGGTACCAATAGTGATTGTTAAAGGAGATTCATAGTCGACTGTCGTATATGTTCTTGCCTGGGCTGGGTAGACTAGAATTTGTCTAGGCTAGTGCTAGGCGGTTTTTAATTAAACGAGTTTATTTATGTAGCTTGTATTACAGAGTTTGGTCAACTATTCCATCGTACAGCCACTCTAAGAGGAATGCATTTGTTCTTAGATTTATTTTCGCTCATTGGGTAACTAATGTAAGAGTGTGCATGTCCTCTATTTCCTGATCTTAGTGACACATATCCTCCCATTTCAGGAGGTTTGGTGCGGATTCATTATCGTATATTTCATGTATTATTTTAGCCTTCGGTACGCTAACGTTGGTAGCTTCGGTAATTTTAGTCAAACTATATATGATAATTCAAAGTCCCTCTTGCCAGGGAGTTCTTTTGTGGCTCTTCTCTGGACGTTTTCTAGTGCTATTTTATGTTTCATCTTATATTGACACCATACAGCTTTGGCATAATCTAGGCGAGATCTAAAAAATTTTCTTATATAGTTGCAAGAAAGTGTGTGTGTCTAGGAATTGGAAGGTTCTTCGGATTATGTTTGTAATTTTGGTTGCTTTATTAACCACTTAATGGTTTATGTGATCATCAAATGACAGATTTGAATCGATAATTACACCTAAGTCAGTTTGCTTATCTGTGGTAGCTAGTGAATGTTTAACATTATTGTTTGTCATAAAATATTAATTTTCACCTATATTAATTTTCCATGTGTTTACATTTGTCTGTGTGGAATTTTTGTAACCATTTGTCGCTCCATATTGTTCTGGGATACTTAATTAGATCTTGTTCTAGTATATCCTGGTAATTTCTATTTGTTTCACATGAATATAGGGCGTATTAAATTGTGATATGTGAAATTAAGCAATTCATATGATGTGCCATAAGTGCAGTTGAGCAGGCATATTCACAGGTTTGTTTGTAGAAGCTATATTGGCTGTGAAATGGTGCGCTTTTAAAGAGTTTAACAGGCATTGTTCTCCTATGCGCCATGTGGCCGCATGAATACATAATAATAATAATAATAATGCACTAATCTACTATTAGGGTTCACCCTACAGTTGACTTTCCCATTTGTGGCCATATGTTAACGTTTTGCATGATTATAAGAAAACGTGGCCACCATAAATTCGAAAACCTTTTTCATCATCCCACTGATATGCTGGTCGAGTTTTGTAAAAATTACACATTTCAAGCTCTTACAGAATGCCTGTATATGCGATACCCGTCAATAATTACCAATATTGGCACGAATTATACGGCTCATACGTATACGTGTCCCGTGGTCAAAAAATCCCAAATATCCTTCCGTCTATTAAAATCATCTAAAAGTCCACCATGTCAATCTCAACAGCTTCTGCCAGCAAACCTGAAAATGTCCGTGCTCAAATGCACTTATGCGAGATCATATGAATTTCGTACTGTGACACTCCAGGGTGTCTAACTGCGGCATGACCTCGCTAGTTGCAGCATTAACAGGGGGCTTTTTTCCACGATCCTGCCACCTAGCGATTGAACATTCAAATACAGCTTTAGGATTTAGTCACCCGCGTAGTTTTCACCTCACACCAGATTTTGCCTCATTTTGTGATATTGCTGGATCTTACATTAGATACGTCATTAGTCCGAAATAAAATCACACATCGGTCACTGGGAATAGAAATGTCTGACAAAGTTAACCTTTTCGAAGAAAAAGGATGCACAAACAAATTTTTGAGGCATATTTTTGCATATCTAGTTCAGCATTAATCGCCAGGTGGCCTTACTGGTACGACACGGTGCATTTTGTTATTACGCCATATTTTACTTTATAGTTACCGGTGCAGTTTTCGACCCACGCCAGTTTTCGATCCATTGAAACCTCGCTAGATATCGCGTTAGAGACGTCACAGCGTCTGTTTACGACAATAACAATACAGAGTGTTGTCTGAGCAAAATATATTTTTATATATAATATAACATGGAACACGTTTATGATATACATACCTTGATAAAAAAACCGGCTTTGCATGCTTACCAGACATTATTATTGAGCGTCTGCTGACGCATGTCTCGTTCTTGGCCACGTGACAATAATAGCCCTTTTTGTGGTAGATATATGGCAAGTTAGTCTTGTCATAAAAGTAGGAAGAATTAAAATGCGTTAAATATACGAGAAAAAATTTACTACATTAACGTTATATATTCAATACAAATATATGTGTATGTGTTTTATAAAGCGCTATGTCAAGCCAGGTTTTATACAAAGTTGACATAATTGGAACAAAGTGGTAAAATTAAAATCGATTGTCTGTACGGCTTGCCATAAATATAGATCGAATTCCGCCGGTTTCATCGACTCCCGCGACTTGGTTCAGATGTTCAATATTCGTAAGTTTTTAACTCAAAACAACTGTTTTAATAATTTGTTTGCATTGAATAAATGAAGTAGCTTTTGCTGATTTGGTATATCTTACACAAAATGTTTCTTCAGATGTTTTTATAAACGGCATATTCTATTAAGTAGGTCGAAGACTACACCGACCAGTATATCGGACGGAAATGTACGCAACTGTTCGTAATAATCACTACAGGAAAGTAATCCAACGGCCCCGTGATTTTTATACATTTGATGCGTTGCATATTACCGTACAGTGAAGCTTTTTCGAAGACGCTCTTTTAGTTTTAAGGCAAATTCTGGCGTTAGCCTCGCTTTGAGTAGTAGTGGCCAGCTTTTATCTCGTGAGACAATGCTTATGTTTGCTGCATCATGTCGATTGATTGCGAGCATGACGCCTCGCACGCTTGATCTCCTGGCGAATCTGGTATGCTTTGATGTCTATAGCAGAACCGCCAGTGTGGCATCTTACCAACGCGTAATAGTTAGGTTGCGCACAAGGATGCGCAGAAGGGAGGTTCTTGCAGTGGCGTGTACCGCGATTAACGAGAATAAAAGCCGTACAATTCAAACACTCTACGTGTTGTAGATACACTATACCAACACTCCCACATCTGGCAACGTGTTAAAGCAGAACCCAGAGACTGAATACGCTGGCAGAATGAATGAATTCAGCCGTCAGTTCCTGTGACATTCCGCAAGTTTAACGGCAAGTGGTTTCGCTGCAAACATTCCTTCTTTTCACCGAGGATGAATAAGGTATACCTCACGAACGTCATTCAAAACATCAAGCAAACTGAATCCGAGACAGTAGACAACTTCTATATGAGGGTGAAGGAAGCTATGTCGATGCTAAACCCTGATGGCATGAAAAAGGCAGAGCTGATCGAACTGTTGACAGTATCGCAATTTGTCAACAATTTCAGCATAACAGCAATGCATAATAAATCCCAGAAAGATGCTTTGAAACTGAGAGATTTCTTTTACAATGCCCGTGCGTACGAGCGAGCTGAGCAGCAGCCTCGTGAAATAGAATTGACGTCCTCAGCTTCCGTCAACGCAGTGTCGAAGAAACGATTTCAGCCAAGGTGGCAGCCGTCGAGACTAGATACGAAATCCAAGACGTGCTACTGGTGTGGAAGGCCATTCCCACACAAGGGTGACTGCCCGGCGAAGGGACAAAGATGCACAAATTGTGGAAAATTCGACCACTACGCTAAGATGTGCCGGAGCGAAAGAGCGAGCAAGCCACAAACGCAGCACCTGACGCCCAAGCTATACCAGAGAAGGAAACAGTGGGCGAAACAGACAGTCAGACGTTTACAGCCGCAGACGGACTCTGATTCGAACGACAAGTACATATCCAACGTCAACAATGATCAAAAGCGGACCCAGCCATGGGCAAGAGTCGATGTGTCTGGCACGGAAGTAACGGTGCTCGTCGACACGGGGTCGACGGTAAATGTAATCGATAGTTACACGTACCAGAGCCTGCAGCCGGGTCGTACCAACATATACGCATATGGCTCACTGCATGGCAAATTCACGACAAGCATCTCATGAAAGGGAGGCCACACTGAGGCTGAAGTGTACGTGATCTCGGGCAGAGTGGCAGGCAACATTCTCAGTTGCGACACCGCCCATACATTGGGATTGGTCCAACTGGTTCGAAGTGCGACAATGAGTCCCAACAACAATGGCATCGACGACTTACACAACAAATACCCACACCTTTGCGAGGGTATTGGCAAGTTGAAGAACTGCCAGGTGAAACGTCACATTGACACAAGTGTGAAACTTGTAGCTCAAGGACAAAGGCATGTTCCGTTTCACTTGAGGTAGAAAGTGGAACAAGAACTCCAGAAACTTGAAGCTCAATATAACATCGACAGGGTTGATGAGCCGACGCCGTGGATTTCTCACATTTTCACGCCCCCGAAACCAAACGACCCGAACAGCATTCGTCTGTGTGTAGACATGCGTGAAGCTAACGCCAACTATTGATAACATTATTCATGACTTGAACGGCAGCACAGTCTTCTCGAAACTACATCTTCGGTCTGGCTATCATCAGCTGGAGTTGCATCCAGACAGTCGCTACATAACGACGTTTTTTTACCCATGCTGGACTCTGGCGATACAAGCGTCTGAATTTTGGCATATCGTCGGCATCCGAGTTTCAGAACACCACACAGCAGGTACTGCAGGGTATTCCTGGTGTCTGCAACATAAGCGATGGCATTTTCGTGTTCAGCAACCCTGAATATCATCACAAGACGCTAGCTGCAGCTCTGCAACGACTGCATGGGAATGGTCTGACCATCAACTTCACGAAATGCGTCGATAAAGTTTTACGGCTACATCGTTTCGAAAGATGGACTTTCACCGGACCCTAAGAAAGTGGCAGCAGTATACAAAGCTACTGCCCCCGAAGAGCCCGAGTGAAGTACGTTGCCTGCTCGGCATGGCAAGCTAATGTTTCAGGTTGATTCCAAATATGGCAACCATCACAGAACCACTGAGAAGTCTCACTCGCAAAGACGTCAAGTGGCACGGGAGGGGGGGGGAGTGGCTGAAGAAGGCGCTTTGCAAAAACTCAAAGACGCGCTAACCAGTGATGCTTTGGTGGAATATTTTATCCAGAACTGGAAACGGAAATCGAAGTAGATGCCTCCCCGGTCGGTTTGGCCGGCATCTTGACTCAAGAAGGCAGAAGCATTGCATACGGCAGTAGGTCGTTAACCGACGTTGATACACGTCACTCTCAGTCGGAACGTGAAGCATTGGCGGTCGTTTGGGCATGTAAACATTTTGACCTCTACGTACGTGGCAAACTGTTCACTATCTAATATCTACACAGACCATAAACCACTGGTCTATATTTGGAAGAAGCCCAAGCCCCCGCTCCGAGTCGAACGGCGGGGACTACGCCTTCAGCCGTCCTGTTGCAAGATTCAGTACCGCCCAGACAAGGACAATACGACTGACTACATTTCGCGCCACCCAGTGGCAACTACACAAGAACCACCCAGAACTCAGAAGATGGCAGAGGAGTACGTTAACTTCATTGCGTCTGAAGCTGTTCCCAAAGCCATGAGCCTGGATGAGGTGAAGCGTGCTACTCTCAACGACAAAACGCTACAAGTTGTCGCTGAATGCATACGCACCTACCGCTGGCACGAGGCAGAAAAGATGTACGACATTGACACGACATCTCTCAGAAGTGTTGCCAAAGTCAAAGACGAACTGACAGTGTCCGATGATAACAGCCTAATCTTGCGAGGCACGCGAATCGTGCTTTCACGGTCACTACAACAGAGAGCACATCGCACACGAAGGACATCTTGGCATATCTAAGACAAACGCGCTAATACGCACCAAAGTGTGGTTCCCGTGCTTAGATAAGCGCATCGAAAAGATGGTTCGGGAGTGTCTGCCCTGCCAAACCACAACACCGGTAGAACGGAGGCAGCCTCTGAACATGTCGAAACTGCCAGACGGGCCATGGCAGCGAGTATGTGTGGACTTCTGTGGTCCACTGCCAACTGGCGAATATCTCTTGGTGATCGTCGATGAATATTCGCGTTTCCCAGTAGTGGAAATCGTCCATTCAACTTCGGCGAAGACGACTATCCCGTTCTCACAATTCGGTGTTCCTAACGTGGTTAAGAGCGATAACGGACCACCATTCAATGGCAGCGAACTTGCACAGTTCGCAAAGTACCTCGGATTCCGGCACCTCGAGATAACGCCATTGTAGTGCCACGCCAACGCCCAAGCAGAGTGGATCAACCAACCACTGGTGAAAGCCATCCGAGTCGCAAGGGCGCAAGGCAGGAGCTGGCGCCAGGAATTGAATACATTCCTGAGAAACTATCGCATGACGCCACACGCCAGCACGAAGTGTGCCCCGGCAAAACTCATGCTTGCACATACGATGCGCTTTAGATTTCCGCAAACGACAGACGAGTGTGAAGACCACGATGAGATCGAGTACAACGACCGAGCGGCGAAGGAGATGATGAAGCAGTACGCGGATGCCTCGGGTAATGCAAAACCATCAGATCTTTCACCCGACGATGTTGTACTTCTACGGAACCGACGTAAGAACAAATTAACACCTACGTACGATCCTCGACCCTACGTTATAGTCGGCAGAAAGGGTTCCATGATCTCTGCTAAGAGGGGTGAGAGAGTGATCACCAGGAACTCATCGTTCTTCAAACCTGTGCCTCTGATTCCGCGGGCCAGTCATGAAACCGGCCCGATGACGTTATCATTGAGGTTGATCACAGACAGCAGGCGGAGCCGGCTGATACGACCAATGATCCAGCTGTTACGACCAATGATCCAGCTGTTACGACCAATGATCCAGCTGTTACGACTAATGATCCAGCTGTTACGACTAATGATCCAGCTGTTACGACCAATGATCCAGCTGTTACGACTAATGATCCAGCTGTTCCGGTGCTGCTAGTGAATCACAACCCACTGCTGTGGTGGTGACGCCGAAGCCTCAACAAGTGACACCAGATTGTCGTGAATGGCGCTACCCCAGGCGAACGCGGCATCTTACCCTGACTCGCATCCGTTAGGTAGTTAGGTTGCGCACAAGGATGCGCAGAAGGGAGGTTCTTGCAGTGGCGTGTACCGCGATTAACGAGAATAAAACATACACTATACCAACACTCCCACAGCCAGTAAGACTGGTTCGCTAGGTAGGTCGTTGTTCAGTAACTGTTTGCCAGTGCGTAGGATCGATGCCACAATCTGTTAGGTCTCTTTTTATGACATATTTGAGTTGGCCAACTGGTTGTTTGCCTCCAGTTAACTCCCGATACATAATTTAGGAAGACGGTCAATGGGCATACGGTGTACGTGACCAAGCCAACGTAGCCGTCTCTGTTTTAGAATGCTGTTTAGTGGAGTTGAGTTGCAGTGTTGGAGGATTTCCAGGTTGGTAATTTGTCTTACCATTTCACGCCAAGGATAGTACGTAAGCAGCAGTGGAAACCGTGTAATTTAAATTCCTGTTTACGACAGGTAGTCCAGGTCTCTGCACCATACAAAAGGGTGCTGAGCTGCCATTTTCAAGATGACCGCCAATTATTCCGCAAATATCCGTGATCGATATATGAATGGACATGGGAATCTAATTTGAATAATATATCTAGTACCATATCAGTGTACGTGTTAGTACGGAAAATCAGTTGCTCCATTTAACGTAAAAAAAAATGTTGTTGAGTCACATGGCCCAGCTGTCTCTTTGCTGTGCCATATTAAAAGTTATACCAGACTATATTTTCTAAAATTTTCGTCAACCAACAGGAGCGTATGTTTATGTTATGTCTTCAACGAACGCTACATATTAGGCGCGCAAATTATTTGTTGATAGATATTTCTTCTTGGACGCATAATTAAAAGGTTCATAATGAATGCAAAGCTATCCTTTGCGTCATGGTCCTTTACGTCACACTAATGGTGACGCAGAGGACACTGTGTTTTAAAATCGTCGAAAAAGCCATAACGAATGTTGCCGATTGTTTGATAAGAATTATATATGCACATACACGCTTGTGTATTATATGGGAGAGTCGACCTATACGTATATGCATTATATGGGCGAGCTGTCCTATACGTCACGATTCGTCCTCTACGTCACGTGATGTCATCTACGTCACGATTTGTCATCACTTTCATGGCAAAGCTATTTATTTTGTTAATAATGATAGCTCAGACGATCAAATGTACATTTTTCGTAGTTCAGATCACGAAAAATTAGCCGGTAATTGTGTTCATCGTGTAACTGAAACAGTCAAGTCGGTCGCATATTTTTTTGCTGACTCTGCAGCACCAACTTGTCATGTCATGAAACGTTAAAACTTTTAACCGTCACAAATTCTTTCTAAATTGTACACATTTCTTTCTTTTGTGTAATGTTGAGTGAACGTTTCAGCTCAATATAAAGTGGAATCTTGTGTTTGCAGTGACTATGAGAACTTTAATCAAGTCTTTGTGACGTAGAGGATATAAGACAAAAATCACCAAGAATCATCCATATGTTATAATCCCTCCTGGATTATCAAGCAATACATGTTGTCACGGCTAATCATGTTTTAGATAATTGAACGTTCATAGAACGGCTCTGAATTAAGAAAACGCCAAAAAAATAATCGATATAGGATTATGCACCACAGTAGCACCCCATAAAAATAAATCCGGTCATCACCACTTGAAACACGATCACTTCTTTCATTCTGCGTCTCCTCCCTCGTCTACATCGTCCACAGAGAGCAAGGAAGATAGTGCAACTTGTACCCTTGCATTCAGCTGAACATTCCAGTCCGTGCTTCTTGCATGCGCCCCTTCGTGTGTTGCAGTCTGTTTTCAGTTACATCTGATGACCTTCAAATGAATCTCTGGAGCTGGCGGTATATCGGACATTCGTGGCGCAAGACGATCCCATATTCGAAATCATCTTCGTTTTTTGGGGTCCAAGTTGTCAGATTTCCTATCAACTTAATAATACACACGAGCACTGTGATAGGAGGCATCCGCTGCTGTCCGGCGGAAAGTGTGCAATTGGACACTAGTGATGCACATGGTCATCTTCTCAGAGAAATGTCTATAACGCAGTGCATTCAAGCCCTCACCAGAATGGCTTCGCCAACAGAAATGGCATCATCCTTAGATGCGGCATCAGAGAACACGCACGTAATATTATGGCCTCTTCCTTGAAATCCGGGTCACTAGTCAACTTACGGATAGCTACACCTTTCAACCATTTGATGCCAAACAAGCGTGACGTGGTGTCACATTCAGCAATAATGTGACCCAATGAGCTTTATACAAGGTGGCATACCCGTGAATGCCCACAAAGCGAAGGAATTGGGAAACAACATTCTTAAATTCACAGAGTGGATGAATATTCTAGAAAACACCTTCAAGAAAAACAGACAGGTAATCACAGTGGGGCATAGGGTTTCTGCCCGAGATTCCGCTTTTCCAGCGTCTAATAATGATTGCAGACAGAATCACGACATGTAGGGGAGACCGGGGCTATTCCGCCCCCGGGGCAAATGCGCTAACAGGCTTTTATTCCGTGCCTTTGGAGAATTGAGTAATTTCGGTCACACGACTAAGTCACATGATCATCAAATTACCTGCAGCGGGAAACTGGCATCCACGAGTTGCTGGCTGGAAAGTTATGAGCTAGAACACTGATTTTGGTGACTGAACGTAAATTTATTTAAGTTTTGTTTCGATCAAATTTGAGTACTTATTAGTGGCATTGACTAGACATTTAGAGTGCTGATAACAGAGCTATTGTTTGGATATTATGGTGTTGCTCTATCCAGTGTCAGTGGTATTTACTTGCCCCCACCAAATATGTCTCTGTGTTGGAACACTTCCCGCCTGTGTGCCACGGGGCAAGTTCGCCCCTAGGATAGCTGATGTAAAATGTCCAGGATCACTTGTGAACATAAACCCACTAACACGCACTCTTATAAAGACTTCCATTTATCCATCTTAGTGTTATTTTCTAGTCAAGAAAGTGATGAAACCACATTCTGATTTCACCGTTTTCTAGCCGAAGCAGTGCCAACCTTGTTTTTTGTTAGCCTGGTTTATTTAATAGATAACACATAATTTGTGAGGATTTTAAGTTTATAACAGAATGTCTGTCACAAACATGACGTGTTTTGACATAAAAATAAGACAAAACTGCACTGTTCTTGTGTACTTGCTGTCTAAAGTACGTGCGGAGCGAACTTGCCCCGGCATGGGACAAGTCCGCCCATGCTTGCGTAAGTCTACTAAGAGTCAGATTTGGATATTGTATTGTAACAGTTTTGTAGATAGCACAAATGTGGGCAAGATATGTGCTTTCAATTTAAGGCCGAAACTGATCCTCTAGCTCTACAAATACAGTCTCTAGATCTATTGGAGTGTCCAAGAGGACGGACTAGCCCCGGTCTCCCCTACATTGACTGTCCATTTCAGCTTAAAGAATAACAGTTAATCTGGCAGATGGAGACATTATAAATGACGCACCTGAGGACTGTTAGAAGTTGAAGATGAAGTGACACGCTCATATCGTTTGTTGAAAGTATCGGAATCCAAGCTCTGTCTTAACCCTACTTCAACTGTGTAATCACATATGATTCTGGGCGATGGGTTTCCACCGTACGTCTTCCTGCGTGTCACTTGCCTAGCGCTCTCGCAGCCACTCAGAAAATTCTCCATTATAATTCTCAATCGTGACTGTTACCATAGCAACGTATTGTTCGCCGGTGAAGGCGCAGCCGAATGTTGCGCGTTCAATGCGCCCGCTAGAAATTGGCCGGGAATCGACGCGAAATGTTCTCGATGACATTTATCTACCGCTCAGTAGAGTGCTGTCGGTTCTCTGCGAAGTTCGGCCTTCTTTGTAATAGTACGCCCTTCCTCGGCGTTTACGACAAGTCATTTTTATGACGTTGTCGTTGACTGGTCCGAGAATGAGTATTGGCGTAGCTTCATGTGCCGTTGACCTACCGGGGTACAAGAAACTATCTTCTGCTGCAAAGGTGGAAGTTAGCTTAGTTTTCGACCGATCACTGAATAGTCATCGATGTCAACCACGGTAATTCCTTCTGCATTTAACCGCTTACTGAATGTACATCAGCGCCGAAAACGCCATGTTCTTTTTGACGTTGATTGATTGCAGAGTTTGCCTCGTTTCCGAAGACAGAAGTTAAAAATGGCGCTTGTTTCTTCTATAGCCTTATATTATATTGGCGCAGAAGCGCTGCACTCGGTGTTTTAAAGTACGGTACCTAGGTTATGTCTGTGCCAACATTAATTTTAAAAAGCCTGCCCATGACTTGACTTATAGAAAATGCAGGGCCTGCAGAACACATTCTCTCATATCATCGCAATAACCAGTTGCCGCGCACATGACGCCCGTTTTAAAGGCGCTACACTGGCTTCCAGTCCAATGCCGTATACAATAATATTATATTCCGAACGACAAAAGAACCGTGAATATTTCAACATACGATTTTGTCATGACACAATGAACTCGCCAAAGTTTTGTCAACGCAGAACGACGCAGCTGTAGGCCCCTATACTCACGCCCCTGACTTGCTGGTAAAAGCCTGAAAAACAAACCTCGAACAAATCGGACTGTACCCTGCATAGCAACAGAAAATCTCGCACAGCACACATATGCTATATTAGTTTAGAGCTTGCTTTTACGCACTGTGGAAGAGTAAGTATGCACTGTTCAAAGAGTAAGTATGCACTGTTCAAATGTTCATAATGTACGTTCATTATATGTAATAATCGCGCATCCCAGATAAATTACACATTAAAAGATTTAACAAGATTTAACAAGATTGCCATCACAAACAACAAGTTGAGTCCCCCACAAATACCCTCGCTCTCTTTCTCACCCCCTCTATCACTGCCTCGGAATAGAACTTCCGATGAATCCCCTCCATCACATTCTGTCCTGCAGCCTTGTCACTTGGTGGCAGACTGTTATCAGGCTATCTCTCACTCATCAACCTGTCACCTTTCCCTCCTGTCGCCTGGCTAACTTGCGCTCCCGTCGCCTTCCCCCCGACACCCTCCCTCCCGACTCCCTCACTCCTATCGCCTTAACTATTGTCTCCTTGCCCCCCGACTTCTTCGCTACTGTCTCCCCCACTCCCCTTTCCTTCGATCAATTTGTCTTCCCTCCCATTTCTTTCCTTCTCGTCTCCTTTCGTCCTGTCGCCTTACGTCCTGTCACCTTACCTCCCTTCAGCCTCCTCCCATGGAAAGGGAAAGGCACATGCCCAGAGTTGGGGAGGTGTAAATAGAATAGACACTGGAGTGGCAACAAACCCGTTATTATGGCGTATATGAGAACTTTATCGTAACAATTAAGATTAACTGATCTTCGAACAAGTAAACCAACGAGGATCCCCGGGCTCCTTGACAATTACTTGAACATCCCAATAACCTTATGACAACAAAGCTTTGTTGCCGTGCGGTATAATTGATCCATACAGCAGGAGACGTCCCTTTTCTTGGGACGTTCATGTAATCAGCTACGATGATTTGTCTGTCTAGGTCGTACAGTTTACTGCCGCATTCTGAAACAAATTCAAGAAAAGTTAAACAGTTGTAGTAGTAGGATCCCGTGGGCGCCATGTGTCGCATAGGGAAAGTACAAGAGTCCGCCATTCCGCCCTGTCGGCCGCCCTCTGTGCCGCCTCTGTCGGCCGCCCTTTGTGCCGCCTCTGTCGGCCGCCCTCTGTGCCGCCTCTGCCCATGATTTCCACCCAAACGCATCTCGCTCTTTTTCCACCATTCGCCGCCACGTCTCTTTTGGTCTTCTGATCGATCTCTTTCCCACATGTGTCCAATTCATCACTATACAGCAGTCATTTGTATTCTCAAACCGAAGAATATGGCTAATAAAACTCCATACAGTTGTATTTTCCCATATGGAAGTTTGACTTCCGGTGCTTCTAATATTTACTGACTGATTTTACTTTTATATTAAAATGCATATGTTTATGGACACCCAAATATTCGTGTACTTTTACATTGTTAACTAACCCATTTTGAGGAGGCAAAACTATATCTAAAACATGCACACTTGGTTCCAAAACATGTTGAGTAAGTAAACAATCGTGTATTAGAAATATAAAGTTTGGTTTTGGTGGTGGGTGGGTGGGTGGGTGGGTGGGTGGGTGGGTGGGTGGGTGGGTGGGTGGGTGGGTGGGTGGGTGGGTGGGTGGGTGGGTGGGTGGGTGGGTGGGTGGGTGGGCATTAGTATGTAGACGTGTGTATATATGCAGTTATGCCGGCATTGATTCATGTGGGTCTATGTGCGTATGCATAAAGCATACATACGCATGGAATGTTTCTGATATGTTTTGAATATGTTTATATATACAACTGTGTATCCAATCATACATAAGTCTGGTGATAAACACCGAGGCCCCGCAAGGTTGCGCTACTAGTGCTAACAACACTAGCAGAATAAGGCACTTCGACTTGGTCACACTGCAAACAAACATGTTATTATCTTTATACCAGAGTAACAAATAGTCTGAATTACCGTTTTCTAATTATCTACTTTTACCAGGTTGGAACATATATCTGGACACATTTCTGTTTCTATTAATTTAACACAAACATATGCGTGTCTGAGTTATGGGTATTTGTCAATGTTGCGATTTTTTTTTCGATTTTAGAAATTAATGGTGCATATGACGCTTATATATCGCCATCGTCCAATGCCACAAGCAGCATTGCTTAAATAAGTGACGGGTGGGAGAAAGTAGCATTATTCAAGCACTTATAGCTTACAGCAAACTGTGTGGAGGGTTTGTAGGCGCACCAGACAGGATAAAGACAAATTACAAAGAGGCATTTAATGCAGTTACGACTGAAATTAAACAAATCTAAACGAAAGTATGAGCAAAAATTAGCATGTAAAATAAACAATAACAGCAAGAGTTTTTATGCGTATGTCAGGAGTAAACAAAACGTACCAGACAAGGTTGGACCACTAGAAGACAGTGCTGGAAATATAATATCACAAGGATTTTTAATGGGGGAAGACATAAATGGATAGTTCAGTTCAGTGTTTCCCAGACTATTTAGGGCACTTCATTGTAACATCAGAAATGGCAGCTAAGAAAATAAAGGCAATGCAGGATAATAAATTATCTGGAGTGGATGGAATTCGGCCCACACTACAAATGCAAACTGTAGAAAAAAATTAGTGTACCACTTGCAAGAGTGTTCAACTTGTCATTAAAAGAAGGAGTAGTTCCTTTTGAATGGAAAGAAGCAAACATGATATCATTATTAAAAAAGGGTTCGAAATATAAACAAGAGAAGGTTAATTACATACCATATGGTTTACTTCCTAATACTTCCTTCCATAGACACATGCAACAAAAAACAGAAAGGCTTCAAGAAAAAAGCAGCCAACTGGGTCTTAAGATCAATGTGGGAAAGACGAAGGTGATGAAAGTCAACAGCAGATCCTCCGAACCCATCTCACTAGAAAGTGGTACTGTTGAGGAAGTACAAGACTTCATCTACCCCGGGAGCAACATCAGTACAAATGGTGGAGCTGACAAAGATGTGGAGCTACGCATCAATAAAGCTCGCCATGTCTTCAGAACCCTACGCCCTGTATGGCTCTCTTCCCAACTATCCATAAACACTAAGATTCGCATTTTCAACACCAACGTTAAACCAGTTCTTCTCTATGGCTGTGAAATGTGGAAAACTATTCAGTCTCTCAACAACAAACTCCAAGTCTTCATCAACAGTCGCCTCCGATACATCCTTAAGGTATGGTGGCCTAACAACAAATCAAATAAAGAGCTCTGGAAGAAAACCAAACAGGAAGAAATAAGCACTACAATCAAGAGGAGAAAATGGAGCTGGATTGGCCACACACTCAGAAAAGATCCAACAAATACAACCAAACAAGCACTGGACTATAACCCACAAGGAAAGAGAAGACAAGGAAGGCCAAAAATCAACTGGATACGCTCCACACTACAAGATCTTGATAAAGTGGGGGTCACCTGACAAGAGGCCAAAGCTCTAGCCCAGAAGAGAGTGAGGTGGAGAAGTTAACAGTTATCACCAGATGTTGATACATATTATACACCATTTGACTGCAGACGCGCCAACCGTTTTTGCAAACATCTACTAAAACAACAGTTTATGTGAAGTACCACTCGATTCTGCGTTGAAGTACGCAAAAAGTAAAGGACATGTAGGTTTTGTCGACCGACAACCTTTATCATATATCACAATTATGCCTTGGATTGTTAGTACATTGTTTTGTACCATGCACTTTATATTTATACAGCGTATTAAGCATACAACCTGCAGGGTATAGACTTTTAGAAGTTGGTGTGTCTTATTTTTCACAGGCCACTTGACTTTGTAGAATCGCATGTTTTATTTCACGCATAAGCGCTAATCGTACATATATGTCATATATTTTAGTATGTCTTAACACAGAATATTATGCAAACGCAGAGTTCGCCTTCAGAAACAACACAGTGAGCTAGGCCCAGCCACATGCTCGCTCGCAGTAATGCGTGGGCATCGGGCAGCGTAATTTTTTTCTATCAACGTTCCGGGCTATTAACATTAATGGGCGGAGATTACTCGATGCTGGATGAGCGACAGCGCGAGTGACCTAAACAGAAGAATATGGGCTAAGCTAGAACTACAAATAATAATCGTCTGCTACATTGCACGTGTGTTCGTGTGTTCCCTACATAATTGTAATAATGATATGTTACATGCATAGCTAGGCCTATATACAAGCGTTCGTGTTTGTATGTTCGTCAGAAGTTTACAATAAAAATGGGGTAGCTGGTTGGGTGTGGGTGTGGGTGGGTATGGGGGTGTGTGGGTGGGTATGGGTGTGTGTGGGTGGGTATGGGGGTGTGTGTGGGTGGGTATGGGGGTGTGTGGGTGGGCGCGAGCGAGCGAGCGAACGAGCGAACGTGTGTGTGCGTAATGTGCAGTTATATAATTTTATATATGCACACACCAGTTACACGTGTCATGTGTGCACTGACTATCAATTGTTGCAAATAACATATGATTCACACATAAGAATAGTTCAATGAATGCAACTAAACTTTTATTACAACTCAGTTAATAATCAACTACCTGACTACTTCAATCATATACTTTACACACACACAACTATGACATTCATCAGCACTACACACTTGTGATAGAAACAATTTACAATTACAAATTTTACTTCCAACACTGTCAAATCTTTACAATGAAATACACTATTTTGGAAAAGGGAGAATGCTGAAGTACTACAACTTATGAGTGCATTGCCTTTCAACAACTCACAGTGATAAATGACGCATATTGTAACACACTATGTATACAACTACTTACTGACTAATGTAGTTAATCATAAACTATAACTAATAAGTATGCTGAATTAGTTTGAAGTTGAAGCAAAGTTGAGCTTATCTGAAGCTCATGTTAGCTGCCCTTAAAACTTGTATTTACTGGTATATATAATCATAACACATAGTACAACGGTTCACGTAATGAATAGTATCGGTTAATTTAAAATATAATTAAGAATACAATTTTCTTTATAAAGTAGTTGAAAACCTGCATATTACGACAACTGTTAAGTTCACATTCAAGAGAATTCCACAGTTTAACCCTATAATTACATAAACACATTGATTTAATTTCAGTTCGAATGTACCTTCTTCGTTTTACTTATTTACATATCTGGTCTTGCGAATTGCTATAGAATGTATAAATAATTTCTGCAGGTTAACAAGTAACATGTTATTATATGCCTTGTACATTACTAAGCAGTATTTAGATGAATTAAATCAAACTACTTCAGAGCATGCATCCAATAGAACATGGGATTTGTATGATCCAAATGCTTGCCTCCTCATACAATTCTAGAAAACATGTAACACATTGGGTGTATATGTGTTTCCACAAAATAAGTCATGTATGGAAGAGCCAATGAACAGTATAAGACATATAGAGCCTTCTCAGTTAAGACATGACATGCTTTATAAAATATTGCAGTTGTTTTTGAAATTTATGATTGCACCACAACAACCCGCTATCTTCGAAAGGAATGCGCGCCACGTGATGACGCGTCACAGTCGGCGGAATGCACATCACGTGATGATCCGTCACAGTCATCTTTGTTAAATCTCCGCCCATTTATGTTAATTGCCCGGAACGTTGATAGGAAAAAAATTACGCCACCGGGCATATATTTGTGCGTATCGCTATTCGATATGCATGCATCATGCACTACATCGATATTAAGACGTACGACATATGCAGAGTTTGTCTGGATCGGGAACTTCGAACTAGTGACAACTACGATTATTCGGGCAAGCGGTTAACCTTGAAATATTAAAACAAAATTAAATTCAGACTAGACTGTGTTTTGATTACACTAAAATTAAGACTAATTATGTTAATTAATTGCTCTTCGATGACGTTTCCCAAATCTTGGAACAAGTAAACCCACGAGGATGCCCGGGTTCCTTGACAACGACTTGAGTCGCGTGATCCTTATAGCAACAGTGCTGTGTCGCAGGGCGGTACAATTGATCCGCGCAGCAAAAGACGACCCATTCCTTGGGCCGTTCGTGTAATCGGCCGCGACAGCATAAGTGAGTGCTTATGTCGTAGCTTTGACCGCTGCATTCTGAAACAAATTCAAGAACAGCGTTCTAAGCATTTCCGTGGGAGTCCTGTGTACGCGTACGCCTGTGTACACATGTATGCTGTATATGGTGCGGGCGGGCGGGCGGGCGGGCGGGCGGGCGGGCGGGCGGGCGGGCGGGCGGGCGGGCGGGCGGGCGGGCGGGCGGGCGGGCGGGCGGGCGGGCGGGCGGGCGGGCGGGCGGGCGGGCGGGCGGGCGGGCGGGCGGGCGGGCGGGCGGGCGCGCGCGCGGGCGGGCGGGCGGGCGGGCGGGCGGGCGGGCGGGCGGGCGGGCGGGCGGGCGGGCGGGCGGGCGGGCGGGCGGGCGGGCGGGCGGGCGGGCGGGCGGGCGGGCGGGCGGGCGGGCGGGCGGGCGGGCGGGCGGGCGGGCGGCTACGAAAAATGTATATCTGTTCCGATGTCGGTGTGCTTTCCAGCATATGTGTTTTTGTACAACTGTGTATACAATCATACTTACTTCTGTTATCGAATAGCCAGCCGCCGCAAGGTTGCGCTACTAGTACTAGCAACACTACCTGAACAAGGTAGTTCGACATCATCAGGCTGCAAAACAAACAAATGTTATTCTCTTTACGTCGGAGTAACAGAAGTCTGAATTACTAACACCTCATTATCTACTTTTATCAAGTTGGAACGGGACCCGGACAAAGCCATTACATATATGTCCTGACGACGCACTCTTTCACTTGACAAAATGACGCATCGTTTAGAGCAGAATCGTAGACTTACAACTACACCCTCAACTGATTTAGCCAATCACAAATCTGGTTCGCTGACGTCCAAATATATAGGGCGTAAATAGTCTATTTTAATTTCTCAAAAACTACATATAAAAGTTGCACAAACAGAATAGCATGTTGCAGTTGGTTTGTAGGTTTGATTATGTTTAGACTAGCGGAAAAACGAAATGAGGAGGGACCCTTAATTAAGTCACGCATTCATATGTGAAATTAATGCGTTGACACCTATGCATTCATATTTCTATCAACGGTTTATCAACAAAACGCATACAATTCTGATCTACTCCAGTTAGATATATTTTCGGATATTTATCTCTGGATATTTGGACCAGTCACACTGGGCAACAATGACCGAAAGAGGCATCATCATGCAACGTTAGTATTATGCATGATGATGAGAATTGTATATTGTATACATAAATAATCATGTCCAAAACTTCCACTTGCATTTTATCTTAAATTCAAACCAAACCTGGAAAGAACAAAGTCATGAAAAGGTTCGTATATATAAATTAAGATGTAAACGAATGATTTGATGTGCAATTTATCGGTGACAATAAAGCACCCATTTTGCAGTACATTTTCAACGTTGCGATATGAATTCAATTCAATTTAAGTTAAGATGAATAGAGACGCGTACTTACATGAGAAGTAGTTGCTATGTTCACTGCATGCACGAGTGTAGTAGAAAATCTAGCTCATCAGAACCGCGCCAACATTTATAAAGCAACTATAAGTGTTTTTGAGACACCCTCTCTGTACCGTACCACGAGATTGCACTCATCAGTGCCATTTTTGTCCACTGTGAGTGCGTGCTAAAAACCATTCGAACTACAAGAAATAGTTGCAATATTACCGTAGCACTTTTTTTACAGGTGCACCTTAAATGTTACAGTCTCTTTCAACTGTGCAGTTGTAAATACGTTTTTGTATTACGCTTGCATTAAATTCGTTGAGTTTCGACAGTTAGGCCTCTACAACTTGCAATGACGGAAATTGGGATCGGTTTCCCAACACTGAAAGACACTGTAATTGTCGGACAAATACATTGCACTAAGTCACACAATAAAATGAACCCAGTCAGTGTTGGCTACTGATACGTAAGTACCGACACAAATCTCATGTAAGGAGGAACAGAACCACGACGAGGGATGTGTCATCAGTAAAACACCTCAACAAAAGGGACCAGTAGATATACTACGGTGAGTGACTGGCTTGTCTAACAGCTTGTCTAACAGCTTGTCTAACAGCTGGTCTAACAGCTTGTCTAACAGCTTGTCTAACAGCTGGTCTAACAGCTTGTCTAACAGCTGGTCTAACAGCTTGTCTAACAGCTTGTCTAACAGCTTGTCTAACAGCTTGTCGTAGGTTTTGAACATGGTAAAGCTTGCAAGTATGTTTGACAGTAATATAAAAAAACAGTTTTTATTAAAACCCTTCTTTGTTGTAATGACATCCAGCCTAGCTCTTTGAACACAGCGTTTCTGTTTTGTCGAGGACTAGACCCAGCTAAGAGTCTAGCAACTCTAGACTGTAGTTTCTGGAGTCTGGTTTTGCTTGTTATTGAGGCTGAATGATAAACTACCTCTCCGTAATCGAAGTGGGGTTGAACTATTGCATTATACAAACGCTTAATGGTGCCAATTGGTAATATTTTGCGAAGACATCTTAGGATTCCTATATTGGCTGATATTTTAGGAATCATGTTATTTAACAAGATTTGCCATCCAAGCCAAAGGCCCAGATGGCAAGTGGACAAGGAAGCCATTGGCTTATCGAGAGTTCAACAATGTTCATCTACTTATAACCCGCCCTCCTGAGATATTAATAGTCTATATACATACCAAGGTTATAGCGTACAATACTGGCGATCGACTGATACATGTTTGAGTGGTTCATTATCGAAATGAATTCTAACATCAGCCATCCTGGCAATGGACTATTGGATGTCAATTAGCATAAATTTGTATATATGTGCATTAAGACTAAGTCTGTTAATATCAAAATACTGTTGGCACTGTTAACGTTGAATTCTATTTCAGCTGAACACTCAAGTTTTGCAGCAAAGTAAATTTCCGTATCGTCTGCAAGCATGTTTATATGGCAAGATTCATTAACAGTGGGTAGATCATTAAGTAACAGTGCGTAGATAATTCAGTAACAGTGCGTAGATCATTCAGTAACAGTGGGTAGATCATTCAGTAGCAGTGCGTAGATCATTCAGTAACAGTGCGTAGATCATTCAGGAAGAGCAGAAACAAAAGAGGGCTCAAGATTGACCTTTGGTGCACCCCTGTATTGACAGGCAAGGGATCGGAGAGATGACCATCCACCGAAACTGACTGTGAATTACGAGTGAGGTAGCTCCAAATCCACTGATGCTCTATGCCAGTAACCCCCAAATCCTTTAAATTTAACCAGCAGAATACCAGTGTCCACGGTATCGAAGGCCTTCCGGAGATCAGCGAACACTACTCCCGTTACAAATCCCTTATCAATATTTTTTAACCATTAACGTACACTTTGTTCTGCCACCATGATTAACCCGTTCAACACATTATTTATATCTGAACAGTCCAATATCTTGGCATGTGCTTACATTTACCTAAATATTTCCAAAAGTGTGTGAAAAATACCTCACATAAGTACACTTGATATGAGAAAATATAACTAATCCGTAGATCTTCATACAAAATAACAAGGGTTTAACAAGAGTTGCCATCCAAGCCAAAGGCCCAGTTGGCAAGTGGACAAGGAAGCCATTGGCTTATCGAGAGTCCAACAATGTTCATCTACTTATAACCCGCCCTCCTGAGATATGTGTCTACCTTGTTTTTAAACATATTCACGCTGCTAGCAGTTACACAATCTGTAGACAATTTGTTCCATTCATTTATTGTCCTCTGTGAGAACGAGTGCTTCCTGATGTCCAATCTACATTGATCCTTTACTAATTTTACCTCATGTCCTCTAGTTCTGCTATCCTTCTTGAGTGAGAAAAACATATTTCTATCAATATTTTCATACCCATTCAATATCTTAAAAACTTCAATCTGATCTCCTCATAACCTCCTTGTCTCTAGAAATTGTTACAACTAAACGCTACATAGTTTTCTGAGCTGCCAATACATATGACAATTCTATAACAATAATAAAACCAAACGCATTTACAATATTAATACTTTTATTTGTGCATTTAATCACAGTTGTCGTTGGTATAAGTCCTGTAACGTTATAATATTGTTTTGAACGTCAACTATCTGCTCTGAAAAAATAACTGAAGTGAGTGATGACCATAGATTTTGTTAAAACTTATCAATTCTCTATTTCACATGGACAGTAGATCAAAACGATATAATGATTTTAATTTCGATCGATCACACATATATATATATACATGGTTAAAAAAAATATTAAATGTCACCGCATGGTACATTGTGTCTATTGCATCACACGTCCTTCTCGTTCTGGGGTCAACATTTGTCTGTTTGCATTGACCGTATGTCTCGAACGAGTGTCAACTATTCAGTGGCGTATTTTATTATACTCTCTCGTTTTCTTTTGTTACAATCCATGACTCTGTATAATCTCCAGGAACTTTTATTCCCAGAACGTTCCCTCCTAGCATTTTCACAACCATTCAAGAACGTTCTGGGAACGTTAAATTGTTAGCTGGGTAGGTTCGATTTTTCGAGAAATGAACGAAACAAAATTGTGGAAGGACCTTGAAATAAACATTGTTCCTGATATAGGAATGTAATTTGAAGAGGCTACAAGTAGTTGAACCAAAATAAGCAAAAATGACAACAATAACACTTATCAACAGACGTTGACACACATACACGGCCATTTGAGAGTAGACGCATCCACTGAAACAACACTGCATGTGAAGTGTCATTGGATTCTGCGTTTACATAGATACTAAACAGTAAAGGTCATCGAGGTTCTGTCGACCGGCCAACTCGTTAACTGTACCTCGATCAGACATGCTGGGATAGATCACAACTACATTCTTTGGCTCTTAGTAAATTGCTTCGTGCGATGTTCTTTGTATGTATGCAGAACATTCACCTGGGAAGCATTCAGCAACGCTGCAATTACTGCGCGAAGTATATTCGTTCACATACCTGTCCACAGCCGTGCACTCATTATATAGCTGACTGAACTGTGGCATCGTGGGGTGAACGAAATTACCAAAGTGTCGAAACGACAGCAATAGGATTCAAAACCTGATTCGCTTGATCGACAGTCCGACGTTCGAACCGCTGCGCCACCACACCCAGCAGTTACAAAATAGAGATCGACAAACGTTTTATAATTTACTTTTATTCAACTCATTCTGCTACAATTCAAATATGGCTTTGTAGATTGTCATGATTTATTTCACATACACTCTACATATATGTTATATATTTTGTGTTGAACACACACTGCTATATAACCGTAGGTGTCGTCTTCAGAAACAGTATCGTGAGACAGGCTCGGATCCATACCCGTTTGCACCAATGCATGGGCATCTACCATATTTATGTTGATATTAAAACATACGACATAAGCGAAAGATGGCGCATCGGCCAAAGTTTCTCTGGATCCGAACCTTTGAACTAATAGCAAGTAAACTTTTTCGGAAGTTATTAACCATCCAATGATAAAACAGAATTAAGTTCTGGTTAGACTTTATAATACACATAAGCATTACGATTAACATATGTGAATTAATTGCCCTCCGATGGCTTCTCCAGAATCTTCAAACAAGTAAACCAATGAGGATTCCCTGGCTCCTTGCTAACGACGTCAGCCTCGAAGTGGTTCTTGTAACAACAATGCTGCGTATCTATTCGGTACAACTGATCTATGCAGCAGTGGGCGACCCATTCCTTTGGCCGCTCATGTAATCGACCGCGGCAGCAGATTTGGCTATACTTGTCGTAGGCTTGGCCGCTGCATTCTGAAGCAAATTCAAGAACAGCGTTCTAAACTTTGAACATCGTTCTGGAGGCCCCAACGCGTTGTGTGCCAGCGGGCGGGCGGGCGGGCGGGCGGGCGGCGGGCGGGCGGGCGGGCGGGCGGGCGGGCGGGCGGGCGGGCGGGCGGGCGGGCGGGCGGGCGGGCGGGCGGGCGGCGGGCGGGCGGGCGGGCGGGCGGGCGGGCGGGCGGGCGGGCGGGCGGGCGGGCGGGCGGGCGGGCGGGCGGGCGGGCGGGCGGGCGGGCGGGCGGGCGGGCGGGCGGGCGGGCGGGCGGGCGGGCGGGCGGGCGGGCGGGCGGGCGGGCGGGCGGGCGGGCGGGCGGGCGGGCGGGCGGGCGGGCGGGCGGGCGGGCGGGCGGGCGGGCGGGCGGGCGGGCGGGCGGGCGGGCGGGCGGGCGGGCGGGCGGGCGGGCGGGCGGGCGGGCGGGCGGGCGGGCGGGCGGGCGGGCGGGCGGGCGGGCGGGCGGGCGGATATAGGTGTATATATATATATATATATATATATATATATATATATATATATATATATATATATATATATATACTTATATATATATATATATATATATATATATATATATATATATATATATATATATATATATATATATATATATATATATATATATATATTGTAAATTTTTGTTTTAGCCATATTCACGCTGCTAGTATTTACACAATATGTAGATAATGTGTTCCATTCATTTATCATCCTCTGTGAGAATGAATACTTTCTGACATCTAATCTATGCTCTTCCTTCACTAACGTTGCTACGTGTCCACTAGTTCTTCCATTTTTTCTAAGTGAAAACGCACATTTCTATCGATATTTTCATAACCTTTCTATATTTTACAAACCTTCATATACATTTAATCTTTTTGTCTCTAGGGCTGTCATAGCACATTCTTTTTAGTATTATATGTACATCTGCCGGCATGCATTCGTGTATGTGTGCATGCAACCATTATGTTTCATTACGCGTGTGTGAACTATTTTGACCTGTTTTGAATAGGTGTTTGTACACATCTGCATGTCCAATTATACTTACTTCTGGTAAGGAATATAAAGCCGCCGCAAGGTTGCGCTTCCAGTATTAGCAACACTAACAGAATAAAGCAATTCGGCATGGTCATGCTGCAAACAAGCAAATGTTTTTATCTTTATATCGGGGTAAAAATCGTAAAAGTAGTCTGAATTACTATCACATAATTATCTACTTTTGTCATGTTGGACTGACTAATCAATCAAGGATATAATTCCCTGACAACGCACAGTTTACTAGATAAAATAGCGCATCGTTTTAACAGAAGAGATTAGTTGACGTAATTAAAAGGCGCATGGAACAGTTTCATTTGAAATTAATTTATTATTATGCATTCATATCTATCAACTTTCTATCAACAAAAAACGTACAATGCATATCTACTCCAAGTGAATATGTTTTCGGGGATTTATTTCTGACTTAGAAACTAACTATATCAGGAAGTTGTAAGTTTGGATTAGTTACACAGCAATCAGAGGCTGGTGTTTGCGCAAACTCCCCACCAGTGGAGCCACTAATCATTTCACCACAGTGACTGCCACAACTTACATTTGAAGTGCAGATTCTGCACATCTTTATTTCATTTGGAAAACTCCTATCTTTGTAAAGACATTTCTCAGTATCAATTGAATATAATTGCAAATGGTGTTTGGATTGAAAATATGCCTAGAAACAAACGAAGTACGTTATTCCAGTGCACAAACTGTGTACTATATATGTTACTCCAGTGCACACACTGTGCACTATATATGTTACTCCAATGCACAAACTGTGCAGTATATATGTTACTCCAGTGCACACACTGTGCACTATATATGTTACTCCAGTGCACACACTGTGCACTATATATGTTACTCCAGTGCACAAACTGTGCAGTATATATGTTACTCCAGTCAGTGCACAAACTGTGCACTATATATGCACAAACTGTGCACTGGAATAACTTATTTGCCGTAACAAGTTTTACACAACAATGACGTTTCGAAGCCAACCATTGGTTCCTATCACTCCGTTACTGTCCATTTTGAATTTATAATCAAGTTGTGGCAGTGGTGATATGCTGAGTGGCGCCACTGTCGTGGCGAGTAGTGTCTGCGAAGAAAAGAAATATATAAAGAAATAAATAAACACTACAAAACGTCCGCGCACTGATGCCATAGTAACACACCACAAATTATCCACACACGGGTACAGATTCCGCAGTCTATAATTCAGGCTTTTTAACAAATGCATGTCAACGCATTTGAATGCAAATGCAAATGATTCACTTGATTCAAATGCAAATTCGAATACAAATGCCATTTTCCAGGAACGCAGGCAACTGCAAATGTTTTGGGGTCGCATACAAATGCAAATGTTTTGGTTACACATTTGCAAATGCATTTGAATTAATTTCAAATGTTTTGGCTTTATATTAACATTTTGTTTTATTTGGAGAAAAAATAACCTAATGCATACAAACACATTATTTATATATACATTTAATAAACACAGTAGTACATTATTGGAGCCACTAAGTACCACTACATACCAGTCCCACTACATGAATATGTCTGTAGAGTCATACACTGAGTGACACAGTTCCAGGCCTGCAGAGGTGGTGGGAAAGGGAGGGAGGAATAGACAGTTGATAGTTTACTGCGAATTATGGCAGGGAATGAAAGGCTAATCCTTCAGGTAGGCCAGAATGGAAGGGGAACCCAAGACAATAGACTGTTCACTGGTGGGGTCACTGGGAAGATAACCTGGTGGATAATTACAGCTACCAATAATCACCCTCTCTGACTGTAAATGTTTAGGGCTGGCATTACTAATGTTAACTCCCTCATTGAGCTGCCACCCCAACCCACCCCAACAGTGCTAACACAACACAAGGGAGTCATTTGTCTGCATTGTTTGATTTCTTTCAATGAAAGGTAATCTCTGAAGCCATCAACGTATAGTTGGTCTTTTCATGTTGTATGAATAGCAGCCCAGGTATTGACCAGTTGACCTACAGAGCACTTTTTTAAAGAGCACGTAGTGAAAGTGGATTTACAAGTCAGACAATGATTTCACAATATGCTGAGGGTACTGCTCACTACAGAGCAGTTTTCCCAATGACGTGTTGTGAACTTGTGAAAGTGAATCTAACAATAATAATTATTCAAAGAATTACGCATGCATTTGATTGCGCATTTGGTTGTGCATTTGACAAATCAAATGTTTGTGGGTCGCATTCAAATGCAAATGTCTAAGGTACGCATTCAAATGCAAATGCATTTACAATTTTATGGAGGCATTTGAATGCGCAATCAAATGCTCCAAATTCAAATGTGCATTCAAATGCATTTGCATTTGTTAACAAGCCTGAGTCTATATATAAACTGACATGCACACACAACAACTATTTTTATTCACCTATCTACTCCGCGTAAACAGGCGGCGAAATATATAATAATATTACATTTCTATAGCGCCTATATCCTCAGGAACCTGAGCTCAAAGGCTCAACAAAACATAATCATTAAGCATAATCGTGAACGGAGACGCGCAAAAGTCATTATCAGAACGAGGGATCACCGAAAATTTAAATGCAATTTGGAATAAAGAGATATATAAATATATATATATATATATATATACATATACGTATATATATATATATATATATATATATATATATATATATATATATATATATATATATATATATATATATATATATATATACTGTATATACTTCGCCTGTTTACACGGTGTAATTAGGTGAATATAAATGGTTCTTGTGTGTGCGAGTGCGTGTGTGCGTATAGACGGCGGAATCCGCGCGCGTACACACACGCAAGAACGAACGCACGCACGTACATTTGTACTCACATTATTTTTATGGGAAAAACGAGTTATAATTAGAATTTATACTTTTAGTGAAAACCATCGGCGACATTTCTACCCCGCTTACAGTGACACGTGCGGCACTGACGGATCGCGAACCAACAACGAATAAGAACAAGAAGAAGAAGAAGAGAAGAAGTATTAATGGCAACTTGTGGTCATTTTATACCCCAGGCTGTATTTTACAAACCGTAAAAAATTAAATATGATCTTTGTAAATTTGACGTTTTATGCATTTTCCAATGCCTTAGATATGTGCTATGGTGTTTAACAGTAATACATTGAAGTTTCTACTGAAAATATAATGCAGTATATATTTATTGCATACTTACGACAGAAATACCCCAAATTCCAATAATGTAAGTTTTGATTTTGAGCCTGAAATATATTAATAACTCATACCTATAGTGACCTTTTATACAGTAAATGAAATATATATATATATATATATATATATATATATATATATATATATATATATATATATATATATATATATATATATATATATAATATTATATATACCAGGAATACCAAATATATAGAAGGATATACAGTTTAGAATAATACTAGAACAATTATTTCAAAAAGCATATTAGGGTTAAACTGATGTGAATACATATCTATACTTACACGAGAAGTAGCTGCGCTAGTCAGGAGTGTTGCAAACAATATGACTCGTCGGGACCGCCCCCAACTTTTATACAGCAACTTTTTATACAACAAACTTTTCAAACAACCTTTCCCTACCATGCCGCGACACTCCACTCACAGCTACATGTTTACCTCACTTTGAGCGCGTGCTAACACTAACTGAACTTACCCGAACGTGTATAGTCGCAGTATACACCTCAAATGTTATGGTCTCTTTCAAATGTGCATTTGCGAATACGTTGTTTTGTTGTGCGCTTGCAATGGTCTCAGTTAAGCCTTAATTTAGATGGGGATCAAGAACGTTCGATTTAATTTTGTTTCGTTTCCATAGTTATAAAACATGCAATGATGGAACGCGGAATCGGTTTCCCAAATTTATGAAAGACACTGTAATGCTAGGTTCAATACATTGCACAAATTGTCACAACAAATCAATTCACTTAGGCACTGTTGGCACAGTACAGAACAACATATGCATATGACGAAAAAGTACCCAACAGCGAAGAGACAAGACAAAGCCAGATACGTGTTACACATATTGCCAAGAAACCTTAAAACAAATACCAGTGAACGTCCACTGGTGCTGAGGACACACAAAGGGCACTTTCAATGGTCTAACAAAACACGACTTTCCGTAAAATGGCAAATGACTTAAATTGCAGGTTAGTGTGTATATGAAGGCTGCATTTGTGTGTGTGCGTGTGTGCGTGCGTGCGTGCGTCTGTGCGTGTGTGCGTGTGTGCGTGTGTGCGTGTGTGCGTGTGTGCGTGTGTGCGTGTGTGTGTGTGTGTGAAAAAATAAATAAATAACAACTTTGCACAAACGAGCTAGCATGTCGTAGTGGATACTAGAGCTAGCATGCCGTAGTGGATACTAGAGCTAGCATGCCGTAGTGGATACTAGAGCTAGCATGCCGTAGTGGATACTAGAGCTAGCATGCCGTAGTGGATACTAGAGCTAGCATGCCGTAGTGGATACTAGAGCTAGCATGTCGTAGTGGATACTAGAGCTAGCATGCCGTAGTGGATACTAGAGCTAGCATGTCGTAGTGGATACTAGAGCTAGCATGCCGTAGTGGATACTAGAGCTAGCATGTCGTAGTGGATACTAGAGCTAGCATGCCGTAGTGGATACTAGAGCTAGCATGTCGTAGTGGATACTAGAGCTAGCATGTCGTAGTGGATACTAGAGCTAGCATGTCGTAGTGGATACTAGAGCTAGCATGTCATAGTGGATACTAGAGCTAGCATGTCGTAGTGGATACTAGGTAAGCTTGATTTTATGAGTGTGAAATGAGACGAGCTAGAAAAGTCTAAATGAGGAGGGAGCTTTATTTTTAACATGGAAGCTTTCATCGTATGTACCCTCATGAATTACACAGCCAAGGTACTCCGCGTAACATAATCACTTCGGGCTAGAGCAATTTGATAACAGTAAGTGGCTGATTCATTTAATGGGCGTAATTGAATACAGCGAATGATTCTTTTTCAGCCAATATATTTGATTCTACTAAATTCTGTTATCAGAGATTTTGTCAGCGGAGTTCACTGTACCTATGGAATCACTGAGTGGTTCTTCAGTTCAGGCGATCAAATATTGGCAGGACGACTGATGCTGTGTGCTTATACTGTGTTGTTAATTGCTTGAATAATAATAATGTAAACATGCACTGAGCCATTTCCTGTGCCTTCAGTAAACATCCTCCCTGTCTTGCTGTCCGTTGTATGCCCTCCCTTGATGTTGCATGCCTTGCGCGGCAGACCGATTTGATCGCAGAGTATTCAGAAAAAGCTCGAGGTATCCAGAGGCGAGACATCCGCATAGGTTACCTAAAGACTATCGAAACCACTACGGTAGTGTTGTCAACGAGCGTTCAAAACATCACCACCGTCAAAAGTAAAGTAAAATTCACCTGCAACAGGAAATGCTCAGATGTTGACCAATCACTGACCGCGTCTCATCTTGCGACACATACAAATATATTTTATGTCTCATTTTCGCAAAAAAAAATGTTTTCATAAGTTTCAACATTATTTGATGTAATGATTTCAACAATGTTTTTGGAGTCATATTTTAATTGATTTACCATTAACACTGTCTCAGTTGTTCATTTAGTAGAAACTATTAGCAGAATATGCACATTTCGAAAGTTCCACAATTGAAACTGCCTATCTTAGATACAGCTCTATACATTTCATTTCACAGATTTGCAATACAACTGCACCACAATTTAACGTGAAGTTCCTTTTAATTATTTCACGTAAAAGTGATTAAACGTTTTATGCTTTTTTGTTTGATAGTTTTAATGTATAGAACGGTATTGTCGCCTTTATAGTTGACGTTCTTTTGAGTTAGTAGCTAAAAGGTGGTTATTAGCATTAAACAAAATAAACATAGCGACATGTTGTTGTCCGAAACACAACGATGCTGTAAAGTCAAGTTTGTTTTCTCGCTTGGGGTAAAACCTCGCTGTGTATTAGCAACAAATAAAATGTTCCTATAACATCACCCAACATTTCACAAAGATGTGTAAGATAAAACTAGAAAATACCAACATAGTTTTGTTTTGAAGGCATGTGCTCACATTGCTAATATATTATATATTGCGACAAAACTGGCTGCCGTTTCGTTTAGGTTATTTCGTTCACTCCACGTTGCCATATATATATATATATATATATATATATATATATATATATATATATATATATATATATATATATATATATATATATATATATATATATTATATATAAAATATTATAATAAATGTATTGATATATTTTTATATATATATATATATATATATATATATATATATATATATATATATATATATATATATATATATATATATATATATATATATATATATATATATATATATGCTATATATATATATATATATATATATATATATATATATATATATATATATATATATATATATATATATATATATATATATATATATATATATATATATATATGCTGAATTGGGACTGGCAGGATACGTAATGTTTAGGAGAAATCTAAAAGTAAGGACGGGGGAGTTATTTTATATATTAAAGAATCTATTCAGGTTTACGAAATAAAATTAGAAAGGGAAATAGATTACGATGAAGTTGTTTGGTGCAATATAGTTACAGGAATTTCAATATTAACTATTCGATTAGTTTACCGAAATACAAAAATAAACGAAGAGGATAATACAAAACGCTATAAATTAAGTGAGTAAAGGGGAATGTATCATAATGGGAGATTTTAACCCCGGACACATACAATGGAAATCTCTAGAGAGTGCAGCGGGTGAGGACCAACAGTTTCTACTTTTAATTCAGGATAGCTTCCTTTCTCAACACGTGCTAGAACCAAACAGGGAGAGAATGTATTAGATATAGTTTTGTCTTCATAAAATGAATTAGTGGACAATGTCAAAACACATGAACCATTGAGCAACAGAGATCATAATCAAATATATTGTGAAATCAAAGTAAAAGATCAGAAAGTAAAAACATACAGGAGAATCTTCCACAAAGATAAATATAAAGGTAAGAAAATACTTAGCAAAGCTAGATTGGAATAACATGCTGAAGAATAAGACCAAAATTGAATTGAACATTCTAAAATATGAAATTGAGAGTCATTGATCAATGTATTCCGTTACAAACACGGACAACGGTCTAAAAAGAAACACTTGTCAAAAGAAGCTATTAGAAAAATAGTGCACAAGCAAACTATGTGGAGGGTTTATAGGCGTACAAGAAAGGATGAAGACTATACAAATTACAAAGGCATTTAATACAGCTCCGACAGAAATTAGACAGCTTAAAAGATGCTATGAGCAAAAATTTGCATGGAACATAAAAAATGACAGCAATAGTTTTTATGCATATGTAAGGAGTAAACAAAACGTACGATACAAGGGCCACCAGAAGATAGTGCTGGAAATATAATATCACAGGGGTTTTTAATGGCGGAAGACCTAAATGGTTACTTCAGTTCAATGTTTACCAGAGAGGATATTAGTTCATTACCAGTTCCAGATGCTAAATTTCAGGAGGTTAAATCGGACTATTTAGGGCAGTTAATTGTAATTCCAGAAGCGGTTGCTAAGAAAATAAAGGCAACAAAGGGTAATAAATCACCTGGAGTAGATGTAATTCCTCCAAAACTACTAAAGGAAACAGTAGAACAAGTTAGTATACCACTTGCAAGAGTGTTGAATTTGTCATTAAAAGAGGGAGTGGTTCCTTTTGAATGGAAAGAAGCAAACATCATGCCATTATTTAAACCAGTTCGAGAAATAAGACAGCTAGTTACAGACCAATGAGTTTACCATCAGTGATTTGTAAATTATTAGAAATGTTAATTAAAGACCATATGGTGGACTTCCTTGTTAGGCAAAACTTAAATTAAATCCACCTCAACATGGATTTCTAAAAACGAGGTCATGCTTAGCAAATACATTGTTTTTTGGAAGAAATCATTAAGTGTATAGACGAGGGATCACCAGTAGCTATTATTTATTTAGATCTTCATAAAGCTTTTGGCAAAGTGCCACATCAAAGATTACTACTTAAGTTAAAAGGCCATGGTATCTGGGACAGCATAATCGACTATGTAGAACAATGACTGACTGACAGAAGACAGCGTGTTGTAGTAGATGGGGAGGTTTCAAACTGGAAATCTATTTTGAGTGGGGTACTACAAGGATCAGTATTAGGACCTTTATTATTCTTAATAAATATCAATGACTTGGACGATAATATAAACAAACAACGTACTGAAATTTGCGGATGACACAAAAGTGTTTAGAACGGTTAATAATGATTGTGATAAACAGCATTAAAAAGCGATCTAGGCAAATTAATTAAATGGTCTGAAAAATGGCAGATGTTATTAAATTTTGGGAAGTGTAAATCCTTACACACGGGAATGGATGTATAAAATGGGAGATACTGTTTTAGGCACTACTGTAAAAGAAAAGGATTTAGGAGTAACAATAAGTGCTGATATGAAAGCTTCAGGGCAGTGTGGTATTGCAGCTTCAAAGGGTAATCAAATTCTTGGGTTAATTTCTAGCTAATTTTACCGCTGTATAAAGCAATAGTTAGGCTTCATTTAGAAAACTGTATACAAACGTGGAGAGGGTATAGATACGCTTGAACGAATAGAGAGGAGAGCAACAAAAAGTATTCCTAACTGAGATATCGTAGTCATGAAGAACGCCTAAAAGAATGTGGTTGAACAACCCTAGAGACAAGGAGTTTCAGAGGAGATGAAAATTGAAGTTTTTAAGATATTAAATGTGTATGAAAGCATTGATAGAAATATTTTGTCTCACTCACGAAAGATAATAGAACTAGAAGTTACATTAGTAAAGGATCAGTGTAGATTTGATATCAGGAAGAACTCGTTCTCACAGAGGACACTAAATGAATAGAACAAATTATCTACAGATTGTGTAAATGCTAGCGTGAATATGTTTAAAAACAAAGTTGACACATATATCATGAGAGCGATATACACATAGATGAAAAATGTTGGATACTCGATAAGCCAATGGCTTCCTTGTCCATTTGCCCCCTGGGCCTTTGCCTCGGATGGCAATCTTGTTCAATCTAGTTCGTTCACAATTCACAGGGTTCTCACTAATGTTTGAAGTAGGTTTCAGAAATAAATAGGTCCATTAATACGAGTGCCGTTGTATCATCGTACTGTATAAATATAACAATTTGTGAGCACACAGATATATCAGTAACTTCATCAACAAGTATGTGAACTCACTTGATGGCCATCAGACTATTTGACATCATTTCGAAGTGTTTGTTTCACGGTCATATCCTTCATACCTCTCTAAAATGACGATTCCCCTGCACTTCCACAAATCGAAGCAGTGGGAAATGAGTCTCCAGTAGTAAATAGGCACCATGTAAGAAACGAGCGTTCCTTCTGTGGGACAGTTCGATGTAATTCTCATTCTTTATGCGTCTTTATCGCAGCTGTTTTGAATCTTGTTCGTGGTCTCCTACTCATTGATGTTTGATCACCTGTTTTAGATTTTTCTGCGAAAAACATCACACATCATAACATGTCCACGTATGCCTATGGAAAATCGTTCCATCTTAACAAGATTTAACAAGATTTGCCATCCAAGCCAAAGGCCCAGATGGCAAGTGGACAAGGAAGCCATTGGCTTATCGAGAGTCCAACAATGTTCACCTACTTATAACCCGCCCTCCTGATATATGTGTCAACCTTGTTTTTAAACATATTCACGCTGCTAGCAGTTACACAATCTGTAGACAATTTGTTCCATTCATTTATTGTCCTCTGTGAGAACGAGTGCTTCCTGATGTCCAATCTACATTGATCCTTTACTAATTTTACCTCATGTCCTCTAGTTCTGCTATCCTTCTTGAGTGAGAAAAACATATTTCTATCAATATTTTCATACCCATTCAATATCTTAAAAACTTCAGTCTGATCTCCTCTTAACCTCCTTGTCTCTAGAGTTGGTAAACCACATTCTTTCAGGCGTTCTTCATAAATAAGGTCTCTAAGTTCTGGAATCATTTTAGTTGCTCTCCTTTGTATGCGTTCAAGCGTATCTATATCCTTCTTACGATATAGTCTCCATGCTTGTATACAGTATTCTAAATGAGGTCTAACTATTGCTTTATAAAGAGGTATAATTAACTTTTTTCCCATGTATGTTATGTTTCTTCTAATCAATCCAAGAATTTGATTACCCTTTGAAGCTGCAATACCACACTGCTCTGAAACTTTCATATCAGCGCTTATTGTAACTCCTAAGTCCTTTTCTTTTACAGTAGTACCCAGAACAGTATCTCCCATTTTATAGTTTACATTCAAGTTCCCATGTCCTGTATGTAGGCATTTACATTTCCCAAAATTGAACAGCATCTGCCATTTCTCAGACCATTTCACTAATCTGTCTAGATCGTTTTGTAAATGTTGTTTATCACCATCAGTATTAACCTTTCTAAACAGTTTTGTGTCATCCGCAAATTTCAGTACGTTACTTGTTATACTGACGTCCAAGTCATTGATATAAATTAAGAATAATATAGGTCCTAATACTGATCCTTGAGGTACCCCACTCAAAACCGATTTCCAGTTTGAAACTTCTCCATCTACTACAACTCGTTGTCTTCTGTCTTTCAGCCATTGTTCTATCCAGTCAGTTATGCTATCCCCGATACCATGGGCTTTTAATTTAAGTAGCAATCTTTGATGTGGCACTTTGTCAAAAGCTTTCTGAAAATCTAAGTAGATAATATCTACTGGCGATCCCACGTCTCTTACTGAAGAGGCGCGCTGTTCGACGGGCAAAACGAATAAGTATAGACGGCGCTACCTGGAAACGTAGAGAGTACCTCGAAGTGTTGGTTGCTGAGGGAAACGATCGGAGTTCATGGTTTCATGTGTGTCTGGCACGGCGGTCTACGAGGCAAAACATGTCCGGGTTCCGCAACATTTCCATAATATGTAACTGTGGTTTACTAACATGTCGAAGTCGGTGTGTAACTGTTTGGGGCGACATCATTAATATAATTAACTGGGGCAAGTTAAACGCATGTAACATAGCTTTACCCCCAATTACCCCAGCAGCTGTCAACACTGCCGCTGCCTACTGACTATGCCAATATTGTACATAGCAAAAACAGAAATGTCTATTAATTTTTGCTTATTATGTAATTGGAAACACATGTATAAACAAGTTAGCATGCATTTTTTATTATTTAATTACTTCCAAAATTGTATTTCAATTTTAATGAGAAAGATAATTGTTATATTATTTGTGAAAACAATTATGTACGCCTTGTTAAGTTACATCATTCAACACAGACAAAAATTAATGCATGTAAATGTGTGCACTTGTGTGTATGTGTGCACTTGTGTGTATGTGTGCACTTGTGTGTATGTGTGCACTTGTGTGTATGTGTGCAACATTCCACAGAAAATATATATTTGAATCTGAAGTAAAATATTAAATATTATGGTATTGTTTGTTTTTGTAGGTCCTCATAGCTCTTCGATTTATGGCCAAGCCTTGCTATTTATCATTCGAAAGCACATCAGGAGATATTCTACGACTATGAATCGTAAGTTGTGCATGAAATTATATTTCACACACACACACATACACGCAGTACACCAGTCAGTAAATTAGCATTTGTTAAAGTACTTAAACCTTTTTAACTAAAACTTTTTACACCACATAGTCCTGGGGCTGATTTCCAATAGAGCCTTAAAACAAGAGTTGGCTGGTTTCTTGATATGTTCTTTTTAATTGAACTATAAACTAATAATTTCCAAACATTAACCAAATTTGTAGGTGTCCGTTCTGTTAGAAAAAACGACATTTATTATGAGTGGTTGAAAAAAATTCTCAGATATAGCTGGAAATTCAATCAAAAAATATGCCATAGATAAAATAATTTAGTGAATCTTGTTATCAATTCATAAGTGAATGTACAACAGCACTGTATCTCGAAATGTTTCACTTTCAGTTATAAATATGATACGTTCGGTCATTTTGTGCAACAATTACTCACTTTTTTCAGTAAAATATATATCCTTAGTGCTTTCGTTTGTTACCGACTCACATCCATAGTATATATACCAGATAGTTTCATATCAGTATATTCCCATATCCATGTACCATCATTAAACAAAATTGCCGAGATATATGCAATATGAATGAAGATATCGCTGTATATGTAACCCTACCCCCTAAATCGAGAAAATGGCGGGAAATGACATATGACAGGTGGTGCAACGAAATCCCAAATTTAGAGAACAGCCCCAGGACTAATATACTTGAACATTGAAATATGTATATATAATATCCTATTTACGATTACTAAAATAACATTTGATCAGAAGGAGATAATAATGATAAACACAAAACTCAACTGCGATCTTGTAAAATTATTACGTTTATGTCAACAGTTAATTTGTCACACACACCCACCCACGCACGCACGCACGCACGCACGCACGCACGCACGCGCGCACGCACGCACGCACGCACGCAGGCACGCACGCACACACACACACACACACACACACACACACACACACACACACACACACACACACACACACACACACACACACACACACACACACACACACACACACACACACATTAGTGTTCAGAAAAAATATGTCCTCAAATAACTATGCACATGGGCTAAAGATGTTAAGTTTAATGAAAAACAACTGTGTTAAACTTTTACAGCATTTGAAATATATATGCATGTGTACGTATGTACGTGCGTGCGTGCGTGCGTGCGTGCGTGCGAGTGTGTGCATGTGTGTATGTATGCGGATATATATATATATATATATATATATATATATATATATATATATATATATATCCCCGCATGCATAAATGCACATATATATATATATATATATATATATATATATATATATATATATAATATCAGATATATATATATATATATATATATATATATATATATATATATATGTGTGTGTGTGTGTGTGTGCGTGTGTATATACACACGTGCACACACGCGCGCACTTGTTTATACATGCACGCACACACAATGAACACCTGATCATACTGCTTTCCAACAGGTAATCTCATTTATTTATGTTGATTGCCTAATTACTGACCGCGTTTCACACATTATTCGGTAAAAGGCGAATATTACCGGTAAAATTAAATGTAGTCTTCGCTTGTGATGCACACAAGTTGACCCTGTGTCTCATTCTCGCCAAAAGGCGACATTTTGTTTCATAATTTCCATTGTTAAAGATTATGAAAATATGCGTGAGATTTCAGATCATTGCAGGGAGACATTTAATGCAACACCGTGAGTCTCACGACTTATGCATGAGAATTGACAGGTATGTCTCAGGCTTATACTGTAATAACTGTAATAATTCCACCATAATGTTTTGTGCTAATCATAACGAGCTGACAGAGAACAGCCTAGACACCCTTTATCATTATCTATTAACACTCATCAAATTGTTTTTTCGGTGTTTTCTTCAACTTCCAACTAACTCGGCTGTGCAACTTTTAAATTATTACATTACTTGGTGAAGTGAACAAAGAAACGCTGAACACTCACGAATTTCACCCTTGGGGAAATTCCGTAACTTTGTCTTGTGATCGGCGAGAGGATGGAAGTCACACCCGTGATCGGTATTGACCCGCACCTTATCAGATCTAACGACTAAAATCAATTATCTCGATGATTTGAACAAAACCTGGCATTTGTTTTATTAAATCGAATGCGGATGTTACATAAACTATTCACACGCTACACATTTGTACATCAACGAACCGGATTTTTAGTAGGCTAAATCAGTCGATTGTGGAGTTTTAAAGCAGCTCAATGCCAGGAATAGGTCCGCTTGCGTCTGCATCATGGTAATTGAAGTAATTGACTTTATTGGTGACCGTGACATTTATAATGGTCGTTGTAAACTTCGTCTTTCTTGCAATGATCTTCAGTCTTACCTTTGCACATGAAGTTTCCACATGAAGTTTCCACATGAAGTTTCCACATGCTAACAAATACGCATGCAATATGCAATAATTTCAAACGATATACAATACAAATGCATGCATGTATGAACGCATGCATGTACGCGTGCTTGCATGTACGCTCGTGATCAAGCACGCACACACACATAAATGCACGCACGCATCCACCCACCCACCCACCCACCCGCACGCACGCACGCACGCACGCACGCACGCACACACTGTATTGCATATACGTTACTACTTGATAAGCTTACTTTTCAGAAGCTTGCAACATTGTTTTATAATAGAAGGCTATGTCAGATGCTAATTTACTGAAAACAGAATACACAAGCGACTGAGCAAGAATGATAGAGAAAGTAGCTGCAACAAATAACAAATATGACAAGAAATACCATTTTGAGATTATCATAGCAGGAATCAAAAAGACGAATTGTCCTAACACGAATAACCAGATAATGCCTAGCGTTTACCACGAATAGACTATCCCTTGCGGCATAGGCAATTTTTAACATTCCGTCTAATGACATAATTGATAACGTTCTATCCTCGAGGGCACGGCTGCACAAACGTTTGACAATATCCTGTCATGTTACTTCGTCATCCGGCAGAACTCGCTGTCCCGACAGCTCGGCGAATCGCGCAACCGGTGAAGCTACATCGGATAAATCGATTTCCGTTTTTTGTTACCGCACCTGGAGTCGATGCAGAAAGCAACCGCCGCAAGCAAGCGTTTTTTTATTGTCATTGAACGGGTAGTGGACAGTAATAAGGCAGTCTTCTGACGAAGCAGCACTCGACGTTGCCGTTGTTGAAGTCGAGCGGTTGTGACGCCGTATTCTCTGAAGGTTACCGCCGGAATTGACGGCTGAGGCGACGACATACACGTTTCCTGCTGTGCTCCGGGGTGACGATCTGACGTCAGGGTGTCTCCGAGGAACAAACGTCGGCTCCTCTGCCAAATGACCAGCTGAGCCGATCGACATAAACATCGACGCTAGCCTTCCAGACGAAGCGCCGGCGCCTAGGCTGCTCGTTGACCGGGTAGTAATCGTTGCAAAATAGCCGGTGGCGAGACGATCTCTTGCAGCGACTATTGGCGGGCTTATTCGCTGTAGATGTAGACGACTGCTACACTGCCAATGTGCGCGAATTTTAACGTGCACAACGCGTTTGTCATAAAGTATAGGACACGAGCTGACTTGTCTGTAGAGAAAGCACAGCAGACGTACGAAGAGAGTGGACATAAACTATATTGCCGGAGCAACACGCCAAAGTCAGCAGATAACCTAGCATCACCACCGAAGGAAGAATCGGTAATCGAGAACGCGCAGTCTGCCTGTGGAAACGTTTCGTCGCCTAGACGGCTTGTCAGATTGTGCGCGAGGTGACGCTGATAACGTTCTAACAGGTAATTACTTTAGCCGAAGTATCAGCGCCACTGGTGTTTAGTTCCGCTGGGAACAGCTGAGGAAACAGTGCCTACAGTAAGTGTTGACGTATCTTCGTGTTGACTTATCGTTATCGTGAAGCGGTTGAGGTGTGGTTGATATATGAATTTATTCAGTTTACTTTTGTGTAAACAGTTTATTCGCATTCGATGTGTTGATCAAACACGATACTGGTAACTTAATATAGTAATTAAAATTTATGTGACTGTAAAACATATAACATACATACATACGTATATATGTATATATATATATATATATATATATATATATATATATATATATATATATATATATATATATATATATATATATATATATATATATACATATACATATACATATACATATACATATACATATACATATACATATACATAATATGTATATATATATATATACATATATATATATACATATATATATATATATATATAATATATATATATATATATATATATATATATATATATATATATATATATATATATATATATATATATATATATATATATATATATATATATATATATATATATATATATATATATATATATATATATATATATATGTATATATATATGTATATATATATATATATATATATATGTATATATGTATATATATATATATATATATATATATATATATATGTATATATATATATATATATATATATATATATATATATATATATATATATATATATATATATATATACATACATACATACATACATACTCTACGTTATCGCTGCCATGTCGTTAGACGCCATAAATACTCACATCCCAATCAAAACTCCCATTTCCGTCACTGTAATCGATCCGCACACATAAGTGAAACAAGCCTTCGATTTCCCGGCTGCAGTTACGAGTGACATTCAGATTGTCCGATTGCACCTAAGTGTTCGATATCAGCTGTACGGCTCAGTCGGATAAGAGCTAAATTATTAACCTTCTAAGCGTTACTTGACACACGGAAGATGGTTTAGGCTGACAAGCGATGCCATAGCTACCGCTCTGATTTGAAACACTCGCTTGCAGCATAAGCTGCCTAAGCAGGCGGGCTGAGGCAGCCCAGTGCTTGAATCTTTGGAGACGGACGTAAGCCTTATCCCAAGACACGGGAAATCCGCGCGCTGCGTGAACTGAACTTCAAACTGTACAGGATGGCGGTCTTTTTAATTAATGGGAGTCTGACATTTTGCTTAACGCAGTGCATCTAAATATTACTTGCATGCCGAATCCGGTTGCGAAAGCAAATCCATTAAAGCAGAAAGGTTGGTGGGTTTGAGTCGATATTTTCGTTTTTTAGCACACCAGTGGCACATGAAGAGCACTTTTTTCAGTGACTAAAGAACGTAGAATTGATTTCCCTTGTCTTGTCTGTCTGCGGTTAAGATAAGCTTAATAGTGGTTGTCATTTGGTATACAAATAGTGGTCTGTACCCATTAGGCGGTGATAGAACGCGATAGCGCAGTGGATCAGGCAAGAATAACATTGGTTCCATATTTCGTTCACGGCTTTAGGCAATGTGCCGTTGGGTGTCATTAACTGATGACGCAATAAGACAGTTGACGACATTGGCATCAAATTGCAAGGCTGGTGTATGGTTGGATGTATTAATTAAGCCCAATCAAGACGCGATCGGTAATGAACTTGGTGCATTTTTGTCCACAGTTTATGACAAGACTGGAGGAGTAAGGTCGTCTAAAACTGCACACTTGGGCAAAGTGGCAACTAACAAGACGTCTCCACGACAACGAGCTTGTCCTAGGGTGGTGCAATAGTCCGTCAGAGGGCACCACCACGTACGCTATCGATCCGCTTCAAACATGTCTGTCACACTGGAACAAGTAGCCCCACCTGCCGTGTCAACTTCATTCATTGTAGACCAATTATTGCACTGTACACGTGCCGGTGGTGAGAAATCAGAACTGTCAAATAAAAGTTACGACAACCTTTTTGAAGTGGATACGTCGACGCCATCAAATGCAGTATCAATGGTCGATGTGCACGTTGGTCTTCCGTCACGTGACCAACAGCTGACAGTTGATGGAAAGACAAACAAATGCAGCAACGATTTATTTCAATCTAACGCATTCATCCAAGGAGATCGCACAACATCAAACAATGACATATGTGGTCAGGTACCGCGCCATACCGTAACTACATGTGAAACAAAATGCGAACTGGTAGACATTTTGGAGATTGCAGGCCAGATACCCCGTAACGCCGGAAACGCTGGTGGCTTCACTGACCAGATGATAACGGCATCGTCAACTTTAAGCATCGACCATGAGGTACGTTGCATTTTTGTTAATTAACCTGGACAGTTTATGAAAGAATAACACTCACAACCTGGAGATTATCAGCAGCACGTATATTAAACTGGACATGTTATGACAGAATAAACTTTAAAGGGAAAATTTACGTTATACTCATGTATTCATGGTTTAACTGTTATACTCCTAGCCAGGCCGTTGACTTTAGTGGCGCCACCTGTCTGAAGTTTTTGGACTGGAGAAAGGTGGAAGTATCAATTTAACAACATTTAACAAGAACAAGATTTAACAAGATTGCCATGCCAAATTATAAGTTCCAGATGGCAAGTGGACAAGGAAGCCATTGGCTTATCGAGAATCCGACAATTTTATCACATATCTGTCAATTCTATTTTTAAACATATTCACACTACTAACATTAAGATAATAATTTGACAGTTTTTTCCATTAATTTATCTCCCTTGTGAGAATGAAAACTTTCTCATGTCCAACCTACATTGTTCCTTAACTAATGCTGCTTTGCGTCTTCTTGTTTTACTGTGTTCTTTAAGTTTGAAGAACATAATCCTATCAATATCCTCACAGCCATTCACATTCTTGAACACTTCTATTTGGTCTGGTCTTAGTCCCCAGGTCTCAAGTGTTGTCAAACCACATTCTAATAAGCAGCTTTCATAATTGGTAGAATACAAAACTATTTAATGGCACATCATTAGTATAAACTAGGAATATGCAATTTCTCAAAATCTCGTTTCAAATTCCCTTGTTTTTAGAACATTTCCGTGAAGTGTATCGTTTGCGAACACACTGGATAAATGTGGATTTTTACAAGTGGCACCATCTTTCGGTCAATGTTGAAGACGGTGTAACATAGACTCGTTTCGAAGCTTCTTTTCAATAGTTAGGTATGTGGAAAAACTATTTACAGTTAAATACGCCACAAGACTATCATTAGTATTTTACCGTAATATATCAACCCAGATAACACACGGCAGTCTCGTTATGAGAATCCATCTGATGTTTAAATCATTTCGAAGGCGACCGAGTAGGGGAGACCGGGGCTAGTTATTACAATTTTCAGTTAAAGTTATTTTTATTAAATGTATGTTAGATGCATTATTTCTGTCAACGCATACATTAAATTTATTATTCGTGTTAATAAAATGTGCCATGCTATTGATATTCCATATTGTAGTTATGTAGATATTTGAAGTTTTCCAGGTGTGGTCGACTGTAACAACTAGCCCCGTAAGCGGGGAAGTTGTTACATCATACGGGGCACGTTGTTACTGCAAATAACTCGTGGATCGCAAAGCAAGTGTTACTCGTACACGTTGCTGCCATTACATTAATTGGATTATACACACATATGCATCTTAAACATAATGTACATATAAATGTAGGTGTCCACAGCTTCATATATTAAGCTTTTCATTTTTAGTTACCAAATGGACTCATTCCCCGGATACTTGCTTAACAAATAATTGTGAATGGAATGTAAATTATTGAATGGAGTATGAAATAGAGAATGGCAATATACTTACCTAACAAACAATTGCGAATGGAATGTAAATTATTGAATGGAGTATGAAATAGAGAATGTCAATATACTTACCTAACAAACAATTGCGAATGGAATGTAAATTATTGAATGGAGTATGAAATAGAGAATGGCAATATACTTACCTAACAAACAATTGTGAATGGAATGTAAATCATTGAATGGAGTATGAAATAGAGAATGGCAATATACTTACCTAACAAACAATTGTGAATGGAATGTAAATTATTGAATGGAGTATGAAATAGAGAATGGCAATATACTTACATAACAAACAATTGTGAATGGAATGTAAATTATTGAATGGAGTATGAAATAGAGAATGGCAATATACTTACCTAACAAACAATTGTGAATGGAATGTAAATCATTGAATGGAGTATGAAATAGAGAATGGCAATATACTTACCTAACAAACAATTGTGAATGGAATGTAAATTATTGAATGGAGTATGAAATAGAGAATGGCAATATACTTACCTAACAAACAATTGCGAATGGAATGTCGTATACAAAATCCTGTTGTAGCCCATCAGTTAAGCTGTCTATAATCCTCCTTCTTGCAGGTGATGTCTCAACAAATCCTGGACCAAAAACATTTCAAAACATGCGCTTTACCACTACAAATCTTAGATCTGTTCGTCATAAATCTGCTGCCCTTTCTGGTCTGATGTTGTCTTGCTGACATTTATCCATATGGTTTGTGTCTATACCATCACCCCCGCCATTCAGGTAGTGGTGGTGGAGTCGCATTTCTTGTACCTGAAACACATGATATACCAAAACTGTGAGGTAATCTGTATTGTTATAAAACATTAATCCATATCTGCTAATTGTATATGCATCTACCTCCTGCTGCACAACAACATTTGTTGACGAATTTCCAGAGTTTCTTCAACCCACCGTACAATTCCATGTTTGGAGATTTCTATATCCACCTTTATTTAATAAGTCTAAATACTAGATCATTCATGGATGTCCTTCAAACATATGCATTACATCAACACGTTTCATTTCCTACACATGTTCATAGTCATTGGCTTGATCTGTTTATTACTAGATCTACTTGCACTAACATAAAGGCAATATGTCCTACTGATTGTTTATCAGATCACTATCGTATCATTATTGATTTGTCGTTACATGTCGGGTCAAGACCTAGAAAAAATATTACATTTCGACCAGTTAAGGTAAATACCATTCATGATGATCTTGGAAATCACGATCTTTTCACCCAACTTAAATCTACGTTATGCGAGCTTATTAACCAGTACCATGAAACATTAAGTAAACTCCTGGATAAACATGCATCTAAACAAACTAAAAGTGTACAAGTTCGCCCTCCATCGACATGGATGTTTCGAGAAATAGTTGTAACAAAATGTCGTCGTCGATTTATTAAAAGAATTTATCGACGGACTCGTTCTCCACTTGATGGATCCCATTATACTAAGCAACTACACATGTGCAATTACATGATTTCAAAAGCAAAGTTCGATTACTATGCACATTTTATTTTTTTAAATTACACAGTGATATAGTTGACACCATGAACAATAGCAAAGTCACAGCACTCACCTTACTAGATCTCTCAGCTGCTTTCGATACGATTGATCATTTAATACTTTTACAACGCCTTCTTAGAAACGTTGGCATATCTGGCACAGCTCTTTGGTGGTTCAAATAATATTTTACAGACAGACACCAAAGCATTAACATATCTGGCACAGCTCTTCGGCGGTTCAAATCATATTGTTCAGACAGACACCAAAGCATCAACATATCTGGCACACTATCTTGCCAACAACACCTTCCATTCGGTGTGCCGCAAGGATCCGTCCTTGGCCCTGTTATGTTTAGCTTATGCACTACGTCTCTCAGCCAAGTCATTACTAATCATAATCTCAGTCATTACCTGTATGCTGATGACACACAGGTTTACATATCACTTTCATAATCAAATGCACAAGAATCTGTTTCGACTTTAAGTGAATGTCTCACTGACATCTTGTTTTGGGTTGGAATCAAGTAAGCTAAAGCTTAATCCAGATAAAACAGACCTTATTATTATTGGCACAAAACAGCAACGAAATAGGGTCATCAGCCATTTTCCACTTAAACTGCTTGGCAGTGATACATTCCCATCTGATACTGTTCGTAATCTAGGTGTTGTCTTTGACAGTGACGTTAACTTTAGCCAGCACATTCCTGAAGTATGCAAATCATGTTTCTATCATATACGTGACCTCTGTCGGATTCTGCGTCACATATCTATATCTATCGCTAAAACAATATCAACAGCACTAATCAGTAGCCACCTTGCCTATTGTACCTCACTGCTAAAAACATTGCTAAAAGAGACTTGGCTAAATTCCAACGAGTACAACATTGTCTGGCACGTGTGGTACTCAGGGCGCCGCGGTTTTCACCATCACTACCACTACTTAGACAGTTACACTGGTTTCCTGCTACTTATCGAATTAATTATAAGCTGTCCACTCTTACATATCGTGCTTTATCTACATAACAACCACCCTATTTGGCTAGTCTCCTGCATCTTTCAAATATCCGTAGGCAGCCCAGATCATCAATTTCACAACAACTTATTTTGCCTAAACAAAACTTAACTTGGGCAAACATACTTTCTCTGTCGCTGCACCTAGGGTCTGGAATGATCTCCCCATCACTTCGAAAATACTAATACTATAGCCATCTTCAAAAAAAAAACCCAAGACGTATTTGTTCCAAATAGCATTTCCACCATAAATCTTCGGTTATCTCTCTTTTTTATAATGATTTTTGTGCGTCCCGGTTCACGATTATGCTTAATGATTCTGTTTTGTTGTGCCTCTGAGCTCAGGTTCCTGAAGACATAGGCGCCATAGGAGTGAATTATTATTATTATTATGTGTGTTTGTGCTTTTTTATATATGTGCGCGCGTGTGAGGACATATTTTCTTGGCACACCAATATTTATTAATATTCGCGGCCACGACCGAGCCACAGCTGCTACTGATAACAACGCATACGGTCAGCCATATCACAGGCAACTGTGGGATTACATCTGAGGAAAGCAAGACTATATATCAGGAATATACACGGAGCCAGTCTGGCAAACGGACAAGGAATTACATTTCAAGGCATAACATTTTTGTCTGAGGCTACGGTACATGGCAGCTGTTTCATCGACCATCAGTCATTACTGGAGCAAGGTGCAATGGTACAGAGCGATTACATGTAATGATGTGCAGCCGTAATTCCCGAAACTGCTTGAACCATTTGCGCGGCGTGGCATGGCATCGCTTATCTGTCGACGGCGGTTTACCGCTCGCTATAGCTGTGCGTGTTTACGTGGTCAATATCATCTTGCATTTATGCTTTTGCTGATATTACAAACAGCACATTACACGTAACTTGAATCACAAATGTGTCTTGGTGAGTAAAACCGGACTCCAAACTCTCGTGCTACGTACGGTGTTAATACGATACCCTAAAGCAAATCACCTATTTGTGTATTTGTGTGGAAGGCTGTTTCGTCCATTTACTGTGGTCCATTGATGTGTGTTTTCGAATCGACACAGCGTCGCCTTTTGCTAGCAATATGCGCTGATGGTGTAGATTTAACAAGATTTAACAAGAGTGTCATCCAAAACTGCACGTTCCATGTGGCAAATGGACAAGGAAGCAATTGGCTTATCGAAAGTCCAACATTTTTGTCATATATACAGCCCGCCTTTATCGGATGTCTGCCAATTTTTATTTTAAACACATTCACACTGCTATCATTCACACAATCATTTGACAGTTTGTTCCATTAATTTATGACCATCTGAGAGAATGAGTACTTTCTCATATCCAACATACAGTGTTCCTTGATTAATGCCGCTTTGTGCCCTCTGGTTCTACTGCCTTCTTTATGTTTGAAGAACATATTCCTGTCATTATCCTCATAACCATTCGATATTTAAAACAATTCTATAATATGGTCTCCTCTTAGTCTCCTGGTCTAGTATTGTCAAACCACATTCTATCAAGTGGCTAAAGTTTAGCAGTTCTGGAATTAGCTTAGTTCCTTGGGTGTAGGATTTGCCCGTTGGCCCAGTAACTTCAGCGCGGCACACAGCCGGGCTAAGTCGGATTCCTTCTCCGACGCTGTCACGTAGCGCGCTAATGACGTGTGCTTCCGCTTGATACACCAGACGGACGATGGCATCCTGATTGCGGGAGTCGCTAATGGCAATATTCAGCAACTCTTTCAACCGAAACGCGTCTTTGATGGCCGTAGCCGTGTCGTTGACGAGTTCTGGCTGAATGCAGAAAATATGTCACGTTTTCCCTGCGTTTCTTGATTGTCGTCCTAGACGTGCCTGCCGTTCGAACGACTTCAAATACTTTCACTTGACACGATCAGGGCGGTTCGTTCGTCGATCTGTCTGGCGGTGTTTCATTTGTCTCGTTTTAGAATGTATTATTTAGTTTTGATGACACCACCAGACAAATTATTAAATTATCTTTGGCATTAGCGTTATCGAACACAATACATTTAATTCTTTCTTGTTTTAAATGTATGTTATAAAATAAGTACATTCGCACTTTCGCAGATTACTCGATCTAACGATAACTGTAAATGTTTCGACTTTTGTAAAAAAAAATGGCGGACTCTTAATAAACTAACAGCGCACACTACTTAAATTATTCACGCTCTTCAGATCTGACCATCAACAAACCTGGTTGAATTGAGGAGGGACCTTTGTCCAGAGTGCGCATTTATGCTGGTCACTCTGAATGTTTGGACATTTGTCTTGTAGTCCCGGCACCATTGTATAAAATAATGCCAAGACCAGAAACTGTACAGGTCTTTGTTGGATTAACACAAGCCTATTGCCGTAGCAATACCAGAAACTGTACAGTTCTTTATTGGTCTAACACAAGCCTATTGCCGCAGCAATACCAGAAACTGTACAGTTATTTGTTGGACTAACACAAGTCTGCTGCCGTAGCAATACCAGAAACTGTACAGTTCTTTATTGGCCTAACACAAGTCTGCTGCCGTAGCAATACCAGAAACTGTACAGTTCTTTATTGGCCTAACACAAGTCTGCTGCAGTAGCAATACCAGAAACTGTACAGTTCTTTATTGGCCTAACACAAGTCTGCTGCCTTAGCAATACCAGAAACTGTACAGTTCTTTATTGGCCTAACACAAGTCTGCTGCCGTAGCAAGCAGAACATTCAGAATGAGCCGTCATACGTTGAATATTGACATTCTATGTAAATAGTTCATTAATATGTATGATGTCCTGCCTGGTTTTCCGCCTAGCTGTTTTTTGTCTCCATTTTGTTTTATTTCAGCCCTATGGGCTCTATCGTACACAGCTTATGTGCCCAAACGGGTACATAAGCCTACGTATTGATAAAGGTGTATGAATTGTCTTTTTTCTCTCAATTTCTTTCTAATAATTCTAATGGCAATATTCAGCAACTCTTTCAACCGAAACGCATTTGTCTCTGCGACTGAGATTAATATAAGGAACTATTCTTGTTTGCAGTTAACTACTGGTATATAGTTATAATTAGCTAAACATATAAGAATGCTTTAAGGAAGGAAACAATTGGCTTAACGAGAGTCCAAAAAATTGTCATCTATGTGTAATCCGCCCAGTTCTGGTATTATGGTATTCATGTTTCCGTATATTAATCATATCACATTTCACGTCATTTGTACTCCTTGCACAAGAAAACTCGTTAGGAACCCTCGAACCTCTCTTGAAACAACCAGAAGACAACCGTGCACATTCACTGTAATCATATCAGCGCCAACGTACGTACGGAGTGCGGTGAAATTGTGTGCTTTAGCTGTGCACCTACGACGGCGGGCAATCGCCACGAACCGTCTCGAATAAATTGCTTCCGTCCGGATAACACTCGAATCAGCGTGCCGTCACTTTGAGGCACTTCCAGGAACCGTGTTGTCCCCGTCGACCTACGACCAAGGAAAGGTCAACTCATCTGGCCGCCGTCTCAACAAGCCCCAGACACTGGTCATGTTTTTCTCGCATTTCCCATTGGATTTGTGGAAATGGGTTGACCCACCGTGTTGAGATACTTCTTTTCATGATGGCAACATGAATTGCCGTTCAAGACATAATGTCATGGTCGTACAGCCGCTAACTATCTGTCAGCATTGGTGGCCAAGTAATAATACTAATCCAAAAAATAAAAATAATAATAATTCAAATAAAAATACTAATAACAACAAAACTAACAGTAATAGTAATAAACAGTGAAACGTGAACTTTCTGAGAAATAGTGTTATTATCAGTCCGAACAAACACTGGCAAATAGTGTTATTATCAGTCCGAACAAACACTGGCAAATAGTGTTATTATCAGTCCGAACAAACACTAGCAAAAGTTATAATTTGATAGTCGTACAAAGAAAACAGAAGAGCGGAACAAAAATCTCATTATTTGGGGGGTGTTACGTCAACAATGTTGTTCAAAATGTATTACAAATTTGAATTGTTGTGATTTCATGTCAGCAATTAATCACCATAGGATGTTGACGTCCTTAGTCCATACTCTGGGTGCAAACATTGCCTCGATATTGGTTTAATTGAATCAATGCAGCGTCTTCCTGAACGGATTTACAGCAATTGGCGGAATGTTGGCTATCCCGATAAAAGCAATTCACGGCCTCTTTCAGCCTTCTTGCTTTAATACGACGACGCAAATTAGATATCGAATTAACTTCTAACTGGATTAGCGGTCGGACGGCGATCTGTCGACGAGTTTGAAAGAGAGATACACTGTGTACGACGTGCAGATCTCACAGATGCGCTGATGGTACTGAGATGGGACAGCCTGGCAGAGAGAGAGAGAGAGCCATAAATGTGATGTACAGGAGATGAGGACAGTCTAGTTGATCTTACAGAACTTCATCACCAAAACCAAGATATATTGGGTACTTACAACCTATAATGAATACGGCACACAGTGAGATTCCAGTTCAAGGGTTTAACCTGTGTCGTGGATTGCACCAAAAGGTGAGGGCATATAACAAATTATCGGTTAGCATAAGGCATAGTTTGATTGACCAGTTGTGTGATTTGTGTTACTTATGTTCGTGTTTTGTACACGACATGCCCTATCGATAGTGACGTATGTTTTCGGGTTTATATATTAGTTCCCCCCCCCCAGAGTGTTATTTGATATCAGTCTTTGTTTTCAGATCGACAGTACACACGTTACATCGTTATTTTTCACTTTATCTTAAGATGTTCATTTTAATCTTAACTTACATAAACATGATATGGTTGCTAAAGTTTCATTGCCATGTTTCTGTATTTGTTTAGCTGTTAAATTTTCGCTTTTTAATTATTAAAACAATGACGTTTGCTCACACATTCGTAGTGTTGTGTGATTGTTCTCTACTTCATATCTGGATTAAACCAAGAGTGCGAATTACGTACAAAACTGTACACTGTGATTGACTTTATAGTTTTGAATATTTAACTGAACGGTTGTACCTATTATCGCTCAACCAGCGACCATCGTGTGGCTGCACAGCAGATGTTAACATTAAGAGCAGTGCAAAGCCCAGCGATTGCAACAGCATTACCGTTATCAGCGATTGCAACACCGTTACCGTTCCGATCGAGTAGCCACGAATAGCGAGGCTAGCCAAGCGTATGGCAATGTCTGTGCCAACAGGTGTTCGACGGATCAGTCAACTGTAATCCTGCCGTCGTCTGACGCCACCAGTGACATGACTGGTTAGAAGACTGCAAAGAAAGCCCGCGGAAAAATGGAAAGAACGCCGACAACTGGAAGTGTTGCGTTACAAACTGATTCCACAACCGGCAATAGCGGAACGTGCTGCATTTTGACGACTATCTTGGAGAGGCTTCTCCTCAAGACGTCACTCCACCACGACCATCATCACCACCACCACCACCACCACCACCACTACCACCACCAGCACTACCACCACCACCACCACCACCACCACCACCACCACTACCACCACCAGCACTATCACTGCCACCAGCACTATCACTGCCACCACCACCACCACAACCACAACCACCATCACCACCATCACCACTACCACCACCAGCACTACCACCACCACCACCACCACCACCACCACCACCACCATCACAACCACCACCACCACCACCACCACCACCATCATCATCACCATCACCACTACCACCACAACCACCATCACCACCATCACCACTACCACCACCACCACCACAACCACAACCACAGCCACCACCACCACCACCACCACCACAACTACCACCACCACTTCCCCCACCAC